>VWZY01003875.1:105485-220053 GCA_013399075.1 Chloroceryle aenea | reverse complement strand
TCACGGTTTAAAAGAAAATAATTAAGAAAAAATAATAAAAAATCACTCTTGTTCATGTATTTGCTCTACTGCTTTCAGCAAGACCTTTGTCGTCTGAGTTTTCTGCCTTCTGCCAGAGCAGAAGGCATGGGGTGCTCTGGCAAAGGAAGGGAGAAGCAGCTTCATTTCTGGGGAGGCTGGAAAGTGCCTGTCCAAGTGGAGGCTAAAATTGCCTGCCTGCTGTGATGTGGCGTTGCCAGTCCCAGCGCGATGGCTGCCAGTGTTTCTAGGCTAAGCTCTGGTTTTGCACTTCTCACTAACTGCCCTGTGGAACTTGCCTGTTAGCGTTCAGCTTGATATCCGAGGATTCAGATCTCAGATGTCAGACTTTCCTTTGGGGAAAGAATCCAATTTCGTACCATCTTTTTGTCTTCTGTCAGTTGGTATTTACTTTTCAAGCTGGTGGTTTAGGAAGTGATAATCCAAAACAAGGAATAACTTAAATCCAATCTAACAGAAGAGTTGTGGGAATAAAAATAATGTGTTTTGAGCTGAAAATTGGCTTTATTATGAAGTCTTGTCTAAAACCAATCTTTGCTTTTATATTTTGAGTCTTCGTGCATACCACATGCTTATGTGATGTGCACTTGCATATGAATCAAGCTAGCAGTTTGAATATTCATCTCCTGTCTCAAGACAGGTAATAATTAGCGAATACAACTCTTTAGACCTTCAAAGTACACTTCAAATATGAATTGTTGTAGCAATGTAATGAGGGAGTTTAGCGCTAGCCACGTTATGGCAGGGGAAGTAGCATCAGAAGTTATGATTTACCTGAGGCCAGTGAACTGTTGTGAGAACTGGAATTAATTTCTGGTTCCAGCTGTAGTTGAAACAAGTGTTAGAAGAGCAGCAGGACCAATGGAAACTGGTTCCTGAGGATTTGTGTCTCTAGGGTGATCCCTTCTGTGGGTTCTCTGACGTCAAGTAAAATTGACCTTTGTCATTAACCTTTCTTGTCTTTTAAGAGTCTCTCCCCTACCCAACCTTTTATTTTTTTTTTTTTAAATGAAAGTGTTGGGAGCTCTGGGACTTCTTCCTGCTGTCAAATTTAGTCAAAAGCAGGTCAGTGGACTCCAAAGTGATTAGTAGGCGGCTGACAGACAGACACAAGCAAACAGAGAATCCAGTTGTATGGGCACAATACTGCACCTTCTCTCTGACTTGAAAACTTGGTTGCAATCATTTTATTTTCCTGGACACAAATGCAAAAGTATATTAAAAAAGGCAAGTATATATTTAGTGTAGATATATAATAAGTATATGCAAGCATATATTTAGTCACTAGAAAAAAAGATCATATATGGAGTTTGTTGCACATGTAATAAATACCCTGAGTACCTTCCACTGTTGTCTAACATAACCACACAGAAGCTAGACAATATGCATCCAGTCAATGCAGGGAGATCTTATGTAATAGAACCAGGCTGACCTCTCCTATAGCACATCTTGCTTCCAAAAGGAAAAACCAAATGCTTTTGCACTGCTAAAAAGTAAGCAGCAAACGTGGTATTCTGTGGTGTTTACACTCTGGATACCAAGACATTGTGCATAATGAATTTTTCTTGGGTAATCTGTCTTCGGGTACGGCAAACAAGGAAGTAGTTGCCTGTCTCCCTGTTTTTGGTTTAATGATTTCCCAGTGTGGACTAAATTAGTTTAGGATGGGATGTGCCTTTTGGTATCTGGGACATTCAGTGGCAGAACTTGATTGCTGTTTCTGAGATACAGGACATACCCAGCTTCACGCCTGACATGAAGTCGTAGCTCTTCTGGGAGCACACGGTGAAACTGGGCCTCCACTGAGGACTGGTTCGCTTCTTGCAGCTTAAGAATAAGAATCTTCCAATAGTTTGAAAATAAAAAGCCTGCCAGAGTAGTAGTGGATGTTTCAGTAACATCCTTGTGTTTACATAGAGCTGGAAATTTCCAGGGTGTGTAGGGAATATCAAAATTGAAAGATATTTGGGAGAAGCTGTCCCAGACAAAAAGTGGGAGTGCTTCTGCTGTGGCTCTTCTAGAGAAAAGATTGAAAACTCTGTGCTGGACATTACTGACTTGAAGGGAAATGATCCTCTGCAATTTTCTTAATAGCTCTTTGATCATACTGAAAACAGTTGCCTGTGGAAAAAACATTCTTTCAGGAGCCACGATATTTTGCTTCTATTAGGAAAGCAAAGAGTAAAGGAAAAGGGAGAACTAGCAGCAGTGAAACCATCACAGGTTACCTGTGAAACTGCAGCGTTTCAGCCATCTGGCAATGCTGGGACATACCTTCTTCCTTAATGAAGTTTTGGGAAAAGTCATCTTCCCTTCAGAAGCTTGGAATGCGGTTTCGCAATTAATGCTGGGGATGACCTTTTACTGTGCCTGCTGTTGATGATGAAAATAGTCTTGCTTCATTAGGGTGTCACCTCTACCTTCTAATTCAGACGCTACTTCCTGGCATTTCTGTAGTGCCTTTAATTTAAAGGTAATGATTTAATTAAGATGGAGAGCTACCTAGCAAAGTAAATGAGACTTAGTATCCCACTACAGAAGGGGAAACAGAGCAGTTGAGTGTCGGCGATTTGCCAGTGGTAATGTAGTTAGTGGCAGAGTCTTGGCTGGCAGTCGTTCATCCTTGAGGTTCCCCATCCCTGTGACACAGAATGCCATAGGCTTTGGTCTGCTGTGTTTGTCCTGTAGATGTCTGTAACTTGCTAATAACCATATTTTGTGTTAATTAGCCTCTCATTACAACACATAGTTGCAAATCAAACGCCGTTCTTTGAAGATACATACATGCAAATGATATTGAAAGTTGAAAGTCAAGTTTAAAACTATGTAGTGCGAGCTCTAACTGAAGGGTTAGGAAGGGTTCAGCACTAACTCTCAAGTGCAGAGACCTTCAAGAGGCTATAAGCCAAAACAGCATCTTTTTACACGTGAGCTCACGTTTGTGATAGTAAATGTATTGCCTCTGAGATCTCGTGTATATACTGGGAGAAAGAGAGCCCCTAATCCCTGTTGTAACAAGGCTATGCCCAATGCTTGCCATTTCAGGGAGGAAACCATTAAGTGTCAGTTCACACTCTTCACTTCTTTCTCTCTTGTTGAGCTCATCTCAGCCTAGAACTCAGCTGTAAAAGGACTTCAACGTAGGAATAAATTAGAAAAGAATATTGACAGAACCTACTTGATCCAGAAGCACCACTATCTCACGCTTGTGAGAATTTGCCCAAGGATGACCACGTTTTGCCAGGACAGCAGGTGCCTGTTAGTAGCTCACAACTCCAGCAATACTGAGCGGGGAGCAGAAGCTGGAAGGATGGAGCCTTGTGCACTTCCAGCACGGGCGATGGGAGACACTCCGCAGCGCAGCGACGAGGGCCGTGTGGTACCATCCAGTTCTCTAACCTCGCCTCTTCCCTGTGTGATGGGCTTTATTGCAGAGTCAGCTGCTTCTTGTTTGCTGCTTCTTCTGCGAGTTGGCAGGATTTGTTCCAGAGTATTTTACATTTCAAGCAAAGTCTTATTATGTTTAATCATAGTATTTTTCTTCCCTGTGATGTAGGTTTGCCAGATAGTAACTATCTTTGTTATTATGTGCAGATTTTCCTGTTTGACTCTGAGATGCTTTTTCATGCATGTTGATTAATTTTATCCCCAAAGCATCCAAGTCATCGCAGTCAGTGAATGTGGCCTTTATTACATGGAGTTAAGATCCTCATAAATATTGAGTGTGTTCTTAAGAATAATGTGATGATCTTCCTAGTCCCTTGATCTTTGAGACTGTCAATATCAGAAGCTGAGTGGAAAAGCTTCTCTGGTAAAAAGTGTGGGAATTCTGTAGTCATTCCTTCAGGACTTTTCAAATACCATGCCAAGCTGTAACAGGATTAAATTCCATCAGTCAACTTGTTTTCAGTCGCTCCTATTTAATATGTGTTTATTTTTTGGGGGTGGTTCTGTTAGACTGTACCTCAGAAGCAAACAAGCTGCCCATTAGGTAGCATGGTGGGCTACAAAGTTCAGTAGATGTTGTTTAAAAGCTGCTGACTTCTCCCATAATAGGAAACCCCAAAGCCCTTGCTTGGGCTTTTAAGTGCTGAAGAATTTGTGATTCAAAGGCAGTAGAATGTGTCGCCTGAATCAAGTAGGGTTTGCAAAGTTCTTGAGATTCCCTGCAGCTCTTAATAAAGGCTCAAGATACCCATCCAGGAGTTTCAGTGGGAAACTGTAGTTTGATTTTACAAATAGAAATTGAGAGATCACAACTCTTGCTGAGTTGTTCGTTTGCATCATCGTGTGTATTCTAGACCAGGACATCATTGTGGAGGCTCTACTGAAACAAAGGGTGCACTCAACCTGCTTACAGTCCATGGCTATGTCAAGAGATATTGGAGAGGCCATAGTCTGAAGGAGCCAAGAGCATTGGTTAGCATAAGGGACACTAGTTGATTCGACTTATTTGGTAGGCAAAGTAGACAGAGAGTGAGGAGGGAGTCGAGGGAGGACAACGGTAGCAATGTTCAGCAAGTGTTTACAGGCAGCAGCGTGGTAGCCAAACGCAATGAGCATCGCAGGAGAAAGTGTGAAGATGTCTGTGGGAAATGGATGCTGGAGGATGATGCCCTTCTGCTGGTCGAGAGAGTTTTCTGGAAATTGGCACTATGGATGAAGGGTGATGAACGTTCTAGAAAAAAATAGCGCGTGTTCGAAATGAGGACCTGCGAAGGGCCTCAAGGGTCACAGAAGTTAATGGGAGTTGAGCAAGATGGGCTTGGGCTCAGAGCCCAGAGAGATCTAAGTGAGCTGAACAACTTCTGGTGGTTTCCAGAGAAGCTTGATGGCAGAACTTGGCATGGACCTCTCTTGAAAATCCCATTTTTGATCTGAACTGGTCTGAAATTCTTGCTCTGAAAGTCAAGAAGCAAATCTGAGACAGGTCCAGGCAAAATAAAACTAAATAAAACCCCAAAGAAAAACTAAAGAACAAACCTCCCTAAGCCAAGCCCTTATTTCTGAGATCTTAGCTACTAGAACCTCCCTTGAGTTGGCAACTATTAAAATAGTTCCCCAGGCTATTCATAGGCTGGACGAGTACTTCAGAATTGGTATGTTCAGTAGGTATCTCACACATTTTTTTCTCCTTTTTGACAGATCTGTTTTCATTGTTATTTTGTGGGTGTTTCTGCCTTATGTAACCCAGCTGTTTCTGCAGGGTTGCAGGGAAGTGAAAGGGAGGGAACATTCATGTCCGTGCTTCTGGTTTTAGGACAGTGTAAATAATCAGGAAAGGATCCTGGATGACTGAAGGGATGCAGAATCCTTCACTTTTGAGGCCATTCCTTTGGACCTGTTGCCAGTCGGGAGTGGCTGAAGGTTTCTTTGGGTAGGGTCTTGAACGAGCTGTTCAGGACCCTCTGGTGGTCCCTCCCCACCCTTCATGGTGCTGTGTGTTTCTCGAAAGCCTCCACACAAGACACGGCTGGGAACCACCGTGGTATCTCTCATAATGACAGAGTAAGGCACTGAGTTCTTCTGTCAGGCTGATCCTTCCAGAGAGCAGTGAAGCATGTCCTGTGAGCCATGTAGCTGCTCCCACCTATCCTGTACTTCAGATTTTGAGGGAATAAGTATCAATCATGCTTCTCCAAATCTGATGATTTTCTACCACAACTGAAATCACAGAGCAATTTTAGCTGAAGGGAGAGAAATACAGAAAACCCCTCAGCTTTATGCCTTGCAGACCCTCAGCAACATGAGCATACCAGGGTTACGCCGTTGGTAAACAATATTATCTCCTGCAGGCTTGGTTTTTTTAATACCTTTCCTATGTTTCTGCTGGTGACCAGCAACTGCAGTGGCTGAACAGAACAGCAGAGGGAAAAGATCAGGGTTTATACGGAGAATAGCTGCAGTAGCAGCTTGGAGCTTGGCTGGCAGAAGGAGAGAACCTCATGCTGGAATGAAAATCCTTTCAGCCTTGGCATGTGATGATGTTTTTTTATTTTAAGGCTGCATTGAAGCAAAGCTGCAGTAATCCATTTTACTCCTCATTCAGCCTTCTGCCAATAATTATGTAAATAGCAGAACACAGTTAATTATTTGTTGCGTAGTTTCCCATTCTCTTTATTTCTGTTAGGAACATGTCATTATTGTCTTAGAATGTGAGTCCTGTGTTCTTGGTAACGGGGAAAACAACGAGGAGGGGTCAACTGGCAGAGTGGTCAGGAGTTCTGTCTGTGGGAAGCCTGCAGGGCTGGAATTAACCCTCCCTGCAGGTTCCCTTTGATTCCTACGGCTCTCCTGGGATTCCATGATCTGCTCTCTCCGCAGAGTCTCGTTTCGGAGGAGTGATCTTTGGGAGAGCACACCACCAAAGCAGCACAGATCCGAGGGGGGGTATCTTGCCCTGTTGTTGATCAGCAGTATCCACTTCTTTCAGCCTGGTGCATCTGTGGTCTGTGGCTCGTGCCTGCGTGGTAGCGATGACCTTGAATGGTTTGTGTTTGTGCTGGCACGCAGAGCTGCTTTAGCACAGCCTTGCTGCCAGGTGTGCAGTTTGGGAAGTCTACACACCGCTGGTGCTCTTGCTGTTTGCCTCATCAGGGAGGCTTTTCATTTGCAAATGAAAGGATTTATTTTTTAATTATTTTTTTCTTTATATGATACTGTTTGGGGTTTTTTGTTGTGTTCTTCCACCCCCCAATGATACTGTATTCTCATTTGTTGCATGGTTTTTTCTCCAACAGATTTGTGCCTGTAAACTTAATCCCAGCTAGACCCACTGCAGTTTGGCTGTCCTGAGCAGCACGAGTTAAATAATTTGATGTGACATCAGCTGACCGAGTTATGCCACTATTCAGGCTTTAGTGATTGAGCAGGTTGCTGTGTGAGACCTTGCTTATGGGACACGGAGTCTGGGCTGCTTTAGCACTTTGGGGTAGGGACTAATTTTGGGCAGTTCCAGGCATACTCTCAGTGCTAAACAAGAATTACTATAGAATTGCAACACTATTAATAAACACTGGCTTTCTAAATTAGGAAACAAACTATGCAATAAAGAAAAATGATTTCTAATGCACCAGTGTGGCTCATAAAGAGCGGTCATTGCGTGTGTTTGTGTGTTAAGATCACAATTAGAATTCAAATATTAGGACTCAAATATCACTGCAGCTATGCTACTGTGAAAACACTTAGAATAGTCTTGTTATTTCCGCCTGGCAGCCAGAAATGCTGACTAACTTTCAGGATAACAACCTTTTACATATTCAGGAAACAGAATACCCAAGGGCCACCGGTAACTGACAGCCACAGTGCTCTGATTAAAACTGACAGTTCCTGATCAGCTCCGTCTTGGATGTGTTAGTTCCTTCTCTGATGGGGAAGAGAAGAGGGGGGACAAAAAGCAGTGCAATGCAATTGCAGTGGGAGATGAGACTTTTTCTTTCCTTCTCAATTTTTGAAGAATTTGTAACTCGGAAGTACCAAATGAGGTACCTGAGTAATAGCTCTTGGAAGGGCAAATAATGATCTCTCCATGATGATTTTCCTATAACAAGATATGGAAAACACGAAGGTGTTGGTTTCTTGTCATTGATTTTTGACTATAACAACAGTGTGCTGAGAGATTCCTGGGCATCGATTAAGCTGCGATGTTCGGGGCACTAAAAAGCACTCGTGTTTTATTCCCAGCTGGTACTATGGCAAGGGAGATAACTAATTCTTCTATAAATGGGAGAAATCCTGGTGGTTTTGTTCATTCGTGCTCGCATACAGAGTGTGTAAACAATTACACAATCCCCAGTGAAAAACCTTGAGTCACTGGTCAGAACGTGGGGTTGCTGGGTGCTCCTCTGGCCAGGGGTCGGGCACTCACCCACAAGCACTCCACACAGTGAGCATATCTTCTGCCCTTTCCTCCCTCCTTTTTTTTCCCCAACAGCATTTCTTAGCTCTTGAGGAAATAACCAGCATTATTTCATTTACTTCTGTGTTCATTTAATCGGCTTTTTATAAGCCTGCAGGTGCTGGATGCTCACAAGCACTTTGCAGCACTTCCCTAGCACGCACCGCTGTGTGCTGCTGGCTCTGCGGTGTACTTCCAGCTGTACACAAGTGCAGAAGAAGCAATAAAATTAATGAGTTTGCTTCTCTTGCCTATTTCATTATAGCAGGGTCTTGGTAGAACTGCTGAAGTTTAGGGTCACTTGCTATTTCCCTCATAAAACATGTATTTTTAGGTGGTCGTAGTTTGCACGTCGTATATGTTGGCAAATTCCAGCCTGGTATAAATGGGTATTGCTCGCAGTAAATGGGTATTGCTTGCACTTCTGTAATCTTAGATGAGCCAGCAGTTCTGGAGACTAGGGCACTGTTTGATACGTGCTTTAACACCCATGAAATTGGGTAGACCTTTCACTACTTTGGGGTCATACTCTGAAGTCTGTGGGGCTGGGGGCATCATTTGGAGCTGGTATGTCTCGGGTGTTAGAGATGCAGCACTGGGAGATCAGCTGCCCTTCTTGGAGCTTATTTCAAGTGGAAACACGTTTGGTGAGTCCCTGCATAGTGCCCTACAGAGGTTCTTTGTCTCTCCTGTCATGCTTCGGTAAAACTTTCAGAAGCTGCAACACTTTTCCAAGCAGGATTAAAATTACCTTTGTGCTTCAAGGTGTGCGAAGATGCGGGTGATGGGAAGGCACATTTTTGGCAGCTGTTCAAGGTGTAGCCTGTGTGCTTCAGGTTGTTACAAAGCCAGAATGATCAGGTTTGGGATGGGGAGGGATTGCAACAGTAGCTAGAGAGGTAAATCACTTTTATTCTGCATTTCATTGTTCTTGTTAAACTACTTTTTGTCATCTGGAAGTGACTCAAAATCAGTAATGCTTTTCTGGTTCTATCCCAAATTATAGAATGGTGTAAGTGTCAAACTGTACATCACTGCAAGCTTACATTTGCCTCGCAAGTGTACATTTAAATCACTTGCACTGCTGAAAGCTACCATACTTAACAAGAATAAATTAGCAGCAGAGGCAATGTTTGAACAAAAACACAAGTCACGTGAGTGGCTTCTATCTGGAAGCACATGCAATACAATGGGAATTGGGATTTAGCCTTCTGGATTTAAATATATAGCCAAGTGCTGTTGTACCCTTTGCGTTTTCTGTGGGAATTAGGAGACGTGTTCATCACCTTTTAGGAGCTACTGGACTTTGTAACCCGATGATGCCTGGTTTAATTTGCTTGAAGCCTTGTGCAGCTGAAGTACAAACATCTTCCCTCCTGAGCTAGGGAGGTTTCCTCTGCAGTCCCTGTCTGTAGGGAGAGGTTTGTGGCTACAGACCGAGAGGGTTCCCCTTGCCTGGATAGTCACAGACATTCAGCCTCTGGTCTCTGGGCAAAGGCTGCCCCAGAACGCCAGGCAGGCTCAGTCATGGTGTGGGCATTGCTAGTTAATAGATTTAAATCACTGATCTGATAATTAAGTTGTCTGAAAATTTCATTGAGCACACTTTTGGCTGGCAAAGCCAGTACTTGTCAGCGCTTGGTTTCCTTGTAGATTAAAAGAAATAGACGTAAAACTTTTTGCTTGCATGAGTTTGGCTGTAGTGAATAAAACTGGTTAAGAAGAACACCTCTTAGCAGCACAGTTTTCCCCATTTTCAGGCATTTCTTTTGTTCTGCAGGAGTGAAGTTTGCTTTTTCATTTTTTTTTTTTATCAATGCCATTGACATAATATAGAAGATCACTGTTTGCAGCTTCTATTTGAACATGTGGGCTCCAGTTGCCTCTGCTAGTATTGAACTGGAAAGACAGGAGACCTAAAATACAGATTGTAGAGTCATGCAGAAAGTTTCTATTTAAAAAAAAAAAGGTTTATTTAAGTATGATGTTTCTAAAATATATCCGCTTCTTTATAATTACACACTTTAGATATTAATACATATAATTTGGAAAGTATAATTTAGACTCCTGTAGGTAGTGTCATGACAATTTTAAGGTAGGTTTAGAAAAAAATTGCAGCTATCTCAACAAGAACAGTCTTCTTCTTTGGAGAGATTCTTGGGCTTAGTTGGAAGGACCTGGTCCTAGACTCTGGTGGGGTTTTTCTGTTCTGGTTTTCTTTTCCATTTTAGCCTAGAATGCAATAGAGACTGAAATGTTTGGTCTTCTAAGGGAACAGTCCCAGGGTGCTCCTAGAAGATTTCAGGGCTCGAAGCGAGAGCCCACTCCTTGTACTTTTAGGTTGTAAGGTATTGTTGGAAAGGAGTCTCTTGACAGCTCTTAAAAAGCTAGCTAGTGAAAGACTTGGTTGGTGGTGAGCTGGGGAGCTGCAAGAGCGTAGCACCTGCGAGTGTTCAGGGCAAGTGTCAGGCTGTGCGTGGTGGGGTGTTCACGGACCAGCTCCAGGCTCCCCTGCTCTCTGCTGGATTTCTCTTGCCAGATCAGTTTCCCTTTAAATCTGGGATAGAGTCTTTCCAGTCAAAATTGCTATGCAGCATGTGGTTAGCTGAGGGGAAGGCAAGGAATGTTTTGTCTCCCAAAGGATCATGCCATGTCAGCTGCCTGACTCCCTGTCATTTTGCTGTGGACCACTGTTCAGAACCCTGCTGTGGAGACTGCAGCTGCAGGCACCATTTCAATCCAGCATGGGTGCTTAGAGGGTCCTCACTCTTTCCTTTTCTTCCCTCCTCTCGCTTGTCTGTAATCAAATTAAACAGTGGCACCGGGCCCAGCGGAGAAGAGCTCCTCTGTTCCAGAGCTGTCCCCCTGGAATCTGCACCCAGATTTCAGCATCTGCACCTGCCATTGCTGGCCACTGCCCTGACCTTGTGTGCCAGCAGCCTGTGCTGATAAGTGGTCCCTGTTCCTTCTAGCTCCGTTAATAGTTTTAAGGACACTTAATTCCTTGCCAGTCTTCTGAAGCTTGTCTTTGTCCATAAACACCCTGCATTGTATTTTTACAGGGTCCAGCTGAAAAGTGCTTTCAGAGCATGTAATGAAAGCTAGAAAGGGCAGTGTTGGGAGATTTCTGTTAAATACATAAAGAGAGGCAGCAGCCCAAATCACAGCAACTGGTGTCAAGTGGTGACTGTGCAAGGATGCTGGGCCATGTGAGGCAGGAGCAGTCACTTGTGGAGCACTGCAGCCAGCTCTTTGAAACCACCGTAGGGTGTTGAAAAGCCTCTCTGGCTGGCTGTTCTCAGGTCTCCTGGGCATTGTGCCTTCCCTGGGATAGAAGGGCTGCTGCCTGTGCCCCGTGCAGGGCGGCACGTGTCAGCCCCCTGGCCTTGGCAGCTGCGCTTTGCTGAGTGGGGTTGGGGAGCAGAAGCACACGAGTGTGGAATGGCCACCAGGCTGGGAGACTCGGCAGGTCTGTCTGCTCTGCACAGGTCCTTCCACCGTCCTTTGCACTGTCTGAGAGTCACAGAATTGTTTGGCCTTCTCTGGCCACGCTCCAGCCCCTCAGTGTCCTTCTGGGAAGGCTCTTCCCCTGTGTTGTGAAGCCTTCTCACTTAAACTCTTTACACTTCAAAGAATTCACTTGTTTCAGTCCAGAATTTTTTGTTTCCACGCAGACTTTGCACCCACTCTATCACTAAGATCACTAAGCCAACACCCTGTGGTGGAGCTTTCCAAGGGCCTGCTCAGACCAAGCACCAGACCGTGGCACTTGGATTCCTTTGGGGTTCACTGCGCAGCCCCCTGCTTGGGGGAAGTTTCCCCCTCATGCTTTCTTCTGGACAGCAGGCATTGCCCATCTCTCTGGTGGGCGTAACAGAGGAGACTCTACCCATGGAGGGGGGGATCCCGGTGTCAGAACTGGAGAATGTTGGTGAAACCCAGCAGGGTGCAGCCTGCCTCGTTGCTTCTGCTTTTACACTGTTAAAAGCATTAATCTTGTTAGCTGCTAACTGTCTGCCATTGGTGATTGCTAAATGTAGTTACTTATGTGCAAGCAAGCTCAAACAATGGAAAATATATGAAATCTGTACCCTTTCTTTGTGCTCAGGGGAGGAACGTTCACCTTGCTTGGATGAGGAATGTTCTCCTCACATTTCCGAACATTGTGCTCAACAGATGAGCTGTTTCCTCCTTCTCCTTCAGGTTTTGGTTTCTCCTTTGGAGACAGGGGCTTGGATGGACTGTTAGAGTAATTATCCAAACACACAGGCGTGGTTTGAAAGATGCTGGTGTGTGATTTTTATTGTTACCGAGTGGAGGGGGATGGAAATTGCCTTGGTTCTTGTTTTGTTTTAACATGGTTCAGTCCATTGACATGCAGATGAGCAAGAGTCACCATGGGAAAGAGCTGTCTTTTGACTCCAGCAGTGTCCCCAACTGGAGAAGAGACTGAAGAATTGAGGGAACCTCAGAATAAAATAGAATCCTACAGCTGACAGCATCCCGTCAAGTGGCACTTTTGCAAAGATTATGGGAATTTTAATGCTCCTCCTGAGTTTTATCTTTGTGGAGTGACTCCGTTGCACTCATAAAGGGCTGAGAGAAGCTTCTTTGTACAGGCATGGGCATCATTTCACACATCTGAAGGTCATGAGAGTAAATTATGGGGAAACTTTGTTCCTAAACAGTTGCCCTCAGCCCAATTTCATGGAAACTTTAACAACAAAACAAATACAAAACCTTTTTTTTAAAAAAAAAACAAACAAACAACCTTAAAAATAGAGATGAGGTTAAAAGGAGCCTGTGTCTAATTTTGTTAGCATTGTGGTCCTAATTTGTCGCTTCTGGTGACTTGAATTCCTCACAAATTGCTGGTTTGTCTGCAGATCTGTAATTCCTGCATGCTGTAATTTTGCCCTTAGAAATGTTGGCCACTGTCAGCTCTCTCTTTCGGACCTGGAATTTTAAATGTTTCCAACTCCTCTGCATGGTCTTTTTCTGTTTCATCTAGGTGGGGATGCTCCCCTCCCAGAGAAGGCTGAGAAACTCTTGGGGTGCCGCAGTAGAAACCCCGAGGTGAGCAGGGTGCTGGGGTGCAGAAGGTACCCTCTTGGATTGCATCTTGGCTGTAGAGAGACGTTTGTGTCCTTGGCAGCTGTGTAGCCATCCAGCAGAAGGATGTGCTGGAGAACCAGGCTGTCCTTTTCTAGGACACTTCCAAATGTGTGATCAAGAGCCCCAGCAGGAAAATGTCTGAGGTGTTTGCTCCACGAGGTCCAAGAATCTCCCAAATAATGTGCTTTGCTCTTTAATTCCTGTTCCTCTGGCTGGTCTGAAATCACTATCTCTGTGCTTTGAGTTTCAGCTAGCACCCAGTCTCTCATTTTAGGCCCTATGTTTAATTGTTATGTCATAAGCTGAAAGAACACATCATTTATTATAAAGTCTGAAAACTTGAAATGCTGAGATGAAAGGAGGGATGGATCTGAGTTGCACTTTCATCTGGTTTTCATAATTTCAGTTGGGTTTCATCTTGGTGGCTTTTTGTTTGGTTTTGGTTGTTGTCATTTGGGTTTTTTTTAGGAGCCCTGAGAAATTAAACCTTATTCTTTATTGTTTGCTTTTTACATCAGTTTGACCCTCTGAGTATTCCCTGTTCTTACAACAGTTACTGTGCCCATAGCCTCAACATATGGATGTCTCAAGTGGACTTGACAAGTAAATGCAATTAACTGATCTATTCAGCTCTTTAAGGGCTTATGATGTAACCTGTGGATGGAGGTTGGTCTTGAAGCACAAAAACACTCCTAAGCTCCAGATATTTTTACTCTTCTGCTCAGCTCTAACATCTAATGGGCTTTTTGATGCTTGCTAAACTAGCCATGGATGTTTCTTAAACAAATCTGAAATGCCTGGGGAAGGCTTTTTTGGCTACACACTAATGATGCATTATTTCCCCTTACAGTTAGGAATCACAATTAAGGTCCCAGTCGAGTACCGGCGGTGACTGTCGGGAGAGCCGAGCGCTCCTTAGTCCGTGGATCGCCTGCACCATCCCTGCCTGCACCAGTTCCTTCACTGGGATCCCTCAGCTGATGAGGCTGAGCATTGTTATCTCAGCTTCTGACAAACTCGTGGGGCTCTGTGTTTAGCATGGAGCAGAAGAGTGGGGCTCAGCAGCTTGCAGGACGTGTCCACGGGTGGCAGCAGCAGCAGCGCTGCGGTGAGCTCCGCTCCAGCCCCTGCCACGGCCAGAAGGCAAAACCACGCTCTGGGATTTTTCTGAAAGAAGTGTAATTTAAGCAAAATGTTTTACTTGATAGGCTGCAACCCTTCATTTTCAAATGTGCCGTGATATGGTAGTAGTGGGTTTGTGTAAAAATGTTTGATTGTGAAGGAGGAATGTTTGTTTGGGGTTGACAAGTTTCAGAAAGGAAATGATATTCCTATCTTGATCAAAGTTGAGTAAGGGAACGTTTTGAAGGAAAAATAGCTGGGCTGAAGTCTGTTCACAGTAGTGCGAGCACAGGGCAGTTGCAGAGTGTTTGTACTGTACAACTGAGAGCAAGATTTTACTGCTTTCTTTTCCTGTGTTAGAAGGGATAAATGGAAGAGGGAACAGAGCTCGAGCTCAGCTTTGGACACTGCCACAAGTGTTGCTGTTTTTACTGCAGAGTCCTCAGGTTCACAAGAGTGGATCCTTTTGCAGAAGTCCCTGTTCTCTAACCTTGTTGCATCCCTGGACGTGGTGCTGGAAGCAGGACAGCAAAAGGATAGGGAGGAGGCTCCATCACATCAAGGGACTCAGCAGGAACGTGTGAGAAAGGCAGGTGGCCCATGCTCCAGAGAGACCACCCTGCAGACCTGTGTGTCTTGGATAGCTGGGCACAGCCTCTCCAGCTCTGCTTTCCCCCCTAGCACCACAGGGCTGTCTGGCACATAAGAGCTCCTCACAAATAATCAGTACCCACAGCAGCCCTGTAAGGTACTCGGTTATTAATAATATCACAACGTTGGTGCTGCTGTCTGCCTCGTGTTTGGAAACTGAGAAAACAGCAACTAGAAGTAGTTGATCCTGAAATGTCCTCTCAGAGAAACAAAGGTGTCTTTCCACCTACCTATTCCAGTTATTTTCAAGCTGCTGGAAAACCACTGCTGCTCCCTTGGCTGGCTCTTGTTTGGGAAGCAGTTTCCAGTGTGGCAAAGCACCACGCTCCTGCAAATGAATGGGCAGTTAATTTGTGAATGAGTTGACTCACATACCTAATTTCCTTTCTCACCTCGTGCGTGCAGCTGATGTCAGTGTGTGTGAGAAAATGAAGCTTTCCCCGTGTTACGTGGAGCTGGAGAGTGCACGTGTTCGAAAGGGAGAAAGAGGGTAAAGGCTTTTAAGTAAAAAAATAGGATGATGGATGGCATTTAAATACCTGTACTGTGACAGAAATTGAGGATGTAATTCAAATGTTGGGTCATTTCTAAAGGCTTACTCGAGTATTTCCAAGCAGTAGCATTGTTAATTTTGTCTTACAAGGTGAATTAGTTATAACTTTCTGCAGGGAGGAGAAACTAAAGGACACCCCCTTTCTCTCCCCCTTCCCTTCCCTTCCCTTCCCTTCCCTTNCCCTGCAGGGGAAGAAATTTTTCCCAATATCCAGCATAAACCTCCCCTGGCACAATCTGATTTCCTCTCATCCTTTCAGGATGCCTGTCAGAGCGACAGAAATGATGTGGTGTTTTCTTGTGTTCTCCTTTCATTTGTCTCTGGGTTAACCTGTGGCCTTGTTGTCTTAGCTCTGAGCAAACCTTTCATACGAGGAATCATCATTGTTCTCTTTGCAAAAGATAAGTAGAAGGGGGGTGGTTGTGTCTGATGGGAACTCACACCTTAGAGATGTTATTTGCCACAATAATGAACAGGCCTTTCAGGTTTGCCGTGAAACTTTTGGGGTGAGATTGAGTTGTATTCTGGATTTGGAGCCTGTTTTTTTTTCTCTCTGTTTTGGGGATTTTCTGCACAGCCATGTGATTTTGAAGAGTTTAGTCCCAGAAGAATTCCACAGCCCCAGTAACAGCTGTTTAAAGGGGAGTGCCAAATATCACAAGGGTAAAAGCACAGGAGATGGTAATTCCTAAATCCTGCTGCTAACAAAGTGGAACTGATTCTGTGTTTCTCTAAGAAGCTGCAGCGTGAGGCAGAGTGTTTGCTGGTGTCAGATGGGAAGCTAAAACAAGACCCAAAAAGATTTGGTTTAGACTGTTTTGTCAGTGCTGTTGCTGCTCCACGGCAGGAATCTCACTCCAGCTGCATATGTGTGGGGTGTAAATACCAGCACTAGCAATTTTCTGCAAGCATTTTCTTTGCATTTGAATGGAGCACAGAAAAGTAAAGGCATCTGATCTGACAAGCAAACCTGATGATGGCTCTAGGAAAACACTTTCCTGGGTTTGTTTTCAAAGCAATTTCTGCAGTTTTTCTCCCCTTCTCTATTGCACAGTTTAGCTGAGTGGAGATGTATTACACCTCCAGCACACAGCGGGATCCTTGTGTCTATAGATCTTTTATGCAGTCTTTTCTTTTTTGCAGTATCCTAGGGTGCTGTGCCTGAGGTGACTAATTTCTCTCTCCTCACCCCCCAAAAAAATGGTATTAACAAAAACATACAACTAGATAATGACCCAGAAAGGAAGGTAGGAGTAGGATGGAGTATGTCTGCATTTGACAGATGTCTTTTGTCGCTTCCAACACCTGCATCTTCTAACACCAAACACTGCTGCTTGTCCCCCAGTATCTGCAGTCTTCCTCAGGGCCCTTGGAGCATTGGAAATAAGGAGCAGCAGTCCATGACCTCACCTACAAGGAGATGAATTAACAGTGTTCTGTGAAATTCCAGGTCATTTAAAAGTAATTGCAAGAGATTTCTCTCAGTCTCTGCTGTTCCAGATATTAAGCTGTATTTTTCTTGCCCGTAGGAATGCAGCTAAGTGAAGAAAGAAATTTGAAGTCAGTTCAAGATTGGATAGGGTTATGCGTGTCATTTTAAATAATAATCGTATAAAAACCAAGCTGCTGATTGTCTTTCTGAAGAGAGAAAGAAACCCCACTATATGAGCTTCAGTTTTAGTGTGCACGGAGCAGTTCTGATGCCCTAGAGTCTGTTCCATCACAAAGTGGGAGCAAAATGAGCAGGAGATGAAACCAAACTGAAATCCCTTGCATGAGGGTTTGAGTTGACATGAAAGGCAGGTTTCTTAACCGAGGAAGGAGCAGTCCAGATGTTCTAGCAGCAGGAAAAAAAAACCAGTTAAACTGATTTATGAAACCCTTTTTTTTTCCTTCTGAATTTATCTCTTACAGTCCTAGTAAATACAATAGCATTTTAGGACTTGATGATACTTCCATGCACAAATCTCTCTTGGTTGAAGCAGTGCCCTGAAGAAAGGCCAGATAACTCCCAGCTCAACTTCTGTGTGAACAAAGGGGTGGCTGTGCCCCTTCTGGCTGTTAGCAGTGATCTGTCCTGGGAGGCTGCTGGTTTTCCACTGTTTGCCTGCGTGTCTCTGTTTTCATGCAACACGGCAGCCCGTATGAAGAAGCAGTAGATAGGCACTTCTCCAACCACTTTTTGTTCTCTGTCCAACTTTTCAAGAACAACCAGCTATGTGACAGTTCCTCAAAATTGCATCAATTTCCTTGAGGATCACCAGGTGCCTCCTAAGCACGCCTGGGGGATTTCAGGCGAGGTGTTAATAAGACTCATTTCCTAGGCAGATGGGTGTTCCAGATTTATATATGCATTAGCACAAATGATTTCCCTTCAGTAACTTCTAGTTTTCTATACATTTTTGATCCTTCTGAGATATACGTCTGGGGGGGTACTGCAGGAACCTGCTGAAGTGTGAACGAGACTTTCAAGATGATCTGCTTCTGAGATTTTTGTTCCTTATTAATTATGATTGTAAGGAACAGGTGGCCAGTGTGGTGAGCAGAAGTAACACAAAGAATGTTTTTTCCTATCTGTAAGAAATGCGTGGCAGCTAAAGAAAACCTACTGGGTTTGTGTCCTTTGCCAGACCCCTCGAATTTGGTGCTTCCTCACTTCCACTTTCTTTTCATTGCCAAGCCAGGCAGAGCATGGAGCGTGTGCAGCTTTGCAGTCGTGCACAAATCGCTTTCAACTTGCCACAGAGAGAGGAAGAAATAGGATGACATAGATGGAGTTCTCTTTTGTTTGATTTCCTTCCTCTCATTGCTGCTGTCATGAACACGTGAAAATTACCTCTAGCAAAACACTTAAGCTGAGATACAATCTGCCGAGGGAATTTGGGCACACAGTACCTGCTTAAAATAACAATAAATTAGACAGTTGGATTCTCAGTGCAGCTTTGAAAGTCTCTGACTTGAAGTATAATTGCAAATAAGATTTAAACAATGACATTTATTTATACAAGCTTGCTATGAGTCATGTATTGCATCCTTTTAAATTAATGGAAAGATTAATTTTCTCTTGTTTTCATTTCCATCATCCCTGGGGAATAGCTTAAAGACTAAATGACTTCTAGGACCCCTCTGAAAACCATTGCAGTGCGGAGGCTGGTGAGGAATGCTGCAGCTCCCCCGTGAAGTGCTCACCTCCCGGGAGCGCCCGCCTGCCTGTCCAGACCTGCACAGAGCTATCTGCTGGAGTTTGGGTGGCATTCGTGTCTGCCTCTTGGACTGACTTGAAAGTGCCCTCGCTTGCTTGGCCTTTGCCTGATTGAAAGTGAAGCTCTTTGTGCTCTGGTAGGTCGCATATATCAATCTTGTCGGGCCCTTGTGGATTTACCTTCCACCTGCATATGCTAAAACATGTTCAGCAGGGAGCTCCGTCCGTGCTCTGGGGTGTTCTGCACTGCTCTCCACGCCAGGCTTCTCCTGGCTCAGCACTGAGGGACTGACAGCAGCAGTGGCCAGTGGGTGCTCCACAGCCCAGCACAGCATGTGGGCACTTAAAGGCTTTGGGGCTTGGCACCTAATGCAAGACCTCAAGCCTGCTCTCCACCTGCAACGTGCTTCTACCCCACAGCAGAAGGCTTGAGAAGGAGTTTCTTTTAACCTGAGAGTCACTTTATCTGATAGCACCAAAATTGGTGCTCAGAGTTTGCAGTGCTTCCCATACCCTTCGTTATTTTAAATTTACTGATCACACAGGCACTTTGGAATAGTTGTGTGAATTCCTTTCAATAATCAGACAGCATTGAGGGGGTTTCCCCCTTTGCCTCAGACTGGCACTAATTTTCTTTATTTCATCCCCTTTTTACCCAGCATCCCCCCTTTTCTGCAGCACTATTTCATCCCCTTATTATGCAGCATTCTAATTGGTGCACAATTAAGATGCTTTATTTTCTGCTTAGCTTATAAATCAAGAATAAATGATCAAAAGGATTGACATGTGTCCTAAAAGAAGTACCTTAAATACCAGTGACTGAAGTGCAGGACCAAAGAGCGTGGATTACTCTTCAGATTGAGGACTGGGTTGCCTTTTACTTTTAAAATGGATCTTTTCTTGTTCCTCTCTATTCAGTGAGAAGTCATGTTCACAGGACCCCAACAGGCCCTTTCTTCAAAGGGAGCTCTGCCTTTTATGCTCTGTACAAGTTCATTGGTTTCTTCATTGGTTTCCCCATCTCTTCAGCTCTTTAGATACTTCTATGCAAGAGCAAGGTGTGGGTAGGGAGGGAAAGATAAATACTGTTCACTTGATTTCACTGCTTGTCCCTTATGTGCAGCACTTGTGTCCAATCTTCAGAGATAATCAAGATTTAAGTTTTCCCCTTCACAGATGAAAACATCCTGAAATGAGAGTTGTCTAGCCCAAAAACCTTTATGGTTGTTGCAACAACTTCAGGTTGTTGCAAGGAATTTTACTAGGTCTGGTTTTCCCCCAAGTTGTGGGGTGTTTTATCTTAGTGAAAGACTGGCAGTGTTGATTAAGAGAAGTGAGGGTTGTCACTGGCACGGGATAATGCACACGGGTTGTGGTCTGTAGATACAGCCGAGTAATCCTGCGGATTGGCTTCTGTATAGACAGGAAAAGCTACTGGATGGTTCAGTTCAATAATGCTGTTTGAAACTGGAAAGTCACTCTGGAATACAATGTGACTGCTACGACTGAAGTACAAGAACTCGGGCAGTTCCAGTAAATGAAGACACAAACTGCAACAGAAGCAGTTTCTTTTCAGCTGAGGTATTTTCTAAGTCGCGCTCTCTCTGGGTGAGTTTTTCTTCCCTTCACTGTTTTGATCTGTTGGCTGATTTTGGCCACGCTTGAAGAAGCCAGACTTCACAGTGCTGCTCGAGGTTTCATGGAAATTTGGAGCCAGGGAAATGAGGGAGTCCCTGTAATGTGAGCTCAACGTTTATTAGATGTGAAAGAAACCGCAAAGGCGGAAGATTTGGAACATTTGCCACCTCTGGAAAAGCTTGAGGAATGCTGTCTCAAGACATGAAGCCATAGGAAAACAGGGATTCTTCATGCTGCTCTTGGGAAATAACTTTCTGCTATAAACTCGCTGTGAACTGGCTTGTGGAACCTTGGCAAGCAATTTGAGAAAGATGTGGACTTCCATGAGCTGTGGTTAACTCCTGATCTGGTGATTAGCCGCCCTGACTCGGCGGTGCACCTGTCATTAAGGAATTAATGCACTCTTCATGAGCAGGAGCTGACAAATTAGAGCCTTTTACTGTTCATAGTCAAGGGGGAAACCCAAAGTCCTCCTTTAGCTGTATTGCAGTGTCTCCTGAAATGAGTGGAGGCTAGGTCCTTTTTTTCTTTTACTGCGTTGTTAATTATCACAAATTAAAGTGTAGGTGACTTGCTGACAGCAAGGTATTAAAAATCTGACTCCTGAGAAATGAAGGGTTCTCTACCACCCTCTTTTTTTAAAACCAGAAAACTTCTGTGCAAGGTGAAGGAAAGGTTTTCCTGTGGCCTGGAAAGAATGTACAATTATTAATTTTATTTTTTTCCCCAGGTTCCTGTACTCATCTATTTTATTTATTTATTTAAGAAATTCATTACTGAACGCCCTGAGGGATAGTGCCTGGAATTTGGTATCACTCTGAAATTCACACAGTGCAGTTAGAACTGGATTTCTCACGGGGTGATACCCAGCTGAAGTACAGTCTCTGACACCCCTGGCGTGCCGCGGGAAGAGCTGGGCTTTGTGTCTGGCCAAGGGGAAGGAGCCCACTCCAGGGGAGAGCAATCCAGGCTGAGCCTGGGGGACAAAGCAGGGAGCTCCAGGCTCTTCCTGGGCTGTGCTGCTCAATTGTATGTCAGCTCAGATGTGTCACTGCATCTCTCACTAGGGCCCCTTCCCCGTGTTTAAAACAGGTCCTGACGCTGACCGAAATGATCAACGTTTGGTGCTTCTCAGCTAAAAAGAGATGTAGAAAAGATCTTTGTTTGCCCAGCTCTTATTAAATTCCTAAGTGCCTGTTAACATGATTTCACTGCAGTGTCTCTCGTGAGTGACCGTGCTTACTGGGGTGGGTTTATCCACAGGAAATGTTTCCTTTTCCTCAATCCTAGTCACTTGATTCCTCGTTTTGCCTTGACACAGTTAAAACACAGGCAAGCCTCTCAGTGTGTCCTATCACAGCTGCCAGCTACTCTAACATCAGACCTTTGATCAAAGGCCTTTATGTTTGTAGTATCAGAGGCTCAGCAGCCTTTATCACCTACCCACAACCTAGAAGCAAAGTCGGGACGTGGAAAGTGGTTAAAATGGGTCTGCTTTACCAACATCGAAATAAAAGCTGCCCTAAATCAGAGAGACTTTCCTAATAACAGCAACAAAAATGGTCCCGTCTGGATTTTTTTTATTTGGGGTGCACATGTCTTATAATTAATCTTCCTTCTCCTAATTTCTCTTTCATCTGGAGCTCTTCTAAGGACTTCACAGGAACATAATAAGCAAGCCCTGCTCTATCTGTGACACTCATGATTATTGTTATTATCTTCATTAGGCTAATGCAGACTGAAATTCTGCATGATCAAATAACTCACCCAAGGTTAAATAGTGATGGAGTGTCAGGATTGGGAGCAGAGCCGTCCTGGCTCTGAAGCCTGGGCTGAGTTCAGGTCTGGCTCAGCGGGTGTGTCGGTGCGGAGCGTGCGTCACTGTCCTCTTGCCATAGCCCAGCTCCTCCAGCTCCTGCGCGATGCAGCCACGCAACCCCCAAATCATTGCTGTGGAGGGTGCCCCGGCTTCAGAAATTGCTACAACTTGTGAATAAAACTCTCTAAATAAACCAGGACAGGCCCTGTTTGTGCTGTGGGGATTTCCTGGTGTCGCTGCAGTCTGTGGCTACACCAGCGACCCCTTCCCAGTACCCAGGAGCCCTGGCTGTTGGGCTTATTTGATGCACTCTGTTCTCATCTCAGTACGGCCCCTTGTGCAGCTGTAAGGAGTTGTACACAGACTTTGCTGCTTGTTGTGGAACATAGTAAATCCCTTCAGAGGTCACAGTTAAGAAGTTAGCCTGGCGCATTAAAATACCTTCTGTGATGACTCCAGCACTGGTTTCTTTTCTCTTTTCCCTCCCCTTGCTGGGGGTAAGCCCTGGGTTCCTTAACAAGCTGTTCTGCCCCATACAGAGCATCTTTGGATACCTGTGTGCGCTACTAATTAAGTGCACCAAGCCACTTCCCTTGTCAGCTAGATAAATTGGGGGACACCTTGCTTAGAATAACTACTGCAGCCGTCAACAGTTGGGCACCATGCACCCATCATTTCCTAGCACAGCTTGACCAGGAGCCAGAGGGAAGTACAGATGCTTAATGTGTGTCTGTGTGTGTGCAGAGGGGGAAGGTCGCGCTGCTGTGTGCTCAGGGGAGGGTGTTGGCAGTCAGGGGGAGATGCTGGAGTGGGCGATGACAGGAGGGCATTTCCACGCATACCCGGATTTTAAAAAGCCTGTGATTAGAGGACTGCAGTGGCTGCTTTAAAGAGTTATGAAAGAAAACACAAGAGGGTTCCAGGAGCCTACTTTGTCAGTGTGTAGTAATATACACACAAGCCTTATCTGCAGGAAAAATGTCTTGTTCAGGTCATGTGAGGATATGACAAAAGCTCCTCCTCTGAACAGGACCTTTTGATTGATTTATATCATGCATGTAGTGGGATTCTTCCATAGATCAGTGCACATGTGATGGGAGGGTTCCCCAACTGAATACAAGAATGGGGAGAGGGAAGGAGGGAATGTGCACTGGGTAGGGGTGTGAGAAGCTGCTGTCCAGATCTTAGTGCCCTTTAGATCAGGAGACGGTGAGGAGACCCAGAAAATCCTGGTTATCACAGAATCCTAGAAGGGTGGGGGTTGGAAGAGCCCTCTGGGGATCATCTGGTGCCACCCCCCTGCTCTACCCAGCAGGGTCACCCAGAGCAGGGGGCCCAGCAGCGCAGGGTCCAGGGGGGTTGGGAATCTCTCCAGAGAAGGAGACTCCACAGCCTCTCTGGGCAGCCTGGCACAGGCTCCCACATCCTCACACCAAAGAATTTTTTCCTCCTGTTCAGGTGGAACCTACTGGGTTCCAGCTGGTGCCCCTTGTCCTGTGGCTGGGCACCACTGACCAGAGTCTGGCCCCATCCTCTCGCCCCCCTAAAGGGCCCTTTAGCTCTTGCTCAGCATTTCTCAGCTCCACTCTCAGGCTGCTCTTCTCCAGCTGCACAGCCCCAGGGCTCTCAGCCTGGCCTGGCCACAGAGATGCTCCAGGCCTCTGGTCACCTTTGCTGGACTCTCTCCTGTAGTGCTGCTCTGAAGACAACAGGGAAAATGGGCAGATGAAAGAAAGGGAGCAGTGTGCAAGGGTGGCCTTGGAGTGGCTTTATCCTCTTTTCTTTATGTGGGATGACAGACTCGTAAACCTACTTGCCATGTGTCAGCAGCAATGTCTCAGAGATGTTTAAAGCCTATATTTAACAGTAAGGGCCATTCTGGGATTCCTAAAGTTAGGGTAGGTATTTTTATCTGGAGCGAAAAGCTTTTTCATCTGAAAGTTAAAACAAGAAGATTTAGGCAGCTGCTTGAAGTAGTCAGGCTTTGGGGTTTTTAACAGGTTTCCTGTCATCAGAAAGGGGCTACAGGACCAAGTTTGCATCAAGGTTTTATCCAGGTTTTTATCTGTGGAGGATATTCTATAGGTAATTCCAGCTTTTCCTGCTTTTGCACTTAAAGCCTCCTGACCCTGTGCAGATGTAGGTCGCAGAGGGAGGTTTGTGTAGGGGCCATTGAGTAACATTGCAGAGCCAGTTTATAAAATCAGCGGGCAGGAGCACTGGGGATGTGCCCCTACCCCCACATGCTGGCATGGAGCTGGTTCCCAGAACCATGACAGGAGATCTGTCGTGCTTTGACCGCGTTCTGTGCAGGAGAAACCTTCCTGGAACAGCCCAACATTCCCACTGGGCTGTTCCACACCCGGCTGCTGTTCTGCTGCAGACCCCTCTGGCCAGGGCACCTCTGCATCTGATGTCTCCCCTGCCTGTTAGAAAACAGGCTTTGTAGTAAAAACGAATTGAAAGCTCCTTACAATTACATACAAATATTCCAATGTGCCCTGGACAGCTTGTGATGTTCCAAAATAGCTTCGAGGCATTGCTAAGCAGACACAAAATGCAAATGAGAAATGAGATGCAGTCGCTTGGAAGTATGTCCAATCTGAGTGCATATTCCTACAGATTTGAAAGAAATCATCTTAACTGGAGAAATTAGCTGTCATCTGCTGTAAATCAGCAGTCAGTAATTATCCCAATTGTTCACTCAGTCTTCTGTGTCACAAAAGTGTGTGTGGCCCTGAAGGGGAGGGGGTGGGTAGAACATCCTTACCCACTAGAGCCTGGGACACTGGAGAGCATGGAGACATTCTTCTGTTAGCTTCCACAACCTTTTTTTATTTCTCTCTAAATAACTTTTTCAATGTAACCTTTGGGATTGAATTCTATTGCAGTGAAATACGATGGAGCCCCAGCCCCCGAGGCAGAGCTGCTGGTGCACAGCAAGGGCTTTTCAGTGGGCTTCATGTTCCCACCCTGCCTGAAGATCTCAGGTCCAGCAGAGGCTGTGTCAGAAGCTAACGGCAGGTTCTCACGCTCTGCGTGAAGAAGGCAGGCAGCAAAGTGACCAGCTACTGGTTAGGCTCTCACAGAGCTAGGCTGAGAACTGTTAGCCTCGTGTCATACAGGCCCATTAGCTCCCAGGTCAGTGCTGTTAAAATATTTGCATGTTCTTTGGCTGGTTCCAGGCAAGTGCCATCCACCTTGTTACTAGGCAAGGTGGTATTGAGCATTCAGCAGACGTGGTAGTGTGCTTCAAGTGTGTTTGGTTAAACTATAAGCAAGAAGATGTAAAAGTAAAGGCATCAAGTTGATTCTGAGAACAAGAGCTTCATGGGGATGTGTTGTCTCCAGAAGAACTTGTAAACGATGCTTTCCTGCGTAGATTTTGTCTAGCCAGAAAACCGTGAGAATAGAGCTGTGAAGGTCATAGCCACATCCTTACAAAGCCAGCAAAAATCTCCAAAATCTCCCCAAAAATGTAGATACTTATTTTAATTTCCTCGCAATTTGTGGCTCATGCCACTTTCCTGACTCATTGTCACTCCGGGATGGTGATACGCCAAGTTTTCCAATAAGGAAAACAAGGGAGTGGTGAGTCACTGGCTGAATTCATATGCACTTGATTTGCTCTATCATTATCTATACTGGTTTGGTTTATTTTAATTAGTTCATATACAGAGTCTGAGATACGTTTCATTGCATGAATTAGCCAGACTTGTTAGTCTTCTGTAAAGATTAGAAAGCCAGAAGACAACTAGAGCTCTTGGTGGCAGTCCCACTTTTTTCTGCCCTGGCGTGCGTGGAGAGTCTCTGAATTTTCAGAGCTTTGAATGTGTGGGACAATAATGGGCTTTTCGTGAGGCTCTGCTGTTTGGTCTGGAAATCTGGTAAGGTCGCTGGTTAGACCTGGAATTTCCCAAGAGTAGCCCTGTCCCTCGGGGAGGTTGTGTCTCGTTCTGTGCTGGAGCAGAGGTGCAAAGCGCGTCTTGCTTGGCTTGTGCCAGTTAAAAAGCAGAAAGGGGTCTGAGCTGAGCCCTGAGCTGGAGATGCTGGCTATGGGAGGAAGGTCTGGCCAGCCTCATCTCCGAGCTGTTAGCGATTCCTGTTGGTGCATGACCAACAGAATCCGTAGGTACCGCTTACGTTTCAGGTGATTGTTTACAGTTGTAACAAGTTCTGATTTTTACTGTTCCCTGTAAAGGAATCTTTCCAAGTCTGAATGAGTAAGTTTGGGTTTAAGTTCACGTCTAGGTGCCAATTCATTTTAGCCAGATCACATCACTTATCTCTAATGAAAGTCTTCCCTTGGCTCATGGGAATTGCGAGGCCGATGAAGATCGGCTGGGGCAGGAGGCTCAGAGTGAGGGAGGGCAGGGGTGAAATGAAGGAGCTGGCGCAGGGAGCTGCATGGCAGGGGGGGTGGAGGGAGAGACATGGGGAGCTTCCTCTCAGGTTTGACCCACGTCCTTTTGCAGTTCTGCTGGTGAGACCTCTTCTCTTACTGGATCATAAATGGAAAATCTTCCATGGTTTGGAATTTATTTAGGCTCTTGGGCTCATGTTGGCCGAGTATCCTGTGTTCCCTATTTGACGAGGGCTTCCTTCCCAGCCATAGTCCTGGGAACAGGCCTACACTGTAATTAGGGAGATGAAGTACTTGATTAGGGTGTGGTTTTGCCAGTGAGGCACCCAGCATTTGGCAGCCACGGTTGCATTTAAATTCCTATTTGTTTTGTTTTGATTTACTTTGTTTTTTTTTAATCCGAGCTAGGACTAGCTGTCCTGTGCTGCCTTCCTTAGACAGCCAGGCCCTGTGCTAATGATGCCTTGTGCTAATTGATTCCACACCTGATGAACTTTTTTATATCCTCTCATAGTCTGAGCTATGTTAGAGGAACCACCATTTATTAGAGAGAGGGAGAAGTTGTTTTTTTAATATATTTTCTTCTCCAAGCCCTTGGTTAATTGCATTCCTTGGGTTTTTTTCCTAATGTTAATTACTCGTTACCTGCCGTGCAGGTAAGCCAGTAGCCTTTGGGAAGGAAGGAAGGAAGGAAGGAATGAATGAATGGCTCCGATACTCCCCCGATTATATTACAATAATGATAAAAACATTGAATGGAGGAGTGGGTGTGACAGGTGGTGCAAGTCTCTTAGGACAACACGGGGGGCTGATTCAGAGTAGGAATGTCACTACAAAGCAGACAGAAATGACTTTGTTTCCTGAGGAGGAGAGTGCTTGGCAGGGTGCACAGCCCTTACCCAAATGAACCCCCCTGGAAATGGCACTCGGGGTAGACAGCCAGCGCCCCGCGTGCCGGAGCTGCGGGCGCGTGCCCTCGTGGGGCTGCTCTCATTTCAAACATCTCCTGGGACGAACCTTCCCCCCTCACCTTTCTGCCCGTGCAGGCAGGGCAGGCTGGCGCTGTCTGCAAAGCCTCTGACCTCTCACGCTCGCCTGCTCTGGGGCTTCCCTGGTAGGTCCTTCAGCAGCTGCTTTGTGGCCTGTGAANTCTCCACAGGGCTCTGCTTCATTACTCAGGGCAGCCCGTCTCTGAACACGCCGCTCTGGGTGTTGGCAGTTTCTTTGCACTGCTTTCTAGGTCACAAGTTTCTTGCGTGCCAGGGTGAGCAGATCTTGGGAAAGCCTTGGTTTGATGTGTCTAGCTGCTGGGTTTGTTTTGTTTGCTTCTTTTTAATCCTGCAATACTATTTCAAAACCAAAGATGATTTCACTAGTGCCTGTTGCCGTGTCGTGCAACGGGGGAAATTAGTTTTGCAGACAGCATCTCAGTTTGTGTTTATGCACTAAGGAGGCTCCTGTCAGCGTTTCAAGCATAATGTCACTGCTCATTGATCAATACCTTAAAGAGCAGACCTGCTTCTTCTTGCATGTAAGGAGGGGAATGCTTTCCTGGTGATCCAGAGGAGGTGATGCTGTGTTTCAGTTCAAGACTTGCTTGTTCTGGTAGCAGTGGGAATCTGTCTGGAGGTATAAATGTCAGCAGGGCAACCGTGGTGGTTTTCTGCAGCTGAGAATTTAAATAGAGTCCAAATTGTGAAGCTGATGTTCAACAAGTGGTGGGTGGCTGAGCTGAAGCCAGCTCGTTTGAAGCTCAGGGATCTGTGTGTGAACTGCAGTCACACCTTGGGGTTGCAGTGAAGATAGAATCACAGAGACCTCAGAATAAACATCTCTGCACATGTCTCGGAGCAGACAGGTGTGTGCACTGCTCCTGTGCCTCCTTCATGCCTTAGCTGGGGCAGGCTGAGTACACAGCAGGCACCAGGAGGAGCCTGGGGGTGGGAAGGTGCCTTGTGTCCCTAATGGCTGGGAGGCCAGGGCTTGGCTATCCCTGCCCAGTTACCCCCAACTGCAGGAGCTGGCCCTGGAAGAACCAGGGAGCAGAGCCTGGGAAGGGAATGCCGTCACAAGGAGGAGAGGTCGGTGGCAACAGGTAATGGAGGGAAACAAGTTGTCAGAAAAGAATCTCTGCTCAAGAGAGTGTGAGATTGGGTTCTCCTCCACCTCCTTTGAGGCTTCCCTGAAGAGAGGTGCAAGTCCAAGGCTGCAGTGGGGCAGGAGAGAAGCTTCTGGGGGCACGACATGATTGCTGTCAGTGCCCAGCCTGTGCTGTGGGGAAAGGTGTGTGATCGTTCCTTTTGAGCACCATAATTTTTCCTCATGAAAAGGTCCTTTAAAAATGCATGTGCTTTTGAAGTAACGTTGGCCAGTGGTATTGCAGCACGCATGCAGTGCTTAAAGAACGTGCCTTGGCATTACTGATGCAAGGCTTGGTGAGCTGAAAACCCGTGGCTTTGTTTCTGTAGCTTTGTGCTCTGTGCACAGCAAGTCTGTATTTTCCACCTGCCTCAGAAGCAGTTGGAAATCAAATTGGGATGGTTTTGCTTTGGTGAGTGGAAAGTGGGGCTCTCTCAGGGAAGCTCTCATTTCTTTTTGCTTTGCAAGTGTGATTTCATTGTGGCTTAGCTTATGAACAGTGCTTTTTACCATGGTGACTCTTTATTCATCTATACAGGTAGCAGTGGTTAGGTGAAGGGCCCATGTTTCTTTTAAATACAAAGGATAATCAGTGCACCCTGCACTCTAGATCTGCTGTGAACTAGTTCTGCAAATGGTGGTTGCCACAAAAAACATCTCTGCTAAGATGACCTTCTGTTCAGAGCATCGTTTTGCCCCACATCAGGTGACCTTCCAGTCTTGCAGCCTTTGTTTTGTTGTAGCTCTGGTCAGGAACACAAAGTCTATCTAGGCAAGCAGCTTGCCTTGCCTGTGTGAGAACCACTTACCTCCCTGTTTGAAGCCTGAACTGTGCACTTCCAGGAAAATTTGCCTTTTCCAAGGCATTTCCCCTAAACCAGAGATAACTTAGGCCCTTAAATGTAGACCTGCATTCCAAAAGCCTCAAAATCAGATCTTTTATATTGACTTTCTGTGAAAGGGCCATTAAAAATGTTAACAGTCCTCTGGATCCTGCCCTAGATCCTAGAAACCCTCTGCCACTGTGAGTGGGTGAGGTCAGCCGTCCTCTTCCTCATTTACCTGACATTCCCTCCCTATCTAACACTCCACACCCAAAGACCTTTTCTCCTCCCAATTGCTCTTACAAGTCCCTTTTCATGCCCAGTGCCTGCAAAAACCCGCTAACTGCTTTGGTATCTTTGTCAGCTACTCAGACACTAGCAGCAGGCCTCCACAAGTAACCTAGATAGGGATGAAGGAACTAGTCATTCCCCTCTCCGGGTTTCCCAGTAAGTCCTGTCTCCGTGCCCATCTTGATCAGCACTCCTGGCTGGGTGCTGCCCGTGTTTCACCTCAGCGGGTTCCGAGCCCTACGTCAGCATTAGCAGCGTCTGGTTCAGCTGGTAAGATACTTTGGAAGGTTGGCACCGTGTGTCTTTTATGTTTGCTCAGTCCTAAATATGCCAAATGTGCTCAAGAAATAATAGGTGATGGCACTGGCGTGCTCCCTGGCATCATAAAGACATCCCAAACGGCCACCAGCCTTGCTGGGAGGCTGTCTCGGGAAGAGTGGTGCCTGCTGCCTGCTCACGGCTATCTTGAGATCCTCGGGGGACGTAGGGATGAACTTCAATCCAAGAAAGGCCTTGTCAGCCACATGCGGTGGCTTCCCTTTCTTGGATTGCATCAGGTCCTGTGGGACACCTGGGAGCACATCTCTACAGGCAACGTGATTGTTGTCTGGAGCCTGGTTCCAGCTATCTCTGCCTTCCCATCATCTGGAAGTAGAAGGGAAAGTCAAAAGCTCTATCATTTTCTTGTATTCTCCCCTGGTCTATCATTGCGTAATTGTATCCCTAAATCTTATTAGAGCTTGGGGTGAGTCATTGCCATGGTGAGGTGGAAGGAGAGCTGAGGAAATTTCAGAGAGGAGGAGTGTCTTCCCCTGTGAGCATGATGAGCAGGAAAGCTCCCACAGCAGACAGAACCTCCTATCACTTCTTAGATGTGTTGCATCATCCTCTTGCTGCTGCCTCTAATTTAATGTTCTAAATCCCATATCAAAACACCTGTACTCCAAAGAGAATGTAAAATAGACTTGAAGTGGGAAATTCATGCCAATTAGACATGCAGATCTCTCTTAAGCATCCAAGACCTTCTTCCAAGCTCCCACAGGACTTGTAATTGTGTTTCTGCATTGTCCTGTTGCCTTGACAGTCCACAGAACCCACTTCCTTCTCCACCACCCAAATTAAACCCTAGGTTTAAACCAAGCTGTCTGTGTCCTAAATGTTTTTCACTGGTGGCTACAGTAGCTCAAGCTTTTAAAACACCTTAGGATCTCTTGTGGGAAAAAGTGCTGTAGAACTGTGAAGCTGTTGTCACTGGATGGATCATTTCTTTGTAATAAACTGGAGGATCTCCTCTGCTCTACAGTGGAGGCACCGTGGTAATCCCTTGCACTTGCTGTTGTGGTTTCTCATGCAAATCCCCCCCCAAAAAAATCTTCTTTCTGAGGCTATGTTTTCCATCACATCCCAGGCTCCTGGTCCTCGTAAGGTCTGATGGTTTGATGGGCCTCTTTGGCATTCTGGCGTGGCTGGGAATATGTTGCTGTAGGCAGGGCAGGGTAAAACTGTCAGGCTGGATGTAATCAGGCACTCAACACTTCAGAAAATTACAGAACTGCAGTGTAATGGAGATGGGAGTGATTTCTGGAGATCATCTAGTCCAAGCCCCCTGCTCAAAATGGGGTCAGCTAGAGCAGGTTGCTCAGGACTCTGTCCTGCTGGGTTTTGAATATCTCCAGGAATTGGGGAATCCACAACTTCTCTGGACATCTTATTCCAGCGTTTGACCACTCTCCCAGTAAAAAGAACCTTTTAAATGGAATTTCCTGTGTTTTACTTTGTGCCTACTGCCTTGGCTTTCCACTGGGCACCAGTGTGGAGAGCCCAGCTCTGTGGTCTTGACCCCCTCTCCTGCTGGGTATTGATAGACATGGATAAGATTCCCACCCTTCTCCACCTGGAGTCTCCTCTGCTCAGGGCTAAACAGTCTGACAGAGTATGGGAGGAGGGTGGTTGTAGGAGCTTGAACTGATGTTACTGGGCAGATACTGGTATTCTAAAAGCCAGCCTGAATGCTGGCCTGAGTAAGTGGTGATGTGCAGGTAATATACAACAGGACAAATGGGCTTTCTTGGTTATTTTCTTCCTTGTCTGTATCTTTTTTTCCTTCAGTACCTTTAATTTATATCTGTTTTCTTGGCATTGTCCCAGCTGTCTTCTGGGAATAGTTATCTCTGGGTCTTTTATCTCTTTGTTTTTGTCATTTAGCATGATCCTGGCAGTGCCAAGAGCTGAGATATTTATGGTGAGTGAGTTCAGGCTGGTGCGTAGCTGATTCCTGTGACTTGCAGTGATGAGCAGAATCACTTTGGATAAAACCTTGGATCAGATTTTGAACTTCTGTAGATGCTCAGTATAGTTTCAGAATGGTGTTTCTTGATTTTAAAACAGGATTTGCATCTCCTCAGCTCTGGGGAAGGCAGTAGCCTAAATAAGGAAGTCTTAGATATTAAGAGAGCAATTCTCTCTCTTCCAGACCTGAGAGTCTGAGTACAGTTTGTTTAGACCTTAGACAAACTTTCAGGCTTCTTGATCTGTATCTGACCCAACTGGACCATCTACAGCTTGGCAAACGAGTGTTCCCCAGGATGAGTTATAAGAGCTCTCTTGGGGGTTTCCCCTGTTGGTTAGAGGGCTACAAATTGCATCTGTTTGCATGTACCTGACGTTACGTGTATCGACCTGTTTGGTACCCACGTGCTCAGTCTAGCTCAATATGTAAATTCTACAAACCCCCTTCATTTTCCTTATGCCAACTAATATATTGGGGGTTCAGGGAAGGGAGAAGGTTGGCTTTGCTTCTGCTTGCAGTCTCTTGAAAGCTAAGCATTTGGTCACTTACCTTTACTAAGCTATTTTAATTTTCTTTTCTACATTTGTTTTGGAAGCGAGAACCCTCTGGAACATGTTAAATGTGAAAGGTTCCATCGCTGCTCCTATCGATGTGTCATATCTCCTCCCAAGAGAGATTTGTTAAAACTTGCCTTGGATTCAATTTGTCTGCCTTGTGGAACCATCTGAAGCACCTAAGGCGCTGAATCAGCTTCCCTGTATCTCTGTAAAATAACCCAAGTAAGGGACCTGGATTCTGCAGAAAACAAAGGCAAAGGAAACCCCGATCTTATTGAAGTGGAAAGAAAAGCCCAGTTTCTCACACGTGGCGATTTCATTCCTAAACTCTTTGCATGATGTTCTGTCTACCTCTGCTGTTGGTGTAGTAGCCTGAGAGCACTAAGCATGCACGTACCGAAAAGAACCCAACGTGCAAACTTTAAGTTGTGTGTCTAAACTACTGGAATTTGAAGCTTTGCTGACTCTTCATGGAAGGTTTGAGTTGGATGCTTTTCAAAAGCTGAGGGCACTGAGTTTCTTCTGTTTTCCTTGCAGGTGTGTTACTAGACATCCAGCAGCACTTTGGAGTCAAGGACAGTGGGGCTGGCTTATTGCAGACAGGTGAGTGTGTTTGTTTTCTTACTGCTTTTTGTAACCTTCCTCTTCTTGGAAGGGTCTTTCAGATTTCTTCAGTTACAGCCCCTGAGCATGGCTATGAAATACACTCAGGGAAGATGAATGAACACAAGGGGTTTTTTTGATTTGCTGATGGGCAGGAGATTGGGGCTTAGAATGACTTGAGTGCACAATGGGCCAAAAGCAAACAAACCTAATGATACTGCCTAGGACATCTGAATTCAACTAGGAGAAGGCTACTTCCCCTACATCAGAAAACCCTTGATAAACCAACAGCAGGATGCTGTTCTCACCCAGCTCTCTGCAGGGTGGCAGTAAGTGACGTAGGATGCCCTTCAGGTGCTCTGCTGAACGTCCAGCACCTGGGAGCACAGTGTGGTGTGCAAATGGAGAAGTCATCAGGACAACTACCTGAGGATGCAGAGTGCAGGAGAGGCTGACAACCACTGTGTTCATGGGAACTCGGGGATTTACAGGATCCCTGTGCTGTCGCTGCTGTCAGCTTCAGGCATTTCTCTCCTGGTGTTTAAGGAAGAAGGGTTATTGCAATTGTGACATCCTTCTAATATAGCAGACATTTCGGGGTTGCAGACATCGTCCAGACAGAGCTGTACAACCCCAGGACAAACCCAGCTTTTCTGGTATCTAGTCCTGAGATGGTTTAGAGGAGCACCTTTGTCAGCAAGCTGGATATGATGACATTGAGTAGCGGTCTCACGTAGTTATGACAGCACACTTGATCTTTGCAGAGAGCTGAAAGGACTAGCCAGGAAGCAAAAGCAGTCTTTCAAGGAGAGAAACAGTCTGGCTTAAAAACCTCCTACACAATTATTGGTTGAAGGCATAGATATGTGGTGCCATGGTTGTCTTGTCACTGTCATCTGCCCGAGGGAACCATGCCGGAGCAATTACATCTCTGAAATAATTAGAATTCATTAGGATTAGAAATAGTGTCTCAGAAAGACCTTTTTTCCTTTTTTTTTTTTAACACTGCTACGGTGGATACCAAATGCCTGTCAGGAGCTTGTCCATGGAACTGGAGCTGACAATAAAGTGTCTAAAATCATCCATTCTTCCTGATCACACTGGAGGGGAGAATGTTGTGGAGCTCCATCATTTGGAACTCTGTGAACTCGTGCAGTATCTCCTCTTTATTTTCTGCAACCCATGACACAGCAGGGTCCTCGTCTGTGTTTACAACTTCTTAGTAATGTTGCAACACAAACAATTAATAACAGTTTGTAGTAGGCTTTAGAAAGGCTTTCCTTGTGGGCTGGCAGCCTTCAGCTCGGCTGATGTGTACAGCACGGGTCCGGAACAGAGCGCCCGAGCTTTGCAAGTGCTGCTGATTATAAGTGGCATCAATCAGTTATGCCCAAAGTGGTGCTGCTTGTCCGTCAGGCTCCTTTCTCCAGCGATTATTTGTGTTTATTTATTGTACTCAGAGGAACAAGTCCTCAATGTATCATTAGACACAAAGTGCCTTCAAGAAAATACTCTGGTGGAAAACGACACTTGCCAAAGCATATATTTAATCTTCATTCCTCTCAGTGGATGAAATCCTTCTGCAGATGATTTACTGACAGCAAGTAAGAGCTAAGCTCCAACAGGGCATTTCATTTGTTAATTGCAGGGAATGTTATTTATTTCTCTAGCAAATATGCGGGGCGTCTGAAAACGCTGCCACTGAGACATTGCAGGATTGCTGCTGAGTGTGTCAAGAGTTCTGTAACTGCTTAGTGCTGCTTTAAGAAAAGCATCATTTTTTCTCTTGGTGTTTTGTTTTTTCTGATCTGAAAAGTGAGGGCTTGGCTTTGCTCCTGCAATGTAGATAGATAATGAAGTGTTAATCGCTGTGCCATCGCAGGAAAAGAGTGCTCCCCAAATAAAACACCATTCCACATCCTTCAGGGTAGGGGCAATAATGGAAAAGTTATTAAATGCATTACTTCAGCTCAACAAGTTTCTGCGTTGGCAGCTGGCCCACGTAGCCTTAACCCTGGTGAAATAAAACACGCTGGCCTAACCCACCCTCAACACTGCTCTGCAGCTTCTCTCTTCTCTTAGCCTGACCCTTCTAGATGTGCAAAGAGGAAAAGAGATGCAGAGTGTAAAATCATTTGACCAAGGCTGTAGAGGAAGCTCCAGTAGATCTGGGACTGGGACTGATGTCTCCCAGACCTCTGCCTTAACCTTGAACAGTTCCTTTGCAGAGACAGAAATATCATCTTATTCCCAAGAGTGGTCCTGCTAGCTAATTGAGTGATGTGAGACGAAAGGCTGCTCATCCTGAAGATGTCCTGTGAATCAAGAGTGGATTAGTCCTCAGGTTGTTAATCCTGCATCTAAATGAGTCCTAAATTAATTTACAATGTTAATGAGGGGGAGTGAAACGTGGTATTCACTGGCAGTTCATATTACTCATCAAACAGCCTATAAAAAATAATAAAGAAAATCCTTTTAACTGAGAAACGAGGCTGCACATGGTTTTAGGAAGAAAGGGTACTGAAAACTTGAACAAGGGAAAAAGAAATCCACCCAAGGTGATGTATGACCCGGCATTCACACCATGACCTGTTCTTCACAGGCACAGCCCATCTCAGTTCTCTCACTCCAGACACTCAGAAACCAATTCATACACTCCAAGCTTCTGCTGCTCTCTGGATAGCAAAGGTGACTGGTTTCTTAGGAACTGCAAAGGCAGATTTTGAATTTTTGTCTTCTTTTGTATTAATCCCAAGACAGAAGCTGCTCTTTGCCTGGGAGATAGAATGAAAACTGGTATAGAGGGGCACTGTGACTCCCTGTACAGAAAAATCACAGGGCACTCCAGCCTCATCCATAATGGAAAGGAGCAGAACGTGGTAGTCTCTGCAGCAAGGATTCTGTGACAGCAAAGGACACTCTGACAGATGGATCACAACTGCTGCTTGCCCAGTAGCACTCTAGAGTAACAGGCATAGACCTCTGGCCATTCCAGAGCCTCACTTATCTTGTGATGATGTGTTAATTCTGTGCTCATCTTCCTTTTTCAAGTTTTATAACATATGCAGCAAGTTCCCTTAACTGTCCTGCAGGTCTGCATCCAAGCTTTCATCTGCTTTTTGTGTCTTACTGGTTGTTGCTTTTTCTGGCTGGAGAAAGGATAATCCTTGCTGCTCTCAGAAGGTGACAGAACATCTCTTTGCCTGCTTGAGCTGTGCAGCTCTATCAGGCAATATGTTTATAATCCATACCACACGGAAAGTCTTCCCCACGTGTGGAGTTAGGTAGCAGTAGCAGCTTGGACTCACCAAAACCTCAGTCATCTAAAAACACAAAGACTGAGAAGATCAACAGCTGGATTTGTAGAACAGCTTCAAAATCCTGTTATCCTTCCGCGTCCACTTAGAACCCAGAAGTACTGCCCCAGTGCTGCACTTTGGTTTTCACAAGATTTTTTTTCCTCCTTCTTTCTTCAGTTTTTGTGCTTCATTGCTCTGTCTGCTTTCCTTGCCCCTGGGTTTGCTTTGCTTTGGTGTCTCTTACCAGCATCTGCTTAGCACACCAGAGCTCTCCTAATAATAGTGCTTGGCTTTCAATGCAGTTTGTCTTCCGTAGATCTCAGGATGTTTTATACAGGGAGGGACAATGAGGCTTTCCCTTCTCTACAGATGGGGAAACCAAGAAAGGCAGACGGGAGAAATGCCCTGCCCAGCGTCACACAGCGGATCTGAGGCAGAGCCAGAATGGGATCTGTGGTCCAGTTCCTGAGCACACAGCATTCACCCGGGTTAAGGTTTAGATCCAGAGATGGGGTCCTTGTCAATGGGCACTGTACTGCCCTAGCCTAGGCAGCCCAGGGGAAGGCACATAAACCAGTGGGGACTGCTGCAAATGGAAGCTGCGCGGCATCAGGTGGGGGGTACGGCAAGAATTCCATTGACATGCAGAGGGGAGAAGTGTCTGTCTTCAGCAGGAGCAGAGGGGGGGCATCGGTGGAAACCCTGTTAACCAGAAGTTTATACTGTAAGCTTAGAAGCAAGGAAATGTAAAGAAGTGAGAGATTTGGAAGGACTTGTTAAAGATGAATAATCACAGATAACTGTGCCTCTGAGAGGACTTGTCTCTTCTGACGTGGAGGGAGATGAGCATTCCCCCGAATGCCTTCCAGCCCCTGGTTTCCCAGGAAGCCTGTAACCATGCCAGGTACTTTGGAAGTCTTGCCGTGGGCTCCTATTTCCCGCAAGGGTCAATTCCAGCTAAGTACTCTGTTGATTTGAAAAGTGAAATCTTTACCTGCCTGAGTTCCCCTACCTCTCGAGGTGACCTAGCATAACCTTGCACTGGATTGCAGCCTTGCTAATGTGTTAGCAGCTCTGGGGTGCTGTGATTGTACCAACCGAGCTATACGTGTGTGCAGTGAGCAGGGGACCTGAAACAGGGGTGCACTGATGGGATAAATCAGACTTGCTTAACTGAAGATTTCTCTTTCAAATCCCTTTAACTCCCATCTTGTCTTTGGCTTCTGTTGGCAGTCTCTAGTGCTTTCTGTTTATTCCACACAGAGACGACTTCCTCCAGATCCTAACCTTGGGTGTGTGCAGGTGCCCCATGTTTCTTTTCTATCATCTGCTTCTACCCAACTAGATGCTGGCCACCTCCTCCTCTGTGCTATGTAACTGAATCAGATCTTCATCCTTCTCTTCCTACTGCATCTGCTTCACTGTTCTTGCTAGAACAGAGGAACTCATATTCTGGACACTCTCCTGTTTTCTGTTTAACATTAATGGTCGCTCCTTTCTAGCGAATGACTTCTTACACCAGAGCACCTCCCAAGGCCCTGGTATCTTGGGTGAACATTCCAGAAGGCAAGGCAGAATGCTTTATAGTTGCTTTTTTTGATTTATGGCTTCAAATGCAGGACCACCATGGCCTTACCCAGAGCAGGCCATGCCACTCTCGTTATCTCCTCCCCCAGCCATGCTAAGCCTCCTTAGATCCAGGGTACTTCTCTGGCAGTCTGAGGCTCTGGATGCCAGGGCAAGGTGGAGCTCTCTTTCTACCTGAAGGAGATCCTCTAAGTCTTACCAACAATGAATAAAACGTTTTCCTCTTCCATACCAGGTTTTGTATCATTTTTTCGGAACTTCTCCAGCCTTCTGTAGCAGGCTGCTGATCTAGAGATGAAACAGTTTGTGTAGGACAGCTCCAGTTCAAGCAGGGCTCTGCATTCGGGATGCCTTGATTAATGTTGTGCCAAGGGTAGGTCTTTTGCTTATCAAGGTGGAGTGAGTTGAGATAGTCCAGAGCCTGACTCTTTCACACAGAAGCCCTTTACAAGTCCTGACACTCCTTTTTCCTGTGTGCTGGAACGGTGTCTGACACGGAAAGGAGTCATGGCAAGTGGAGGGGCTGATTTATGAAGGCAGTTAAGCCTATTTGGAGATCTCCCCGTGGTCGAGAATGAAGGTGTTTTCTCAAACCTCTGAGCAGGCTGTAGGAAGATGTGTTTGTGCCCCAGCCCAGTGCCCCTACACCAAGGACCAAGCAATAAAGATGCTGTTTACAACACACAGCCTCACTGGACAGCCCCAGATGGCAGAGTAAATAACCTTTGGTGGGGGAGCAGGGGAAGGGAAGATGTCCTTGCCTCCTGCTGATAGCAGGTAAATGCTTGAGCCAGTGTTGCACTTCATCTTTTTATTGCACGTGTCAGCAAGGGAATGCAGGCCACTAGAACGTGGAAACTCTCCAGGCTGGCTTGTCTTCATTAATATCTTGATTTTATGATACTGCAGGGCCACCAACACAACACAACAGTTCAGTTTCCCATTCTGTCTCCCTGCTTTGCAGAGGGAAAGTTTGTCCTAACTATTGCCATTCCAGACAGGGCAGGTACTTGGGCTGGTTTGCTGGAGAAACTTGCACTTGTGCTGCCTGGAGCATGTCAGTGCTGTGAGTAGATATTGGCCTGGTTTCCCTTAGGCTGTAGTTCAAGCACCTCTTGCCAAGGTTGTGTTCACTTCTGTAATTTATTATAATAATGAGGGAAAAGATTTCCCACAGATTTTGGAGAAGTAGTTATCATTCCACCCAAAGTCCTAACAGTTTATAACATAGCCTGTCCATCTTCCCCTACGCATGTTCCTCCAGCCTCAGGATTTCTTTCAAGCTCTTTATAGTGGCAGATGGGATTTTTGTTGGTATTGTGTAATCCTTTTAAACAACAACTTCCTCTTAACACCAGCTCTGCAATCTCTTGCGGCCAGCGTCTGCACTGTTTCATGCACAAATAATTCAGAAGGGCTCGTCTTGCTGCTCTTGCTTTTTTTCATCACCACCATATTTGGGGTTTTGAAAAAGGGAGATGAACATTTCAGTTCCAGTAACTGTTATTTTAATGCTGTTGTTAGACATCTAATGCCTGCCAGTTGCTGGGGGAGAGGTGGGTGCTTATGCTCAGTAGCTCACAAGCAGATTAGTTTTATTCCTTCCTTTCTGCAATGACACTAAAAGCTTTTGGTAGTAAGTGGGAAACCTGTTTAGCTTTAATTCTTTCTTTTCATTGAGCTTGTAAGTTTAATTTTCAAGTGTGCTGACCAGAGGGCTGTTTGTATTTGATCAGAGGGAGCCCTGTATTTCTGCTCTGTACCTTGATCTAGATCTGTGCATATAGTTGCTGCTGATACCTACTGGGCCTAATGTAAAGCTAAGTGTTTGCCCAGAGGGCAAGACTTTCTGCCTGACTTTAAGGGAAGTTAGATCAGAGTCTTCTATGAACTGGGAGTGAGAAAATAGAGCTAACTTTCATACTACATTTTGTATATTTAATATACTTTACCCCAGGGAAGCCGTAAGTGTTCTGTCTTAAAAGATTTATTTTAAGATTGTTTTGGTTTTGTCTTGCCTCCCACACCTGAAGAAGTCTCATTTTCTTGAGCACAAAACCTGCAGTTCTGCAGGGCAGCGTACAGAGATGTGAAACATGGAAGCTCTGCTCACACAGGCACTCAGACAGGTGATGAAGAGGTCAGGCTTGGTCTGTGCCCACCGGGAGACTTCCAAGTTAATATTGTTGGAAGCATTGCTGTTGGAGGAGGTGTTTGATTTGTGAGAGAGGAATCATTTGGATAAACCAAATAGTCTTGACGGAGTGTTATGGGAACTCTGGAGAGCCGAAGGTGCCGTCTTGCGGTGAAGCAAAGAGCACCAGTGCTAGCTGCTGCAACACAGCAGACATCCAGTAGACTCTGGAAGCAGCAGGGTGGTTCTGTAGTAGGAGGAATGTTGGGGTCCCAGACGAGTCCATGGTTCAGCAGTGGACATGTAGAGTAGGGCTGAACTCGATGATCTCGAAGGTCTTTTCCAGTGTAGATGATTCTGTGATTTTGCTTCTCCAACGCCCTGTCCTGTGTTCCAAGTGGCTCTTCCTCCAAACCAATGCTGTTCAAACCTTTTGGGCTGTCACCCAGAACACTCTGCATCCTTAGAATCAAACTCTTATTTCTCATCAGACCACTACACAAGTGACCCCCCCGCCTTGCTGTTACCTTGTGGGACACCCCTTTGGGCAGCACAGCCTTTCCCCTGAGAAGCTGCTGAGGCAGGTGGTGTGTGGCAGGCAGGGGCAACTGCATCTCAGTGCGGGCTGCAGTGATGCCACACATCAGGGAGGGAGACTCTTTGCAGATGCATATACCTGGCTCTGAAAAAGAATTCCAGCCTATCAGTTACATAAAAAGTGAACATTCCTCGTGGTATTCGGTAGCATTACTGCCTGCAGAACTGGATTCCAGTTAACACCAGTAAGTCTGGATGGCATGAATGGTGCATTGTTCCACCCATTCAGAAGAAATCTCCCAGGAGCTCCCCTTACCCCCAGTACATGCACATATTCCTGGATTGTTCCTGGATGCTGATGGAAGGTTATAGAGCAAAGACCCAATTTCTGCTTAGATTATGCAGGAGCCTGGTTTTGGAGGGAAAAGATGAGAGGCCACAGGCAGCTGCTTACCCCAGTTTGAATTCACGAGAATGTAAATGTGTGGGAACATTTTTGGCTAAATCTCTTTTCAGCTGTTTTCAAGATTTAGTCAAATGGCTGAGGATGGCTTCAGTCTCAGATAACACCAAACAGTTATTTGATGGGATGAAGAGGAGGAGGAGGAGGTGTTCACATGCATTCTTGTGTTCTTTGCTGCTGCAAACGGGGGGTGCTTTGGATCTCCGGGGGAAGGATGTTCCCAGGGACAGTTCAATCCTGACCTCTTTTATTCCCCCACTCAGTTATACATCAGGTTATTCCTAATTAAACATTTGGACAGCTTTAACCATTTTTTCCTTCCAAATTTTTCAGATTAATAGTTTGGGTGAAAACCAGTATTTACAGAAGCAAGATTTATTTTACTTATTCTCCTACTGCATCATTCTCCTTGCTCTTTGTGGATGAGCTGGATTGAAAATGGGGCAACTCTAATTTATTCTCTTGTGGCACTGTAGCATTGAAGTGAGACCAGGAATAGAAATTTACCTTTCCTGTGATGAGTTATCTTAAAGAACTAAGGAGTTATATTAACTTTAACTGGTTTATTTGGAGTTACACTGATTGGAAATGGATGCTTGCAGTAAGTTGAGATTGCGGTAGACTTGGAAGTGATGAGGGAGGCACTATGGGTAAAGCAGATAGACCTTTGATTTCTTTTTACAGTTCTGCTGGGGGCACTGGCCCAGGTGCTCTGTTCTCTGTGTCTTTTCCCTGTTCCCTTTCTTCTCTAGATCATCGGGTTGTAGAGGCAAGATGACCCCATGTCCTGTAAGCCTGTGATGAAGTGCTTCTTATAACTGACCTTGTTAAGAGTTTGGGCTGAGTGAAAGCTTCAAGATAGGCTTTTGGGTTTTAGGTATTTGGGGTTGGGTTTTATTTTGGTTTCCTTGAAGGATGTCTGAAATATGCTCCAAATTCTTTGGTTTTAATTCTGCCTTAGTAACAGTTCCTGGTTTCATCCTTGCCTCTACCCACCCTGGGATTTGAGTGGTCCTGGTCACCACAGCAATTAATGGTGTTGAGAGGCAGCTCTGTGCTTGTAAATTCAGCATCCTGAGGTTTTGTCCAACCTACCTGGCAATATCAATGACAATAAAAGTGCCTGAGTGCCCTTGACCACACCTTTTGAGCATTAGAGTCCTTGCCAAAGTCTGACAAAGAAAGATGCTATTTCATGAGAACCTTTGTGATGAGAGTCAGTCATGTGAGAAAGATGGGTGAATTAAAGAAAAACTTTTCCACAAAAAAAAAAAAGGGGGGGGTCTTTTTCTTCTTTTAATTACTGTGGAATGTTCAGTGTGCTTTAGAGATCCACCTGCTGTTGAACTGAGTTACATTCAATTTAAGCACAGGGGCTGCTTTTCAAGGCAGCCTTCTGTTCTCAGGTGTAGTTTAGGAGATATAAATGCTCAACTTACTAATTGTGCCTGCAAATCAAAGTTGTTAAGTGGCACTAATTCCACCAGCAAAATTACTCCCAGGGTAAATTGCAAGCTCAAAATGAGTGATTGAGTTGAGGATCCTTTAAAAACCTGATACTAAAAATAGATACTAGTTCAGGGGGGCTGATGTAAAGAGTTGTTATGGTGAGAATCGTGCAAGTGTTTGACTGGATAAATTCATCTCCTTTATCAATCTTCTTACAGATAAAATTGCAGAACAGGAGCATGAAAATGTCGCACAATCTTGCTGGTTTGGTCCCTGCCATCCCCCTTGTCCCTTGTCATTTTGTTTTGTTTTAATTGACATCTTCCACCTTCAAAATGCTGCCCAGATGATGTCCCCCAGGCAAGGGTTCACAGGAGCAGTGCTGGAGTGTGTAAAGCTGAGGTGCTGTTGTAGCCCACGATGCTGAAACTGCCCTCAACTACCTGGCTGCTTTTGCTTAGTCAAAAGAAAAGGAGCTGTCTCGAAGAGTTATTTTGTTCCATTTCTTATAAAATGTGATAAGATCTTCTTAGAAAGAAACCTACTTCTTCCAGATAGTTAGTTAGCTTCCCTGGTATCTGTCACGATCTGTCAAAACACCAGCCTTGCAAGTTGGCTGTTACGCTGAAGGCATTTGGAGTTTGTTGGCTGGGACATTTGTTTTCCACGTGGATACAATAATAAGTGGAATCTGGCTGAGTAGCACCCTGCCCCAGCTCTTGTGCTCTCCACTGCCCTAGGCTGTTGGTCATGAGCGTGCACAATCTGTGGGTCACAAGCAATGTCCTGACTGGGGTATGTGAAGTGAAAGGGAGCTGAGCGTGCTTTGGAAACACCACCTTCCAGCTCCTCAAAGAGAGGGAACCCCACGAGCGCGTACCTCACCTGCCAGTGGGTGAGATCTTCATGCCCCCTTGATGTGTGGGTCTGCACACTGCCCTGCCTCCATCAGCTGGCATCACCAGCTGAGAAGTGCAGGTGGTTTCAGTTCTGGTTTCCCATCCACAGCCTCCCGTTTCTTTCAGCTCTTTGGCCAACGCAGCGATCGTGCTGCGCGCAGCTTGGAAACCCATGGCTGTAGTGATACGTGTGCCTGACACAAAATATGTCATGTTTGGGGGCAAGAGTGGCAAGACACAGAGAAAACAGGAAAAGAAAATATCTCTGGGAAAAAAGTGTGGAGTGAGAGAACAGATTTTCCTGAAAAGCAAGTTGTCCAAAGTTGTCCTGGTTCTGACTGAGGATGTTTTATGGCAGCAAAGGTACAGGAGATTATGCAATGCATATTAAATTTTTACTAAAAGCTCCCTGGTGAGATATTCTTACCTGCTGCTAATGTTACACCTTCCAATGACCTGAACAATACTCTGTATGACACACGGAGCTGAGAAAATGTTTGCACTGTGTATAAAAGGCATGTTAATTTTCCTTGTTTGTCCTTACTGAACTTGTCCTCTATGGATTCACAGTCCAGAAGCTAGATCCCATAGCCTAGTCACCAGACAAACACAGTGCTGGCACCACCATGACAAGTTTCCCCCAGGGTTGAGTTGGCAGCTGTGTAGAAAGGCTCGCTCCGAAGCTCGCTGGCAGCCTGGGATGGTGTGGTCTCTAGGGAGGGGAATGGACTCAGCACTGGACACCAACTGACTTCAGATGGGCCACTGGTCGGTCATCGGTCTCACCTTCTGTATATTTAGGCTTGATTGAAATGGGCTTGTTTAATAGGTTAACAATCCTTGGGTTCACCAAATATTGTCTCTCCCTTTTTCCATTCCCCTAGCGGGTGATGCGTGAAGGCAGTGCCGTTGCAGTCCGGCAGTATCCGGGTCCGCGTGCCGCTGCCAGGAGCCCTCCTCCTACCCCGGGGATACTTGTCAGAAGAAATTGGTTAAAACAGGGCCCAGTCACGCACTGTGGTTATTGAAACTATGCTTAACCCTGGGATCTTTGCAGAGGTCGTGTTCTTTTATCCACAGAAGCAAGTCTAGCTGCAAAGCTGCCTCCTGGAGCTCCAGCTGAACTTGGTATTAAAGTGTTTTTGCAAGTCAGGGATGATTCTTTGGAAATTCATGCGGGTGATAATCTTAGAAATAACAACTGTAAGACAGGCAGAGCCCCAGTTTGTTCTGCAGTGTAGTTACCATCCTTTTCCTTTTACAAACCAGGGCAAATTAAACACTGGGCTACCTCACTATTTCAACAGCTTCCTTAAATGACTTGATCCCTCTCTGAAGGCCACCCAGCCGCTCGGAACCGGTCGCTCTTTGTCTAAATTGCCATTTAGAAGAGCAGGAGGCAAGAGCATTTCTAAATACTGCAAAATTGAATCAGCAAATAATTTCTGTCAAATAGCAGTAGCCACTTAGAGGTGTGAGAGAGGCTTCCTGGCACAGTCCGTGACCGCTGGAGGACCAGGACCGCTCATCATTGCAGGCGTTTAGCTGTGGCTCTCATCCCACTGGTCAATGGGAGATTGCAAATTGCCAGTGATAGCAAAGTTTCTTTGTATTTACCTTGTGGTACAGAAACCTATTGAAATGTTGCTGGCACCTGAAAAATGAGATGATTAAGCTCGGTACCCTGGCAGAGAGTTGTTTAAGTGCTGGTGGACATCGTGTGCGTGGGAAGTGGGAGGTGTTTAATACCCCTGCCCTGTGCTCGGACCACTGCTGCTTAAATGATGGTCAGAGTCCCTCTAAGGTGTGTTGGACATCAGAGCTGTGGCAGTCGAGGGTGTTCTGGATGTTATAAAATCATGGTTTAAGCATCTCTGGCTCACTCGTGGATCTTGTCAGGAAGTGGGGTTTGGTGTTTGTCTGAAATGCCTGACTCTTGGAGTTTAGGTGCCAGTCCCTAAGCTAAGCATAGGTGGAGTTACCTGATGTACTGAACAGCAAAAGAGAGCCGCATGGGAACTGCTGAGAGGCCAGAACCTTATTTTCTGCCAAAGGCANCCTGGGCAACCTGTGCCAGGGTTTTGCTATCTGCAGGGTGAAGAACTTCTCCCTAATTTCTCATCTGAATCCTCCCCCCTTCCAGTCTGAAGCCGTTACCCCTCAGCCTGTCTCTGCAAGTCCTTGTAAAAAGTCCCTCCCCAGTTTTCTTACAGGCCCCCTTCAGATACTGAAAAGCCACAAGATCATCTCCCCAGAGCCTTCTCTTCTCTGAGCTGAACAACCCCAATCCTCTCATCCTGTCCTCACAGCAGAGGAATTCCATCCCTCATATCATCTTCATGGCATCCTCTGGACCTCCTGCAGCAGGGGCCTGTGCTGTCTGGCCCCTCCAGACTGCTCCCTGACCCACACTGTGCTGTGAGCTGGCCCGGGTTAGTGGTTCAGTGTTTTATTTCCTAGTGGTTGCAGTTACTGGTGAATTGTGACTGTGCAAGTGTAATGACCGGGATAATAAAACCAGTAAGAATTAGTTCAGGGTGCAGGGTTAAGTGAGAGTGCAAATGGTTCCTTCCTTGCCTTTTAGAGAATTCGTGACTCATAATGAAAGTAGACAGCAAGTGCACTTACCCTCATGACACCTGGCCAATGTGTCTGGTCGCATTCAGCCAGCCCTGGAGTCACATTTTGTCTTCCCATGCACACTCTTCTCTTCCTTCTTAGCAGAGCACTTTTAAAGACCATCTACATTACTCATTTGCTTGTTCTTAAAAGCTGAGGAGTAATGTAAAGCACATCCAGTATTGAACGTCTTGGAAAGGTCGGGTGTGTGTTTTTCTTAATGTTTTCCTCCTAAAGCAGAAAAAAATCATCCCAGGGCAGTCAGATTGCTGGAAAGCACTCCAAGAACTTAGCAGTGCACAGTTTGCTTGTGGAGATGAATGCCACCAGGAGTGTCGTGAGGGCCAGAGCTCAGAAGACCAGATCCCTACGTTGATAACACTTTATAACTCTTGGGAGGCTTAATCCAGGCTCTGAGTCACTCGGCTGCCCGTGCAGGAGTTGGTGTGCTTTCCTCAGAAGGATCTGGCTGCTGTCACTGTCACACACAGGATGTGAGGCGACTCGGTTTTCTGATCTACTGCTGCTCTTCTTGCCTTCTTATGAAATGGTCTCCTGAGGTTCCATGAAACATCTTTTCTTTGGGGACTGGTGGTTATTTATTAACTGCCAATGCCTGAGGCAGAAAGATGGGCACCACTGTTCTGGTGCAACTGTGAGATTCCACCGAGAGATGTTTCCCTCTCCTGCTGGTTTGCTGCTTTGATTTGAAGCCCAGGCAGCACTACAGAAATTTCCTCTGTAAAATAAGTGTGGGTTTGGTCCAGTCCCTCAGGGGTGGTCGCTCATATAGCCAGAGCTGGCACTGCACGAGACACTCTTGTATTTTACGGGCAACTCAGAAAGACGCAGGCAACTGAGCAGGACAAAATACTGAAATTCCCTGTGTCCAGCAAGTAGCTTTTTAGGAGTGCAGGTTTGGTGGGCAGTGTTAAGAATTGCACGTGCTTCCTCCACACATAAATATGAAGTTGTTTACAGCACATATTAAGATCCTTGGGAGGGGGGAAAGTTGGAGGAAAGGCTTTGAGGAAAGTAAAACCATCACAGGCTGTTGGATTAGCACCAAACAAAAGCACTTACCCACAACTGCTTTTGCAACCATATCTTCTGGGGGTTTTAGCGTATTCCCATTCCACGGGGATTTCTATTCCTAGGAAAGGGAATTAGCATAAGGCTGCAGATGGCAGGACTTTAAGAGCAATACTCCTCCTTGGTGCTGCCTGCATCTTAGAGCTGGTGAATAAAAATCTAGTCTTTCAGAATGATATCTCAAAGTTCTTGCGATGAGAGTTAATATATTTTCATCCCTTAAAATTTGCTTTAATCTGACACATTTCCAGGTAACTAGAGGCAGGCAGTGTAAGACCAGGGTGAAGTTAGTCTGTCTAGAAAAATCTGATCTCACCCCTGTGAAGGAAGTGAGCTACAATACACAGAGATGAAACAGCACTTCTCTTGCCCTTCAGATTGATAATTTTCTTAGTTATTGAGGTTTAATGATGCCGTTTTAGAAGATGCCATTTTACTGATCTGCTAAAAGCACTCTTGTAGCTGTATGGCTCGAATGGGAAGGGTCACAATTTGGCAGAAGAATGCTGTGAAAGGAGTTTTCCTACCAACACACAACACACTTTCGCTTGCACGTTGTGGATGATTCCCTGACCTTTCCTGTCCAGACACTGGTGCTCTGCTCCTGCACTTAGGTGACAACACCAAAGCGGGATCTGGAGTGCCCTGGAAGTCTCCCAATAACCCCAAAGCATCCCCTGCCCATTTGCCCAGTGCTTACCTGCTTTCTGGAATGTGCAGCCTGCAGGTAGCTCTTCCATTTTACCTCTCAGTAGGACAGTTTTGGTGGATGTCAGTGAGAGCCATGAAAAGCTTGAGAGCAAAGTCTCATTTCGTAGCTCTCTTCTGGCCAGGGGAGAAAATGTTCATCACGAGGCTGTCAGTGCTCTCTTAGCTGATAGCCAACTGTGTAATTAAAATGAGAGTATGGCCATTTTCCCTTCAAAAGAGGGAGTGTGTCCTTTGCCAAGCCCGCTATACATCAGCCCCCTGGAGAGCTGTAAGAATAATTAAAAAGAAATCAGTCAGCCCCAGTTGCTGCCTGGGGAGAATGCCAGCAAGGAGCGGTCCCCAACCCGTTCCCAAAGTGGGGCTGTGTGGGCTTGTGAGGTTTGATGCTGCTTTGTCCTGCCCCTTGCAGCATCCCCTCGGTTCCCACCAGCACACCCTCAGCACCGAGAGCTCCCACAGCCCCCTCAGCTCCTGGCCCTGGTGGGAGGCGATGGCTGAGGGGCTCCTTCTGGCCAAGGCTGCCAGCAAAACCAGCATCTGTGCACCAGCCTTCCCAGTATTCCTGGCCCTGGCATGGACCTGTAACTGAGTTAGCCGTCCGAAGTGACAGTACCATGGCAGCAGAAGCTCTTGATTCCACTCAGAAGAGAAGGGGAAGCACTTCCCATTGTGTCTTTTTTTCTCAGGAAGCTGCTGCTGTTGGTAAAGCAGGGAATTTGTTAGTAAATGTGCTGTACTTTCACAGTGTCTCCTCTCTCTCCTGTCCTCTCTTGCTGCAGGAAGGAGATTTTGAGCTGGATGTCTCTTTGAGACGGAATAACTCCAGTTAATGATTTGAAATTAAAGTGTTAGTTGAGGCAGGTTGGAGGATTAGTGATGCTGTTGTAAAAAGGATGATAAACCTCATTTTAGGATAAAAAAAGTCTTTCCCCTCAATCTCAAATTGGAAACGAGCAACATTTTTTCTCCTTGTGCCAGATACAAATGATGTATCATTCTATTAAGAGAATAACAGATTTAAAGTATTTTATTGCTAGTTAAATCTAATTCATGGTACTCAATGCAGATTTCAAGGATCAAGGGATTTGGATTATGCTGCATTATCAGCTTTAGGCTGTCGTTCTTGGCGTGTTTAAGTGCATGCTATGGTTGAAAAGGCTTTGTGGGCAAGGATGCATGTAACTGGTTTGCCCTAAGGAAACTGCCTTGTGTCTGGTCCCCTGTTTATTCTGCCTGCCTGGTGCTTGCACTGCTGTGCCATAGATCAGGGACCCTGCCAGAAAAGATACAAGTTTAGTTTTCAGTCCTCAGCAGATCCTGATTTTGCTCTCCAGATGGCCACACAAGCTCTGGTACTGGCACAAGGGAAAGTCTGACCAGTTTCAGAAGTTTTCACCTTTGTTTCCAAAGGCTCCTGTGGATGTGGTTGTCGTGTGTGCCTGGTGTCATAACTGCTATGGAAGAAGAAGGATCTCAAGCAGAGAAAGGGAACAGAATAAAATAAAGATCCTTTTGGTTTGTGGCTATTTAAATGCTCTTCTCAGGACACCTTTCTCTAGCCCTGGGGATCAGTGCTTCATCCTCCTGGCACATGGGAGCAGCCCTTCTCCCTGCTGGAGGTGTATGTGTGCCTGAAGCTCTCAGAGGGATGGCACATTTGCAGAACATCCAGGAAAACTGCATGGAAAGGGAAAAGCAAAGCTGCTCTCCTTTCAGATGTGGCCTTTGATGGGTGCTGGGAGGGATGACTGGCTGCTTCTGGAGCTGCAGCTAAAGGGGTATTTTGGTCGTGGTGAGGCAAAACCAGTCTTGGAGCAGTGTCACTCACAGTGGTGCAGGGCTGCAGAGCTATTGACCAGTCCCCGAGGATCTCATGTCTGATTCAGGATTGACCGGAATGGATACGGATCCATCCTAATTGGCTAGCTAGTTAATGAGGTTTCCCTGGAACCGATTGCACCATGGCAAACCGGCTGATGCCACGCACCGTGTGAGCACTGAGGCTGTGGCCAGGAAGGGCTGGTGTCCTCTTTTGCTCCACTATCTCAACCGGTTCTCCAACAGTTCTCAGAGCCAGTTAAATCAAACGGAGAAGAAATGACAATGGGACAAATCTCCTGTTAACTGACTGGGTGTTTCTTTCCTTCACCCTGTGATTTGCATGTGCAGGGACAGTGTCTCTGGTGGGTTTAGAAAGGTAAGTGTGAAACTCGTTCCAGCTTTTAGAAATAATTTGAGGTGCAGGTCAATAACAGGTTAATAAGCCATTACCTAATTGAGCCAGTGGACATGATGCAGATGCAATTTTGGCTTCCTAATGATCTTTTTTAACTTTTTTTTTCAGAATAGTGTGGGAATAGTTGTACCAGTGCAGACCAGTCATCCTTTAAGTCTATTATTCAGTTGTTGGTTGTGATCAATAGCACATATATAGGGAAAAACATCAGAGCACCAGACAAGATGATGGTGACAATATCAGCTGGATAGCTGAGGACTTTCTGAACAAGAGGATTTATCTTAAACAGTCCTTAAATTTGTATTCTTCCTTAGATTAGTATTCTTCCAAGACTTTGTCCAGTCCTGTTTTGACATAACATAAACTCTGAGCTTCCATAGCCCACTGTGGTAAAATCCCAGTGTTTAGTTAAATTCTGAGCATGAATTATCTCCTTTGATTTGAATTTTGCAGTTGCCGGTCTGCTCAGTCTTCTAGGAGAGGAGGAGATTCAGTTTTCCCCTTTTCCATGCTCCTCGTGGTGCTAGATCTCTATCCCACATCAATTGCTCCTTTCCCAATATGTTTACTGGTTTACTCTGAGAGGACCTGTTTCATCCTTTTGACAATTTCTTTTGATGCTCTCTGTACTTTTCCCAGTAATAACCTTTTAAGTTACAGGGATGCAGCAACTTACAAGTACTAAAATGTGTTTACTGGTAAAGAGGTTCTGATCTCTGCTGCCACTGGGGATTCGTGAGCAGTTATAGTGGAAGGGAAATCTCAGCTCAATCCTTCCATCAGCTTTGGAGTCTAAATCCAACCACCCTAAAAGCATTTTGTAGAAAACCAGCTCGAAGTGGAAGAGGCTGTAAAACAAAAACGGCCTTGACTTGTTTCATCATTTCCAAACGGTAAGAAATGCAAAAGCAGGGTTGGAACACTGACAGCCAAGCACATTTGCTGGGTTCTGCTGCTGAGCGTCAGCAACCTAAAGCTGTCTTAGGCAATGATTTGCCTGTCTTTTGTAGGGCACTGCTCTGGGAAGCAAACTCTGCCACAGCCTCCTGTTCCTGCCCCCTCTTGTCGGCCGCCACCTCACGACCCAGATTGTGCAACTGGCCCAGATGTAAAGATTTGTTTTTTTAATTGCTGGGGAGAGGTGGTGTCTGCTCCTCCTCAGATGTTCTCATGCATGTGTTTTAGTCCCCGACCGAACGCGCTGTGTGGCCACAGGAGACGTTCTGCCAGCAAATCCACTGTTCACTTCATGGCAAAAGAGCTTCACCAGGGCGGGCTCTCTGCTGCTCTCCCCGAACCAGCTCACTGCAGGGTGAGGCAAGAGCCAGTTCAGGCACCAGGGAGGCAGTGGACTGCAAGCTGTACACTGGAGCCAGTCCTTTGGGTTGCTGCCTGCAGCTCTGTGTTATGAAACACCTCTCTAGGAACACAGGACCTGGTTTACCGATGGCCAGGTTGATTCCTTAACCGCAGTGATAAATGTCAGCACTGTCATTCCCAAGGGGAAAAGCAGAAGGTGGGGCAGGGTTTTTCCTCTTTTCTTTTTAAATTATCTGTGTAGAGCTGTTCAAAATTAAATCTCACAGTAAGTTAGCTCCAAATAAGTTTGCTGGACACCCAGAGAGACCAAATAGCACAATCAAATGGTATTTTTGCCACTGTACACTTAAATACAAACCCGAGAAATACAGCATGATAGACAATGGGCCTCAGTGGATATGTGGAAAAGGGTTGTGAAATAGAAACTGTGGGCACCCTTCCACTTAATTGCTTTAGCAAAAAGCGAGATGCGAACAGCTGGATCTTTAAATGCAGCTTCAATTCACATCATATTGGAAATGAGTTTTTTTAAAGTCAAAAATCTGATTGCTGGTCGAGATCTTGGCTTTTAACTCAAAGCCATTTTTTTCCCCTTGCATTTCCAACGCTGCTTGCCTGAACTGGGAAACCAAGACTGATTTCAAACTTTGAAATGCTGCAGCAGTATTCACAGTCACAGAATTTCATAGACTGGAAAATGCTTTTAAGATCATCCAGTCCAATCATTAACCTAACATTACTAATTTGTGAGGCCCAAGTGAGACTGTTTGCACCATGACTCTTCTTCAGGGAGTGCCGGTTCACCGTGGACCGTGGAAGGGAGAACCCCAGGGTGATCAGTTTTATGCGGATACTGGCTTAGGTCTACAGAGAGTAAGCTGGATGACTGTAGTTCACATCTTACAGCCAGGGTTTTACTTCCACTCCTGGCCATGCAGCAGCACTCACAGGTGGATTCCTTGGGCGTTTCATGGTTTGATTTGTACTGGAATGATTTTTGTCTGTAAACCTCCTCATGGGAGGAGCTGCCATGGCCACTGGACTTGAGCCATGGCCAGTATGTGGGCAGCAGTGCTCACGTGGAAGGCTCGCTTCCCTTTAGAGGTGTTTCTGGTAGCAGTTGTCCCGGCGTTTGGGACTGAAGAGGAATATTTCTCCATCCCTGTGCAGCAGTGCTCAGAGTGAGCGACGTATCTATCACATCTGTAACATCCCAGGACTTACCCCTGTGTGGATCAGGGCTGTGCTGTGTGATGCATACACACACCACAGGTACCCACACACGGCAGGTTTGACTGCAGTTCCTTACGTTTGACCGTGGTGGTTGCTCTTTGCTCAGCACAGTTCCTCTCAAAGCTCAGGTGGCATTAGTGTGTTATTGCTCTGGGTTTCTGGCTGCTCTTATCTGATTCTCTCTTCCCAAGGAGTGGATTTCCCAGCAATTCCCACTGAAGCAATTATTCTTGTTGGCTAAGGTGAGTAACCCAAGCCTTCAGGATATCCTTTGCTGGGAATCCAAGCTAACTCTGGGAAGAGTCTGGTATCTGGAGTGAGGAAAAGGGGTGGAATTATCGGTACTGAATTCCTCCCAAGACTGCATCTAGTGTGTTGTTGAGACAATCGTGACCTTGCCAGGAAAGTTGTGTTCAGGCCTCGTCTGTCTCCATAAGGGTGTTTTTGTAACCGGGTTCTGACCCTGTCACAGCAAACGGTGCAGCAGCTTTCTTCTCAATGTAGATGTGTACGTCAACGGCGCGTCTATACAGGCATCCTAAACATGTTGTTTATGTTTTCTATCAGTTTGCTCTAAGGAGAAAGCTGGCACCTCATGGTGCAACATGCTTCCTTATGGAAAAGGCAAGACTGGAGCTTGAATACTGATGAGTGGTGTCTGCAGTGAGGGAAACACAACCTAGAGTGTCCTGCCAAACTGAGAGATGCTAGAGAATGCAAACAGTGTGAGTAATCAGGTCCACACCTTTTAAAGCACCGCTCTTCTCCTCATTAATTTGCTGAGGAAACAAGAATGGAGCATTTATGAAATTCTTTATTTCACCCTGTACTGTGCTCTGCTCTGGGAGAGCATGGCCATGTCCAAACCAACCATCTGTACACCTCAGTCCAATCAGTTAGGTGTCTTCTCAACACTTTTTTTTCCTTAAATGCTCCTGTATTCGATACTGTCATTACATGACAGCTTTGCGTGACATAAGAAACTGATGGTGTGTTTCAAAACCCCTTACACTTGTCAGTAGCTTCGGGTCCTCCTGATGGTCTGAAACCCGGGGATCTTGTGTTTAGTACTTGAGGAAACCCAGTACCACCATCCAACTGTTGGCTGCTGAACTAAGTAAAGCAAACCCCACGCAAGGCATGATGCAAGAGCATACCTGTAGCAGCTGGTGAGAACGGGGATTCGAAGGGTGGGATTTTGTACGAGTGATTGCAGCGTAGGAATTCATCTCCATCAAAGGTTGAATGTTTTAAATTGCATTGCTGAGATTTCCCATGGCCTCGGATTGCCCCATAGCCAGGCATTGCTTTTACCTCACCACGTTGTGTTTGAACTATCAGGTTCAGTGGGCAAGTAGCACAAAAGGATCTTTGTTCATGCTTGGCTTGTGTGGTGCTGTCAGGAAAAAAATTCACTTTTAATTCTGATTCAGAAATACCTTTAGCTTAGATATTGCCCTGTAAACAGGACACTGCTGAAGCTGGAAGAACTGTGTGAATTCCAGGTTTCTGCAGTTCATCCTGGGCAGGTCACTTTCCTGTGGCTTAATTTCCTTAGCCCTGAAGCAGAAATTAATGTTTCCTTTCTAAAGTGTCCCAAGCCTCACCATGTTGTTTGTGTGTGTGCGTACGTTATGTCTTATAGCATAAAAATACAGTGAAAATGAGCATAAAGAAGCATTGCAAAACCACATCTTTGAACCAGAGGGGCTGTCTGGGCTGTTGGGAGAGCCTTTATTCACCACTGCAGGTAGATGGCAGCTGGTCCCCAACAGCCTGAGGAGCACGTGCGTTCACAGCCAAGAGTCCCCAGAGTGGCAGCGGCTCAAACAGATCCCAGCAGGCCAATGTCTCATGCAGAAAGAGCAGGACTGTGCTTGTACACACCCAGAAATTATCCCATCCAGAGCGAGCTGGGTGTTGAGGTGTTCTCATTGTTTGGAAATTTGTTGTTGGGAAAATATTAACAACCTCACAGCCCATAGTTGTTTGCTGTGCCTGAGTGGCTTGCCAGTCCCTTGAGGCAGAGGCTGTCTGGGTTTGCCTTCCAGAGAGCCAAACACATTGTCAGCACTCAATTAGATGGGTATATACAGTTTCATGCTGACTCAGAGCTCAAACATACCCACTGTTTTTTTTCCTGTTGAGCATCCCTGTGTAGAGCGAGCTGTTTCTACCTGAACCTTTCTAGGACTGTTCCCGATAGGAAAAAATAAACCCTGTGTGCTCGGGGTCAGAAACAAAACAAGGGATCTTTTCTTGGAGCTGCCTGTGATCCTCCCAGCCTTCCAGTAACTGAGGAAATGCAGCCTCTGTGTGTTCCCCTCTGTCAGTGCCTCTTGTCCTTCTTGGTTGTACTGCGTGGACAACCCGCTGGCAGGACAAGCCCCTCTCAGAGACACAAAGGGTCGATCAGTCCCTGGAAGGAAAGAGCAAGTGAGACGGAGGCAACGGTGTCTTTGGAAGCAAGGGGTGGAAAGCTGATGGCTCAGAGCCATTCCTGGGAACAGTTGTAGAGTCAAGCTGGTAAATTTTTGTTTGGAGGGTAAGAAGTGAAAAATAAGAGCAATGAAGTGTAGTTCCAGCAGGCAGGAGCTTTTTGTGGCTGCTAAATTTAAAGTCTGTGGTTTCTCCCTCTCCTCTCTTTTCCTTCCACTGTCTGGGGGTTTGCCTTTCCACTGGGTACCCGGACAGCTCTCGAGAGGGGAAAGTGTGGGCTGAGTGGCAGCTCCCTGGCCATAATCCCTGAAAGATGACTGCACGAAGAAGCAGTAGAGGCTGGGGAGGATCCTTTCCTTCTCTGGAGGGTATTTGGGCGGAGGAGAGGAAGAGTAAGATTTTAACTTATTCTTTTTTTATGCTGCAGATTTTTCTAATTCCAGGCACGCACAGAAAAAGCTGGGCAGTGCTGGCTGCAGAAGTGCTTGTGCACCTGTACAGGGTGGGACAGGCATCCAGAGGCAGAAATAGACACCAAGCCATCCTGTTTGGCCAATTAGACTCTTCCTGCATTCTCACCGCAGTCGGCGTTTCGGCGGCTAAGCCACAAAGGGAGGTGTAAAGACAAATGGGATCTCCTTTTGAAAATACCTGTACTTAAAAGAACCTCCCTCCTGGGGTGGCATTCGTTATGCGTCTGCTTATTCATCCTTTGCTCACATGGTAATTTGCTCCTGCAGAAATGTATCTCAGCTCCACCCTGTGCTGGGACCGAGCTGCTGCTGGCACTGCTGGGGATCCTTTACCAGGAGGAGTTTGCAGGAGCAGAGATCACGGGGACTGGTATCGTGATACCTGCCCAGTGCTGCTCCCAAGGTGATCGCCAGTTTTGCAGTAGTTTATCCCAGATCCTATCTAATCTAATTAATGCCTATAAATACATCAGGGCTGGGTGTCAGGAAGGCAGGGACAGCCGCTTTGCACTTGTGACTTGTGACAGGACGAGGGGCAATGGAGTCAAGCTCGAGTACAGGCAGTTCCACCTCAACATGAGGAAGAACTTCTGTACTGGGAGGGTGACAGAGCACTGGGACAGACTCCCCAGAGAGTCCCCAGAGTCTCTTCTGGAGACTTTCAAACCCTGTCTGGATGCTTCTGAGTGACCTGCTCTAGTTCTGCCCTGCTCTGGCAGGGTAGGTGGACTCGATGATCTTCAGAGGTGCCTTCCAACCCTCACCATTCAGTGCTTCTGTGAACTCCCATTAGATTCCTAACTCTGCCCTGGCTTGCTCGGTACATCTCTAAATGGTACATTGGTAAAATTCTGAGACAGGTTGAAGTGTACATGGGAGGAGTAGCTGTTGGTTGGGAAGAGGGAAACGGAATGCCAGCCTGTGTCACAGCTCTCTTCTCATATAAAAGATTTGTGGCAGGGGGTTGAGCCAAAGCTGCAGCTGCTTTGGTGTCACTTGGGTATTAACTGAGGAGTGGGTGAGTGTGAGGAGCAAAAAATGCTGTGAAAGAGAGGAGAGGAGTCAGACAGGAAGAGACTGGAGCAAGGGCCAGGCTCTTTTACTGGAGTAGATCCTCCTGCCTTATGCTGCAGCCCCTTTCTCTACAAGTGAGCCATGTTTCTGCTGCCCCTCTCTCCAGCTGAACACACTGGCAGTCTTCAGTCTGCCAGATGAGATCTCTCCTTTGCGGTGTTCAGTTGTCGCAGAGCCTCAGCTCCTGCTCTACAGTAACCCGGGTTTCCATCCCGAGGTACCATGCCCTGGCGTCATTCACCTCTGCTCTGCCAACCCAGGCTGTGGTTCAGGAGTCTCATCTGTCATCTGCAGGAGTAATTGCAAAAATTGATTCATGGGAAATGCCTGGAACAGGCACATCCTTTTGACAGACCGCACAGCCATCATATTCTGCATTTATTTTGAGTCAATCAATGCTCTGATGCATATTTGGGTCATAAATACTCGGATATAAATGGCATTTATTATTATGACAGCTGTGTTCCATTACCTGTTATTTATTAGATTCTCTTGTCCTTTCGTTTTACACCTTGTGAAGCTGTCAAGTCAGCTGCTTACCGGTGACAAAGCTCACAGCTCCATTCGGAACCTTCCAAAAATAAACCCGCACGGGGATTTGGGTACGGGCAGGATGGATGTTGTTGGAAAGGCATCGATGAGCTTTTCTTAGTTTGTTTTATTGGAAAGAGGAGGCTTGTGCTTTTTCCCTGGTTTTGCCCAAATTCCAGAACTAGGCTTTGCATTTGTGGTCCAGAGGTCACTGAAGCCAATCGTGCCACCCATTAATGTGAGTTTTGGATCCCATCCTCCCCGTCTCGCAGTTGAATTAATCAGGTTGTTCAGTATTTGAAATGGTGGGATGCTGACTTGGATGTTTCTGATTTTCCCTTCAAAGCTTTTTTAGCTTCATGTCTTTTTACATCATAAAAATGGCAAAATATCTGATTCTGGGCTGCATGAATTTCAGTGTCCTTCCAAGGGGCAGGGTAGATTGCAGTGCGTGCACCGCTCTGTACGAGTCACAGTCATTTGCTGCTGATCATTCCCAACAGTCACAAACCCTTCGTGCCAGGTTGTTGCACCAGCTTTGCAAGGTGCCGAGCACTTTGGTGTTAATTCAGGAAAGCACTTAATCATGGAATTGATGACTCTGGAGTCCTTACTATAAGCATGTGCTTAAGTGCCTTGTTGGACTGGGGCCAGTGCAGATGTGCCCTTGCAGAGCAGAGATTTGTAAGGCACTTCTGGTCTGCTAGAACCAAGTTCACTGAACATCAGGGGTTTCAGGGATGGGCTGCTTGAGAGCTGGACTCTGATGGGGGGCAGGGATATTTACCAAGGCAGACCCTGTCCTGTGACTGAGCAGGGACCCAGGGTCAGCAGAACCATGGGGCTCTTGGGCTGTGCCAAGCATTGTGTGCACCGACTGAGCGGGAGATGGGAATCTGCCAGCAGAGCCCTGTGCTGGAGACGTGCAACAGCCCTGTCTGATGGAGCTGGGATGGATGCATAGGGAGAAACTCCTATCCTATGACGATGCTGCACAGGCTGCCCAGAGAGGCTGTGGAGTCTCCTGCTCTGGAGAGATTCCCACCCCACCTGGACCCTGCGCTGCTGGGCCCCCTGCTCTGGGTGACCCTGCTGGGTGGAGCAGGGGGGTGGCACCAGATGATCCCCACAGGTCCCTTCCAGCCCCCCTGTGCTGGGATGCTGTGCCTGACTATCAGTAGGGTTTTCACAGGGTTTATGTGCAAGCTTAACAGCAGCATCCTTCGTAGCATTCCTATTGGAATACATGTGGTAGAAAGTTGCATGTGCTTCTTGTCCTGTCCTAGCATTTCTGTATTACCTCCATTTATTTTACTCAGAATGTAAAAAGAGTAAATCTGTAATTCCAATCAAATACCACGGTGTGAAATTGATACACACGCAAACGTATGGCTCACAAAATATAGATGCAAATGGTTATGTATTATTTATAAAGCAGCTTTGACATCTTAATGTGCTAAAAAGAAGAGACATTCAGATCATTTCATAGTTCAGCATTCTGAATGGTTTTGAGCTATTGTGTGTCATCAGCCATGAAAAATTCATAATTTGGGTCTTAACCTCTGTAATTTATGCATGCATTCCAGCCAATGGGGTGTGTGTCCTCTGCTCTTGCCTTTTGTTTACTATTCTATCCTCCCCACCCCCTTTTATACAAGGAACAGTAGATGTCTGGGGTTAGCTAATGCCAGCAGCCCACCCTGCCCTCCAAGAACTACCTGATAATTAATAAAAGTCATAATTCTGTGGCTAAAGAGGTATCTTCAGGTATTCTGGCATCCCACCCAAATGCTTTTGGGTTTGCTGAACCCAAGACACTCAGTGCAAGTCAAAAAGTTCATGCTACATGGCATTAAAATCAGTATCTCATCCAAATTTCTAATGTGGACCGACAAAGACCAGCTACAAATCAGCTTAAAACCTGGCAGCTTCTGCCAAGCTCCAAATTAATTGTGACTGTGGTGCAAGTGCTGCATTTCAGATGGTGTCACTGGCCAGAGTGTTTTGAGCTTGGCTGGAGGGGTGAACACCAAAGTCAAGGAGATTTTGCAGAGGTTACTCTGTCAAGAGCCTCCTCATTCCTGCATGGCAGAAGGTCTTGGGTTCGTGCTGTGGGGCTTTCTGGGGGGAAGCAAAGGGGAAAGGTGAACTTGCAGTCCTTCAGATGAGGACATTCTTGCCACGCTAGGGGTTTCTAGGCTAAAACTCCCAGTGAAACTGTTGCTCAGTGATGGATTTAAATACAAGCTCAGTGCTGGTGGAAGGACCCTCTGAGGAGATGGGAGTTTTCTGTTGAACTGCAGGGCTGGTGCCAAAGGGATGGTTGTAATATTCACAAATTTTCCTCACTGTTTCATGGTTGATTTAAGATACAGCTAGGAAGGATGAAAGAACTTCACTTTCTGTGGCCTGTTCCTCTCTGATGTCTTCTGCAAGAGTCAACAAGGAGCTGGCCTTGCCTTGCTTTCTGTTTGCCAGAAATTCCTTCCAACCTTCACTTCACCTTCTCAGCGACTTTTAAGCAGAAGCTCTGAATTTATTCTGTCCTGGTTTTGCCCATCCCCAGATTCTGAGCTCACAGCAGACTGCAGTTGGTGCTTTCAAATAGAATGCAAGTCCACTCATCTGAAGTTTCTTTGGGAATGAAAAATCTGTTTGATTAAGGAAACGCTGACTTCTGAAAGCCTATCAGGCTGCGCAACTCTGCAAGTCAGGGTTGCAGAATGTCTAATTAAATGGAACTGCTCTCCAGAGGATTTGGCTTGCAGAAAAATCAGGTTTCGTTTTCACGGCCTGATGTTTATTAATCGTTTCTTTCCTTTCTCTCTCTTTGCAGTTTTCATCTGTAGTTTCATGGTTGCAGCCCCTATCTTTGGTTACCTTGGTGACCGTTTCAACAGAAAGATCATTCTCAGCTGTGGGATCTTCTTTTGGTCAGCTGTCACTTTTTCAAGCTCCTTCATCACTGAACAGGTAAGATCCTTGCCAGGTGTCCTGGAAAGATGGACAATAGGTTCCTAAACCACTCCCTGTTCCCTGTCAGGGAGTGCTCAGGGGGAGCATTGCCCCTCTCGTGTATCCAATATATTGTGTGTTGCCATTACCTGACCTTTCGTGGGTGAAGTGGGATCTGTGTGCCTGTGTTTTCCTGGCTCTGGAAGCCATCACTCTCTGTGTGTATTCCCAAAAAAGAGCAGGTGAAGCATAGCTAAGCAAGAGCTGCTGTTGACATGAGGATTTCCTTTTGAGGGAGAGCCTAAGGAAAGCTTAAAAGGCTTTAAAAACAAGACTTGGGAAAAGCAATTCATGTCTATATAGTGGTTCTCTTGTCTTCTGATACAGAACAGGGTGTGTTGGGAAGTCTGCACGTGGAATGATGAAATGCATCCAGCAGTGATTTTCTGCATCCACTTTGTTTCCTGTCCAACAAAAGCAGAGAAGGTGGATGATAATACAGAGATTAGACAGTCTCACTCCTTTAGAGCTAGCTGATGATATATCTGGGGAACTGATGATGGAATTGTCAGGCTCACTTAATTCTGTCAAGCCATGCATGGCATCCCTCCCCTGCTTTCAGGAGAGCCACAGAACCCCACTGTGAGGACTCCGCAGCACATTCCTTTCCTCACCTGTCTGAGGCACTTGGAGGGAACAATGATCTGGCAGTTTCTGGGGAAAAATAGCCTCTTGTTTAAATCATATTATAGAGGAAGTTTAATTGCTGCAGGTGGCAACATTCCTGGAGAGACAAATCACAGCTCCTGGCATCGTCAGAGTGACTTCCCCAAGGGAGGCAGGGACATTCCTCATGCTTTGTGTCCAGCTGCGTTCCAGAGATTGCAGCATTGTGGTCACGCCTAAAGAATGACAACCAGGGACTAAACCTCTCCGCCCTGCTCCCTCCTGCCCACCCACATGCTCTGCAGTTTCTAATAAAGGAGAATTTCCACCTCAAGTGGGCAGTGGCAGTCACCTGGCTGGCTGGCTTTCATGGTGGATGGATTCTTGCTGCATTTCTAAAGAAAAATGCATAGGGCCAAATGTAGAAGCCTTTAACTCAGTAAATTGTTCTCATTTATAACAGGCTAGGAAGCATCTTTTCCAGGGAAAGAACACCTCCTGTCTAAACCAAACCAGGCTTTTTTGGTTTTCTTTTTTATTTATTTCTTTTGTGTGTGTGTTTTGTTGTTGTTTGGGTTTTTGTTTAATCTCTCTCATAACATTCTGCAGAAGCAGCTGTGATCAGAGCCCAAAGAGGGAAGCATTTTGTGAAGGACACAATTACCTGCTTCTAAAGAGTTTAAGGATTTGGGGCTAATTAGCTGAAGTAGTTCAGGGACTATTACATATGGTCAGCATTATAGAGGAGCTCAGAGTGGAAGTGCCATATTTTTAGCCAAAGAAAGGGAGAAGAATGTTTATGAAGGTAGATTATATTCAGAACCCAAACCCCGGTGTTTTGGAAGTCACAAGAGACAAGATCAAACCAGCCAGACCTGTTCTAATTCCTCCTGGATTTGCATCAGTCCTGACTCTGGACCCAAACTACAACCTTGGGCAAAACCCACCCCAAAACTGGGAAAAATCCCATGTCCTCAAGAAAACTTACTTATTAAGCCAGAGCTCTCAAACCCAACACTTGTTACCTACTCCAGGAAGATGGAAAAGTTTGCAGCTGCTATATGGATGTCCCAACTTCACCTGGTATCCCTGCCACTTTGGTACCCTTTTAGGAGGTCTGATCTCTGACTGGGAAGAGCGTTGAGCAAGGTGAATTCCTGAAGTGCTAATGAGAACGAGGGTCAGGGAAGAACTGATGCAGCTTTTTTTTTCTTTCTGGAGTTACTAACTGATCTTTCTCTTCATTTGAGGAGCAGAAAACTGATTCTTCACTCAACAATTTTTCTTTCTTTTAAGACAGTGTGTGGGCTTGTCAGGGAGGAAGGGTAGGAGCTGAAATATGAAAAACTCCTTGCTGGTACAAATAAAAGCAGGGGTAAGACCACTGTGAGTAGATAAAAGACCACTGTGAGTAGATAAGTACTCACACCCAAGTCAACATGAAAACACAGGGCTAGAATGAGCACGTTAGCACAGGCTGAACCCATTGAAAAAGTTCTGTACAGAAAACTCCTTTATGTGGCAACAGCTGGTGGACTCTGAAAGCACCCAGTTTATAAAGGTTTTTGGCAGTGTATTGGTAACTGTAGTTCCTGGCTAAAATTTGGCCACCTAAGGGAAAATAAATCAAAATGTTTTCACTTGAGTGAATATCTAGATTATCTGGAATTGATTGTGCAAACAAGGATACAGAAAAGGACACGTTAATTCTTATCTGTCCTGCTGGCAAGTTGTTCAATAAAGAAATGTGGCAAGAAAAGGACACTGAGTGAGAAATAACCTCGAGAGAGACGGATTTTGATCTGGAAAAAAGGATGGGAGCACAGTGAAGCAGTGCCTTTGAGATACCATCTCAATGCTATTTCATGCTGTTTGGGTTCAAAAGATAGGGACTGAAAATTGGCAGGCAAACCAGGGAACTGGCTATATATGCCATGCAGACACCTAGCATTAAGGTTTATAATCACTCACTAAAATATCCTTAGGTATTTATTACCAAATATTTGGGGCTTTTAACATGGAGTAATGGCTGTCAAATAAATGAAGAATGAATCTCTTGTTTGGTAGGAGCCACTAAATAATAGCCTCTCACAAGTTAAAAAGGAAATCAGAGCAAACTTTAAGGATAGTTCCAGAGTGTACAGGAGGTGATAGTTACAGAAAACAACAATGCATGAATTCCTTGCATAGCAAAGTAGAAACAGGACAACTAGATATTAAATGCACAGTTACTGTTCATGAGGTCTTAAATTACACTTAAACCAAATCAAAATAAGAAACCCAAATAAATACTGTATCAGAGAGTAAGTCTGTAAATACAGCTGGTTTCATGGATAAAAATAGCCAATGGTAAATTTATCTAAAGACAATAAATAGAGGTAATGAGACCAAGATAATATTGAAAAGTTCACTTTTTATTCTGTCAGATAATGCAATTTGGACACTTTACATTAGTGCAGAATTTCTCTAGAGGGAAATAAGACGACTCCTCCTGCACTTTTTCTCAGGTACTTCCACATTTCTGTTCTAGAACACCATTTAGCACTTTCCCAAAGAAAAGTTGAATAAAAAAAGCATTAACAAACTTGTTCATTACCCTAAAATTAATTAAAGCTGGTAGATATTTAGACATTTCTCTAGACTAGCTCCATTTATAGAAACATCAGAAAAGTGTGTATCATATTTGAATGTATCTTAATGCTGTAAAGTGTCTCAGTTTGGATGCTCTAAGTACAAACACCTGCCTAGAAATTACCTCCCTTTCTTCATGCCTTTTATACAGCTCTGCACCTGCACCTACACAAAGTCTGGTACTTCCAGCTGCAAAACCTTTCTGGTGTTGTTCTTGGCTTTCATTTGGAGAAAACACTTCCTGGTTGTTGGCTCATTCTCTGTAATAAATAAGAAAAAATAAGTGAGCTGCTGGGCAGTATGGAGTCGTATCAGAAAGAAATGCATGGAGCACACAAACTTCATTGAGTCTCTTCCCAGATGCATTTCCATCCACACAAAAAGCTAAACACGTGTCTGTCTTCCTCTGTATCAATATCAAGTCTGATAAGTAACCGTTTTCTTCTCTAGATAGCAAGGTTGATGAGCTTAGTGCCTGATTGCCTGTGCTGTGGCTGAGCATCTTGAGCTGGTTTGTACTCCAGGGTATCACTGGAAAGAGGCTGGAATCCCAGTCACGCTGTTTCTCCCTTTCTGAACAGCTTCATGTGAAGCAGGTTGGTTATCAGGAGTGAGCAGGCCGTGTGCTGAGAGTTTGTTTCTGGTTATCCACATCTGTTAGTCATGATAGTAGTTCTTGCAGCTGATGACTTTGTCTAGAACGTTGTCGTAGCTGAAACTTTGCTTTTGGTGCTTGTCTCCCTACCCCTCTTAGTACAAACCTCTGACAGACCAGGACCCCTCTGGCTCATGGGCAGACAGCAGCATCTTAAAGCAAGAAGGAGCTTGGAGGTGGAAAATTGAAGACTGTTCCCCAGTCTTATGAAATGCTTCTGTTTCCCAGCTAAATACCTAGAATAAAGCCTATTTCTGTGTAAAAGAGATGCTGGTTTACAGATGAGAGAAGTATTCTGCTAAGTGGTTAGGCTCCACTAGGCTGGGAGACCAAGTGTACCTACTAATCAGCCAGCCCAGGCTGTGGTAATGTGGGTTTGCTGGGAGACATTGGAGCTGCGGGTGGTTGAAAGTTTGGAAATGGAAAAGCAAAGTATGAACAAGGTAAACCAGGAATGTGCTTTTGAATCCTCCAGTTCTGGGTAAATATTTCAGTTTCAAAGTTGATATAACTAACATGATAAAACCCTTTTGTTCCCACTGCAGGGAAACCTGGGTAGGTATATCTACTAGTGGTTTGGTCTGGGATTTTTTTTTCCTTTTCCTCTCTTTTTGATTTGTCTCTGGAAAGGGAAGCAAATAGTCCACTGTGGAATTGCAGTTAGCCTGCAGTGCTTATTCAAGTCCTGTCTTTCAGACATGCCAGATGTATATTTATTTCCAAAGCTTGTCTTTCAAGGAGTGCTGTAAGAGAAGTAACAAATTACATGCAGTATGGAACAAATGATTGGCTGGGTTCATTTTAAAAATCTTAAACATAAACCAAACCACCCCCCTACACATGATGATTCACTCCAAGGGGAAGAAAAAAATAAAATAGCCTTTAGTCTTACATGCTCTGGCAGTAGCTGTGTTATAAATACACAGCTTCTGTTCCTTTGCTTCCACTGTGTAAGATAAATCCACAGTTTGAAAACCAGAAACAAACAAAACCCAAAGCCCCAAGCCATCGTTTTGTATGTAAGAAGGGTACTGAGCGTTATCTTTGAAGTCACCATGAATTACAGGAATGTTTGTATCCCACTGTTCCATCCAATCGGTTTTGAGCAGAACTCTCTTTTAGAAAGAAGGCAAAAGAGAGTCTGGCATCATCAGCTTTGTGAAGTCTGCTGCACGTGTGTCCAGTCCCCTCCCTCCCATCCGTGTCCCGACAGTTGTGGCTGTAACAGAAATCGGTGCTGGAACTGACAGGGGCTGTTCCTGGACAAAGTGGGGGGGGTTCAGGGACAAAAGCTTTTTGTTGGCTCGGGTGTATTTTGCCAGACTTTAATGTGGTCCTGGAACCCTGCAGATGAGCATATGCTGTTGACATTTGGATTTCTGCATGCTTGCCCTTTTGCTAGACTGCTCAGGAAAAATATAGTCCACTGTGCGCTCTCTTATTGCAGAGCTGGAGATTGGGGTGGGTAATGTACTACAGGGTGTTGCTATTTTATCTGCCAGCAGTGTCAACACTCAGATTACTAAGTGCTACTATTATGGCTGTATGTGTAATGCCCTGCTGCAGTACCTGACAGCTGTAACCTTCTCCTGCTCTGCCTCTGCTCTGTTAACGTGAGACATGGCAATCGTACTTCTCCCCAGCTACCAGGGCTCCCTCCTCACCACAGGAAAGCTGCTGTGCTGGGGGCTGGGGATCAGTGGGTGATGGGTGAAGGAGGATGCTGTGCAGGATTTAGCTCTGGGACTCTGCAGTCCCAGAAAAGAGGGGAAGATCAGGGCTCTCATCTCTGTTTTACACTGCAGAGGGAAATTCTCTACAGACTGATTCCGCCTCACTTTACATCTCCCGTATCTGAAAGCAGGAGGTTTGAAGAAAGATAATTCCCCCAGCCCCCTTTAGACCTTCTTTCCCTCTCAGCCTGCTGTGCAGAACAGTTTCTTGCGCTGCCGTGTGCCGGCGATGGCAGTGCCCATCAGGAGAAGAGATGAACCTCCCTGGTTACACAGACCTACATCCTAACGGCTGCCGGCAACGGGGATGAGGTCTCCAAAGCTGCAGCTCTTGGGAGGTAGGAGTTGTCAGGCTCCTGCAGCAATTCTCCCTCTGTGTTTTCATGGCCACTTGACTCTTTAGCTAGGACTAGATCAAGACAGAACAAAATCCACACTCCCTGGGCAGAGCAGTATGAGAGTTTCCATGGGAATTGAAAGGCACCAGTTCTTTTACACCTCTCCAGCAAGAAGGCACTTGTTGCTCCTTCCCAGTGCTATTCACAGCACCCTTACAAGTTTTACTATCTTGATTTTATTTTCTATGGATTATATGAAGTGTACCATAGGAAAAAAAAAAAAGCTATTGCTTAGTCCTTCACTAATGAAACATTGGCTGAGCTGGTCTGGAGGTATCCTGGGCATCCTCAGCACGGCTGATACCAAATACTGGCTGAGAAACTGTTTTCATCTCAGAGCCACATCCTCTCTTCTGCAGGCAAGTATAAGGATGTGAATTATTGAATCTTGGGCCCTCACTGTTCCCTCAGATTTTGCTGACCTAGGACAGAAGAGATGGGAAAATGTTAATGTAGACGAGATAGTTGTAGCTTGCTGGAGTGCAGAATTACTGCCGTGTTCGTCTCCCACCTGCTTTATATTCCTGCCTCGTTCCTTCCTACCTGACCCTCTTCCAAGGGAAACTATAAACAAAAACCAGGTTACAGTGTTCTCAGAGCATCAGCCCCAAAAAGCCAATCTGTGAGAGGAGGAGGCTTTTCATGGGTGTTATCAGAAATTGAAGTGTTTGTATTTTTTGCTCTGACTGTTGGTGTTTTTCTCTCCAGTATCTGCATCTATTTATCTGCAAAGCATTTGGGAAGAGTTATTGAAAACACAGCTGGTGGTGGCTACCAGAAGAGAGCCAGGGTATAGTTCCAAAGCTTACTCAGAAAGCTTATTCACATGATAAGAAATAGGAACTTTAAGAGACTATCATAGGGAATATCTCTAGTAATGCCTGCAACAGCATCGGTTCTGCTCCCCACCCAGGACCTGAGAGCAATTGAGATTGAAAACCGTGGAGCTGTGGTGCTGAGGGACACGGGTTAGTGGTGACCTGGCAGTGCTGGGGGAATGGTTGGACTCGATGATCTTGAAGGTCTCTTCCAACCACAACAATTCTGTGATTCCATGAAGATTACACCCCTCAAGCCCCACCTTCCCCGGGCAGGGTCAGTCTGGCACCACATCCCATTTGGGCTTCTGAGATGAGCCCTGTCATGTGCTGTTGTGTTCATAAGCGTGCCTCCTGCCCTCTGCTCCCTGCTCTGGGGCCATTCATCAGTCTGCAGTCAGGCAATACCTGGATCAATCACTGCGGATGCTGAAGGAAGAGGAGATGTTTCTGTGGCTGAGTGCCATAACTCACCTGAACTGGTGTGTGCTGCTGCAGAGGCTTCTGCAGCTGGTTCACTGAAAGGAAGGCAGCGATTTGCACTGAAGGGTCAGAACTGCTCCTCAGAGCTCAGGCATTTTCTAGAGCAGGTGGATGGAGGTTTGTTCTGGGAGGGTATCAAGAATTAGGCTTGAAGCTCAATGCTAATTAGCAGCGGGTCTCAGTGAGGGCTCCCTGTAATTGCCTGCCCTTTTTATAGAGAACTGTTGGTTATCTGGGTTCCTGGAAGGTGTTGAAATCATGATCATACAGCCTGTGATTGTGGTTCTGATTCATCTCCTTTGGAAGTCTGTGGGAACCTTTAGTGTCTCCTTGTGGGAATTGAGTCAGACCCTACATCTTTTTAAATCAATATGCTTACATTTGATGCTGTTCCATCGGATCCTGAAAACACCTAGAGACAGCAGCTGAGGACTGGTGCCATCATGAAAGCTCTTCATGGACCTAAGCCCTTTATAGCTTTTTCCCATTTTTATGCAGAAATGTGCATTTATAGTGCCTGGGTCAAAGCACAGGGAAGTTCATCCTCTGTGTCAGTTAATGGATGGTTTGGAAGCAGTGCCTGCCCGTGGCTATCATCCCATGTGTCCTCATTTCTTTGTGCTTGAGCAGGAATTCTCACCTGGGTCAGTTACTTGCTGAGAGGTGGAGGGAAGAAGGTGCATTTATTTCATTGCCAGGCTCTGTGTGGCTTTTCCTTCTCCTGGTGTTGTCTATTAAAATGTATTTTCTGCCATTGTACTGCAGTGGAGGCCTAACCCCAGAGGATGCCCATGGAACAAAAAAAAAGGATGTCAAAAGGATGTCATTATTGCTTCAACCTTGTCTTATTCAAGTCTCCATAATGCTTTATAAATAATTATTACAGCCTCTTAAACTCAGCCTCATTCAAAACATCCTAGGAATGGAACAGAGAAAATGTTCCTTAAATAGATTGGGATTGAGTCAACTGGGAAAAAATATAAATTAAAAAAAAAAAGAAAGAGGAAAAATAAAAGTATTGCAGCATGGAAATTTCCAAGCAAATGTTCAAATATAGAGTAAGGAATTACAGTGTTTCCTGTCAGCTTAACTTGATCCTTGCAGAAGGTGGCCTGAGGAGCACAAGCCCTTCCTGATGCTGTGTGCTGGGCAAGCCTGGCTTGGTCAGACCAGTCAGAAGGGAAAGAAGTCATGGCTGCAGTGTCTGGATGGCAGCATGGGATCCTGGTCCTTTGGAAGTAAGATTTCCCAGTGTTCTGGGGGCATTGAGAGGATGCCAGGCTGGTGGTGTAGAACACGGCCCTTCATGCTTCACCGGGGCGTTCAGGTACGGGTCTGGGGAATGTTAGCCTGTGTTTAAGGATGTAATCTGCTGTGTACTTGCCACGGGTCTAAATGAGGCAGCTTATGGCTTGTGTTCTTCAGGCGTATGACTTGGGAAGAAGCATGGTGCTTCAGGAGAGGTTGATTAATGATGTCTCTTGGACAAAGAAAACAATTAATTCAGCCGTTTTTACACGTGTTAGGAGGCCTGGAAACAAATCTAAACTTTCTATTAGCAGGGCACTGGTGGTTCTTGATCCTGAAAAACAGGATGCGGGAGAGGGGGAAAGTGTTCTTCAGCTTCTGGCTTGTGTTCAAGTGCAAAAGTCTGGGTCAGAGCCTTTCTGTGGTTGAGCTCTCCATTGCCTGCTGAGACAAGCATCAGTCATGCCATAGGAAGTCCAAGTGCTTCTTCAATGGCACACACACTCTGTGGCCTCCTGGGTCATGCTTAAGGGCTGAAAAAAGGAGCATTGTGCTCTGAGTGAGGTGCAGATAGTGTGAACGTAGGAAATGTCCTCTAGTACCAGGTGCCAAATTAGTCTTTTGAAGTGCTGACATTTCTTCTAAACGCATAAAGTTCTCGTGCTACCCAAAACACTGCATTTGCAATTCAGATAACATTGAAGTAGAGGACTAATCTCAACCCCCTGGTAATAGATTTAGAGCTGGAAATCCCTGGGAATGGTGCTGCTCATCATGTCCAAAAACATGATTGACGAAGTCTCATCACAAGATAGTGGCAAAACATGCAAATGCATTTAATGTAGTGAAACAGGATTGTCATTTTGTCAGATAGGCTGGATTTGGAGATGGAGTGAAGCTACAACATGACAAAATAGTAATGCTTCAGCTTGCAGTGTAACAACTGTTCAAGGATCGGGAGTAAGACGTCACTAGGTAGAAGGAATTGGTAAATGCATCGGTTTCTCTCTGGAAATCTGATGCTAATAATGAGACATATCTCAGAGCCAGGCCAAACATGCTGCAAGGTCAGACTTTCTCTCAGTATGTGGGTGCTTCTGCATCTTGATTGAATCAGCAAGCCAGAGAAGTGTGAAAACAGAATTCAGGAGGAAAAAAATTTCACATTACTTGGATGATTTTCCATAAAAGTTGCCTGAAAGATGTGACCTGCTGGTGTACTTAATTTTTATAGTATATGCAAAGTAAAATATGCTATCAGTGGAACCAATGGTATGGGCAGAGTTGTTGGCAAAAGTCTTGGTCTAGTTGGCCTAGAACCTTGTGGTAATTGCATTTAAACCTTGAGGCATTCCATTGAAATGTGTCCTTCGTGGGCTCTCAGGACTTGGCTCTACCTTGAAAATGCGGAGTTGGGGCAAAACATTCCCACCTGGATGTCTCAGTCGGAATATGCTTTCAAAGGGTTCTGACAAATTTTTCCATGGTGAGGGCAACAGAGCCTGGCCCAGGCTGCCCAGGGAGGTGCTGGAGTCTCCTCTGGAGACTTTCCAAACCCAGCTGATCTGTTCCTGTGTGACCTGATCTGGGTGATCCTGTTCTGGCAGGGGGGTTGGACTCACTGATCTTTCGAGGTCCCTTCCAACCCCTAATGTTCTGTGGTTCTGTTGTGCTTTCCAAGAACCGGCCCCATCTGTTGGATTTGACTAAATTTCAGTTTAAGAATTGGTCCAACCCAAAGAGTGTTTGAGACAAACAGGTCCATGAGGTGAATGTGGTCAGATGTCCTTCAGAATTCATGCATTTCTACAGACGTCACTGAAGGTGGAGGTTTTGTCAGTGTCATGTATCATTACCCCTAACTGTTTGTTCTAAACTCCAGTATCTGTTTATAGCTGGGTTGCTGGGGTTCATTTTTCACTTGTGACTCATCTGTGACTGGAACACAGTGGCCTGTGAATCTTCTTCAGTTTCGCATGTGCCAGGCCATATTCCAGCTGTTAGGATTCGAAAACTTGAGTGTCAAGAACCCTGCATTGTTTCCACAGTTGCAAAAATAACACCGTAGCTCTCCCCATCCCTATTTTTGCTGGTTGTTTTGATGGTTGGCCGTGCACGTCTCCGGAAGGGCACGGCGATAGCGCCTAACGCCAGAGATATTTGTTGCAAGCTCTGATAAGTGCGTCCCACCTGACAGATCTGGAACAAAAAGCAACAGTTTGCTTCCGACCCTGAACTATTAAGGTTCCCAGGGGAACAGTTTTGGAAGATGCATTCTGGCCGAGCTGCGTGTGATGGTTTTGTAACGCGGAGAGATGACCGCTGCTGTGTGAAATGCTAGGGACTGCTCTGTGCCTTACACCAGCACCACGAAGATGAGAAGAGGGGCTGGAACCCAGTGTTCCAGCAGGCACTGGTAACATGGGGCTCTTTATGATCCCCGGGAATTATTTGAAAACATCAGCCCTTTTCTCTAAGGTCTGTTTTGTAAGTAGCTGTGCACGTAGGACTGCGCCGGACGGCGTCTTGGTGAATAACTGAGCTGATGGGTTCTGTTCCTCCCAGACCCCTGTCATTAATGTGATATTAATGACCAAGAGACTAAATTGAGAAGAACGTAAATCCCACCATTTGAGTGTCATGTAATACTTTTACCACAGGCAGGTCAATCAGATGAAAAGCCCTTTAATTAGTGAGCTGAAATGCTGCTTGGTTTTAACCGAGGCAGTTGTCAGGACCCGCTGGTGCTCCTTCATCACCAAGGGTCCTGTAATTACATTACCTAATTGGGTGGAGAATGGCCAGAGAGCTTACTCTTTTTTATTCTTTTCTTTTTTCTTTTTCCTTCCTGCTCCCCCCAAATGGCTGTAAAGTAATAGAAGATTCCCTCGGGACTGCCACAGGTCTGAAGGGAGGGCAGCACTGGGGCCTTGGATTTCAACGCTGCCATTTTCATGTGGAAAGGGAATTTCTCATTCAAAATTTGCAAGTAGCTAAGACAGTCCTGGCCCTGGTACCTGCAAAGCACACAGCGGCTCCCTGCAGACTCTGGGAAGCACTGTGGGAGTTTTGATGCTTCCAGGGTAGCTTTGGTTTTGTTTTTTTCTTCAGAGCACTTAATTATGTTCTTCACTTCAGAGCCTGTCTGTAGGTATCCAGTTGTTAAACGCTTCAGTTGCTGATGGAAGGGTGTGATGAGTGAAAAAGGAATATCTTAGTCTGTATTGGTTATTTTTACATAATAATAATATAAATATCATAAAACAAGGTTGCTTTAATCAGCCAGAATCTTAAGTACCTTCCCAAATAAAAGGTTGTGCATTCAGTGAAGTGTCTGAACAGGGCACCTGGGAGAACTAAAGCCACCATAGCAAATACTAGAGACAGTCAAAGGGAAGGTGAGTGGACTTTGCTTCATCTCCCTTGCTCGTGGCTATATTTAAATATGTATTTTGTTCTCTTTCAACTTGCTGTAGCCTCTCTTCTCCTTGTGGGGCTCTGAATACCAGCTGAATTTTCCCAAAAGGGAATTGTTCAAAGGCGAGGTGCTCAGAGCTGAGAATTGGTGGGACAGCTCATGCATCCAAATGAGCAGAAGTTTTGAGGTGTTTGACAGTGCACATGGATGCTGTAGAGCGACCAGAACTGCTTTAGAAGCTCTACTTTTAAGTCCATCCTAACTGCAAAGTTTCAGTACCTCAGTAGCCTGCTATTCAGTCTTGGTGTGCTCTCATCTGCAACATGTGCCCAGTGAAAAGATCAGGCAACACAGGAAATTCCATTTAGACAAGAGAAGAATCATTTTTACTGTGAGGATGGTCAAATACTGGAATAGGTTGTCCAGCAAGGTTGTGGCTTCTCCTTCTCTGGAGATATTCAAAGCCCAGTAAGACATGGTCTTGTTGACCCCGCTTTGAGCAGCGGGCTTGAACTAGGTGATGTGCAGAGGTTCCTTCCAATCTCAAGTATTCTCTGATTCTATGACACGCATACAAAGGAGAAGAGGGGGTTGGAAATGCTTGTTATCAAGAGCTCAGTGTGAAGGGAGGAGGCTCTAGAACTTAAATTCAGTGGTGATAAAAGTTACGGGAAATGTTTGCAGAAGTGACTTAAAAGGCAGTTGCTGTTGTGAAGAGATGGGAAGTGAAAGGTGGCTATGAGTAAGTGATGACACACACAGTGAGGGAATAAAAGAGGAGTCTAAACCCAATCATGTCTGCGGTGGGCCAAGTGGCAAAAGAACCAGCAAATCTCCCCAGGGCTACCCTGCTGGCTGACTCACGTCTGATAAGGGGAAGGCAGCTTGCTGGAAGTGAGAAGGGTGGCTTGCAGTCAGATTTATCAGTCAGGTAACGGTAGGGTGAACCTCTAGGAGCACTTGTACCTCTACAGAAAACAGATAAAATGCTGATAGCTCCCAGCATTGCATCAGAGCTGCTCTCTCATCAACCTGTTGCCAACCAGACTCCACACAAGCACCTACCCTGGCTGGTCACTATACATGCTGCCCGGAGGTTAAACACAATCAGCTCCTTCTGGTGGGAAGAAATCCTGAAAACAATGCTCACCCAACCTATTAATGGGTGGGAGAAGTTCTGACCACCAAAAACATCGCAGTAAACAGCTCTGCCCTCATGTTCTTTTGTGTTTTCATCTCTCTGCTGGCAATCCCCGGGAGGGATTAGTCGAGATGACTTGTAGATAAAGGTAGATACTCATCTTCCTTTGTTCCTGCACAATGGCCTTCCCCCAGTAAAACACCAAATGCCCAAAATTTGGCATGAGCATTCAGTTACTTAAAAGCCTGGGCTGGATTTCAGAGGAGGACATGTTCTTCAGGATTGGTGTGGAGCAATTCACCAGTACTAGATATGTAACCCCTCCCTAGCTCTCTGTGTTAATTCTGCTTTTGTTAAAGGAGAGTTTGAACCATTCACATTTGAGAAGGCAGGGGATGTGACTTTGTGGTTTGTCTCTAGATCTGACACACTTTTCCCATCGGGTCTGTGGAGCAGGGACTTGTATCCACCGATGGAAACCACGCGCCTTGGTTGTAGGTATTGTAAAGCTTTAGGGGTGCACGGAGGCAGGAGGTGAATTTAGGCTTATCTGTTTTGCTGTAGCCTTTGTCATCCATCCAGACACAGAGTGGAATTTAAAAGGTGGCCATCATCCCTTAACGTCATCTCATCTTTCATGATACATCAGTGTCCCTGTTTGACTTAAAAACTTCCAGGTTCTTAAAGGTGGCACCATCATTACCAGGAGGACCAAGAGAAACGGAGTGTTGCAAATATGTCACCCACATTTGTAATGTCATCCCATTGCTCAGCTCTTCTAGTGACTCTCAGCTAATGAGCTGGAATTCAGACTCTTTGTTTACAGGAGCCAGTGCTCTTAGTCACAATGCCCATACTCAGGAGCTTGCTTCTGGCTTGGTTTGCATCATGGTTATTGGTGCACCTTGGCCATCCCCGCACTGAAAGGGGTGGTTTATTATCTCTAGCTGCCTAGGTCCCCGAAAACTACTGATAGAGCTGGGAAAACTTAATGGAGAGCAGGAGGCCTGGTGTTTACCTGGCCAGAACAGACAGATTCTGCTCGGGAAAGGCAAATGCTTGCACTTGAGCATAGCTGTCAAAAGGGACAGCTGTTGTGCAGCCCTTGAATGTGCATTTGAGCCCTGGGAGTTTTACTTGGGTCAGCTGACTCCTGCACATTTCCAGTTGATCCATCTTCAGCCGATCTGACCGATCCCTTGTGCCATGGTACCCTGGCTGGTGTCAGCACAAGACTCTGCTGGCTGGAGAAACACCTGCAGTACAGGCCAGCTGAGCTTGCACTGGAAGCTCAGGGAAATTAGATCAATCCCAATGCTTTGTCCTTAATTTACTGTCATTCCACACACACATATTTTAAGCTTTGTGTGGCAATCCTAGCTGCCTGGTGGCACAGGTGGTTTTCCTTCTGCACATCTTCTTTCCAAGGATGCAAACTCTGATTCTATGCCCTTGTTTGCAGCTTGATTTTTATATAATAAAAGAAGGAAAACATGGCAAGCCTCAGCAGTTCAAATCTGGAATTTCATGGTGCTGAGCCCTCTTCTACGGAATCTAAATGTAGAAACTGCAGGAGGTTAGCTCAGCGTCCTCACATAGGGACGGGTGCAGGTATAAAAGATCCTATAAAAGATCCTTCTGATAGACAAGCAACGTCAGTTCAAAGTGTGGCTAGCACTGGTGCTGTGCATCCCTCCTGGAAATTCGTACTGGGTTAGTGATACCTGTGTGATCTCCTCGGGCCCTGTGTCCCTAAGCAGACAGGAGCACGTGTTCAGCCTGGTTTAGGAGACCCTGACAAGCTACTCCACATTCAAATGCAAATACTTAATAACCCAAGCTTAAGGATCATGTGATTCTTTAGACAGCAAATCTGGTGGTTCAGAGTTGTACACATATTTGGCAGATTATAGGTTTATCACTGACAGCTAATCTTCTAAAGAACTGTGGCTTAATTCCTTTTGTTAACTAATTAGAAAAGAGAAAGAAGTTAAAGCTGTAATTAGACCTATTAAAACATGCATTACTGACTCAATGGTCCATACAACTCGGAGAGATGGAGAATTAGGAGGGCTGTCCAAACAGGATTAAAGCGAGTCACGTGTCCCAGGCCATCAAACATTTATGTGTGCAGGAGATTGAGTGAAGTCAGTATGACAGTGTGGATATGAACCATGCCATACTTTGTGGAGGAAAGACATGAACTACCTTTTGGCATATTGTAAATATTTAACTCGAACCGCAAAAGCTTTTTTCAGGTGAAAATTCTGGAAGGACAGTGTCACACCCATAGCTTCTGGGTAGTGACATTGGCAACAGCATCCAGCACGGGCTGTCTGAGCCCAGGATCTCTCCCTGCTGTTGCCTGCGGTTTGCTGGTAGTTTGAGGAATGTCAAAGTTGGGAGAATATTCCTGTCAGCGATTGGCACGTTCCCCGGGGTGTAAGGATTTGTAAAACTCATCCAGGACTCCCCTCTGTTTTGGGGGACTGGGTCTCTTCATTCTGGTTGTTAGCCTTCAAATCACAAAGGGGTAAAGTGCTCCGCTTTAGAACTAGACCATTATTTTTCCTTCCATATAGACAGGAGAGGAGAGGAGAGAGCAGGTCCATTGACCCTTTCTACTTCACACAGACAGCTGAGTGTTTTCTCTGTGTGCTGCTTTCTGGTGAAGGCATCCTTTGAAGGGAAATGCCCAGGCAGACTCTGTCAGTTCTGGGTCCCTGCCAGCCCCCATTCTTTCCCTACGGTGATGGTTTATTGTACACTGGAATCTTTGCTGGCTTGTGTCTCATCAGCCCCTTTGTGGCACACAGGAGTTGGGGAAGGGGACTTGGAGCACCTTTGCAGCCTGAACTGCCCCCAGAGCTCACAGCAGTTGTGTTGCATGGTTCCAGTGTTGCTGTGCTGACCCCTCTGCTGCTGTCCACATCCAGCTGGTGACCAGGAGCTCTGCCGAGTGAGGCTGTCGCTGCCTGAAGCACGGGCAGGGAGGGGGGTTTTGGCCACACCATCGCATCTCTACGAACCAGGAGACGGCGGCAGCTCTCGTGGAGGTGCAGACATCTCTGACGTGACTGCTAACCCAAATTAAAGATGTGAATAGTTTGCTATAATAGCTTGGTTTCAAAACAACATTGCGTTGCGAGTGCTGACCCAGAGGAAAAAAAAACTTGGAAGTCTTGAGGTTGCTGGGCTTAACCTATGGAAGAGAAATAAGCTCAGGTGCCGAGAGCTGACTCAGATGTTTGCAATTTTCCTGCCAGAGTGAGAACTGTTTGCACAGATGAACAAATTACAGAAGAGCTCCAAAGTAATGTAGAAAGGAATAAGCTTCTTTAATAGAGATCAATTTCTGCTTGGGGAACAGTGAAATTCAGTTAAAAGTCGTAGCTGCCTGCACCGCTTTAAAGCGCAGATAATGCAGAGAAGAATTTGGCTGCTGTCAGCCCTTTTTGTCTCACTAAACTGCTGAGAATCCTGGGGTAGGACAAAGAGGAAAAAGCACTTGGAGGGAAAAATCTGGTGCAGAGGTGTCCCGCTGGAGCTGTGGAGGAGAGCGGTGCTTCCTTGGCATGGTCAGGATCTGGCTTTCCCATTCCCTTACGTTGGCTGTCGTGTTTGCATGCTCTCAGGGAGGGCTCCCTGTGGGTGTATCTGTAGAGACGTGCACACACTGAGCACCAGCAGTCACCTGTATTGCACAGAGAGTAGCTCAGGGACCAGTTTCTGAGTGGTTTATGGTATGACTGTGATCCAAATGAGTAGCATCCTGAGAATTTTGGAGTTGTTTTGTTGTTTGACTTTTTTTTCCTACATGAAAGTTGACCACTTTTTGTCTTGGGGACCTACTCAGTCGACCTTGCTCAGAGATGACAAAACCATAAGTTTTGAGCAACTCTGATTAGAGATGGACGTTCAGGGGGTGTAGTTTACTGGAATAAATGACTGCATGATTTCATTCCATAGGTTCTAAGAGAATGCCTGCTGGCCAGAGATCCAGAAGAGATCCCTCGGCGGGATAAGAAGAGGCGTTAGCACTTTAATCCTAGATACAGAGCTCTAAACCCAGGCACAACACTGAACTCCTCATAAATAATTACCTGAGGGTGTTTTTAGACTCGTGTATGTTTTGCCTCAGTGCTGCACCTGACCAGCTGCATTGTCCATGGTCTCCAGTATATCATCTCTTCATGTAGGCTATGCTTTCTGAGCCTGCTGTTGTGACGACTGAAGGCAGAATCTCATGACTTAAATTTGGATATTTTCTGCTTCAGAGAACACGGTTTAAATATTAAACAGGTATTCAGAGTGTGTAAGCCTGGGATAAGCTGGGGAGGAGGGATGGAGGAGGAACAGGGGGAGAAGAATGCACGCGTCCCTGGTTGCAGCTGACTTCATTGTACTGGGATTGTGATTCACCAGTACTGATGGAACCGAGTCACTCTTTACCACAGTAGGAAAACTCTGTACAGTTTTCCTGCGTTGCGCAAAGGTTGTGAGAGCAACCTTAGGACAACATTATCTGGAGGAAATTCCTGCCCGGTGCATTCACTGGGAGCGAGACTGGCTGGGGAGCACAAACGTGCAGCATTTTGATGGAGGTGTTTCAAATCTGAGGAGCATCCAGTGCATTTGCAAGCTCGTCATTCTACAGGTGTAACCAGCACTGTCTACAGACTCATTCCAGCTCTGGCAGGTGACTCTTTTGCCATCACCCTCTCCATGATCCAGATCAGAACCCCAAAGCAGCCTCCAGTTCCCCCGCTTTCTAATTCTGTGTGACTAAGTCAGTCAGCACGTTACAAATACTGCTGCTCATTCCAAATCTGCCTGTTACCTGTGCACCAACCACTCTCAGCATATTTCTGCAGTGGGGTGGTTTAGCATTGGGTAATGAGCATAAATTAAACTGCTTGAGTCACAGTGTTACCCTTTCTGCCTACAGCCACTTGTGTCTTACGTATGTATGTGCAGCTTACGGGAGCCAAATGAATGGCAACAGCACTGCAAACGCCCTGCCAGCAAACAGGGAGCTTGTACACCCTCAGAAAATAGGTATTGAGGCAGAATTTACGTCAAGACGAATGCACAAAATTATTTGCTTTGTGTGACTACAGGAATCCTGAAGAAATTCTTTTCAGCCAGGAGATTACAGCGAGGAAACAAGGAAGACACATCAGTGGTAGATTTTTTTTGTGTGCTGATGGATATATTTATGAGTGAGTCACGTGGCTTGATGTCTGCTGGGTGTTTTCCATAGGTGTGAAGGAGACTCCCCTGGCTTAGCTTTGCTGCAGGGCACAAAGTCAGCTGCTTCCCTGGACATTTTTTCCCCACTCGAAGAAGGGGACTCAGGAATGGCTTATTGTTCTCAAAGCACTTTTGTGTTTTAAGTACATATCATAATCCCTGCAGCTCTTCTCGGGAAATGATCTGCAGAATAAAACCAGTAAATGGTGGATTTGTAGAGGTTACATTTGTAGAAATAGATTTTCCTGTGCTTAGGGTTTTCTGCAACTGACTGTTCAGTTCCTGCACCTGCAATTTCCTCTGGGTGTAGCTCAGGCTGCTTAGATGGCTGAGGACTGGATTGTGCTCATGTGTCAGGTATTTAGGCATCAAAGTATGGTGCCTTCTGCCTTCACAGGGCAGCAATCTGCAAGGGGGGTGAAAGAGGTTGCCTTGAAAATCAGGTCCTTGCAGGTTACAAAAGCGTTGGCTGAAACAGGGAGACGGGCCATGAAGAAAAATCCCTTAGATGAACAATTCCTTTTTATCCAGGTCTGGGTGTGTGGTGCTGCCTGTGAGCTCTGTCTCCCTGTGCTGTTGGATCACCCTTTCCTCTGAGAGCGAGGCATTCTCTGGCAGCCTTTTGCAGCCTGGTGTGGCTGTGGGTCCCGGTGGGACTGAGCACACTGGTGTTCCCGGGGCTCAGAGCAAAGCTCTGCTCTTACCCCTTTGGGACTGTGCCCATCTCGGCTTGGACTGCAGCCTGAGGTTTGTCAGACCTGCTCAGTGCTGGCTTACTCTGCCCTCCTGCTCTGAGGAGGAGGTTTGTGCCCTTTTTCAAGGAGAGGGTAGTGAGATACCTGCTTAGCACCTTTGGAAAAATTCCCTTGTTCCATAGCTTCTAATGAAGGGAAAAGTTGAGACTTGGGCATTTGGGTTCAACTCTTTTACAGCTTTGAAGAGCCTGTAGGACCTTTCCTCCCAGCAAGGGGCAAATGACAGGAGTCCTAGGTTTCAGAAGATAAATGCATGGAAGGGAACCACTTCCCAGCCGCAGGCATTTGTGTTTCCCTGTTCGTGCAGATTTCAGTTTTCCCTCCTGAATTAAAAATGACAACGGGAGACCTGCTAACATGGATTTCTTTCTTTTCTCAGTATTTCTGGCTCCTCGTGCTCTCACGAGGGTTGGTTGGCATCGGTGAAGCAAGTTACTCCACTATTGCACCAACCATCATAGGAGACCTCTTCACCAAGAACACGAGGACCCTTATGCTCTCTGTTTTCTACTTTGCAATTCCTCTTGGCAGGTAAGTGACAAAATGCTGCTGGAATCTGGCTTTGGTTTTTCTCTTGAAGTAAGCTCACATGCATCTGAAGTTGCTAATGATGATAATTCTACCTTTGGATGGAAGGGTTTGGACAGGAAAATACTGTGAGGAGTGACTAGCTGCAGGAATTGGATTCTTCTGCTTGCCCTGTTACTGGTTCATCTGGGACTTTTGGGAATTAATGGGAAGGATTTTATTATTTTTTTATAGCAGTGGGGTGAAAATAGAATAAAAATATGTTAGCTGACTTTTTTTTTAGCACGATTAAATTAAACTGTCACTTTGAATAATGTTGTATTGGTTCTCTGAATCGTTGCCTCGATTCACATGAGGTCCAGGCCTTCCTCAGGCAGAGGCTTTCAGGTTTCTGTGAAATCAAGACCTCTTAAGACACTGGGCTTTTCCAGAAGTGAGCAAATAGGCACCTGCTTCTACATGACAGAATAAATATCAGAGGTTTGAAGAGCAGTGTGCTGCATAACATACATCATTTGAAATCTTGACTTGAAAATATATTTTTAGCTTAAGCTCAAATTCTGCCCAGCACTGAATTTGGTCCATCTGACAAAGCTGGTAAATGTGGCAAAGCCAATTTTAGGTGACTCAGTAGTTGCAATAGCTGTGGCCAGCCCATTTCAGTGCTAGTGCCACTGAGTTAAACAGGAGCAGAAGTTTCATCCCTCCACAACTCAGGGAAAATCTTCTGGATTAGGGTGGTGTGTTTTCCAGGCTAGAGCACTCAACCCTGAGATAAAGCTCACAAACATCCCTGTGTTCTCGAGGAAAAAGTGATGGCCAAATCCATAACTAGGGAAAGGAATATTTTCCCAAGCGGGCCAAGGCTGCCAAGTATTTACACAAGGAATTCAGCGAGCTCTGGCTAGCCAGAAATGACAAATACTCGACCTGTTGAGCCTGATTCTGGGACTTACCTCAATATCCAGCAGATGTGTGGACCTGTGGTTTCAGTTCAGGACCCATCTATGTAAAAAGCCCAGTTTGGGGGTGATTTGAGATGGCAGCCCCCAAAGAGACTGCCCAGTGAAGGCTGGCAGCTGCCCTGTGTCAGGCCTGGCCACTTGTAGCCAAGGCAATCTTGGCAGCAAATGCAGCAGCGTGGAGAAAAGGCTGTTCACGTCCATCCTCTCACTTGGGGAGAGCCGTAGCCATGTTCACCTTTATCTGGTCTCTTGTGAGCCACTCTTTGTTCCCACAGTGTAATTCTTAGCGTGTGGCTGGAGGTCCTGTTGCTCCTTCACCTTCAGAGTGGACTTCCAAGCTTTGGGTCTGATGTCTCCCATCAGACTGTCTTGTGTATTCTTGGTTTTCCTTCGAAGCTTATGGAAAATGGGCTCTTCATGGATAATCAGAACCAAGTGCTATTAAATGACAAGGGAAAAAAAAGAAATAATGGAATATGGTGTGTCCTTGAAGGGTGCTTCTTCACTGAGAGCTTGAACATAAAATTGTGCAGTATTCGTATTAGTGCACAGAAAAGCCTGATGGAGAAATTAAATTGGGAAAGAAATTCTTTTTGAGGCTTTGTTTCCATTCACTGTAGATTGAAAGGTCAGCTATAAAGTTGAGGTCAGAGTCCAAATTTCCATCAGATTTGGGCATTTTTAGATCAACAGTGCTGGGAAGAGTTGCATATTAACCACCATCCGCTTCATCCCCCCATTTCTTCCTGCAGGAGAAGAGAGCCTAAGACAAGCCAATTGTTGTGCCTCTTTCTGCCTTGGTGTCAGAACACTTGTAACTGTGGTACTCTGTTAAAGCTCTGACTGACTGATCTTTGCATTTCTTGCAGTGGCTTGGGATACATCACTGGGTCAAGTGTGAAGCAGGTTGCTGGTGACTGGCACTGGGCATTGCGGGTAAGCCACTCCTAATGACATCTTAATAACAGGGGCATTGGTTGATCAGCGTTAGGAAGAGTTCTATCAGACCATTCCCCAACCTGATATTATATATAGAAGGTAAAGGGTTGGAAATTGCATCGAGGGATTTAAAGTACGTAGCAGATGCATTCTCTATGCAAATGGGAATGGTATGTGGCATTGTATGGTATGGGCTCATTGTATTTGGTTTTCTCCCTGCCTGGGAGCAAGAATTTATTATTATCAGTCAATCATGATTTCTTGATGGGGATGGGAAGACGAGGCATTGGCCTTAAATCAACTCCACAGTCTCTCAGTCCCCTGCTGTCAAGTAACTCTGAGAATGGCTTCCTGCTTTGAGGAAAAAACACTTTGTTTCTGTTTCCGCTTGTTTTTCTGCCCTGAGACAGTCGGTTTCCTTCTATTTTAACCTCTTGGGACCTTGATAAATGTGCTGAAAAGATAATACACTCCAATCACATACGCACAAACAGATCCTGCACACAGAGATGTCTTGAAAGAGCTGGGAGGAAGTGGCCCAGAGAACTGTTTTCTGACCTTTGGAGGTCTGGGTGGCACAAACCCCCGTGAGGTGACTTCTCTGGCTCTGGCACTCCATGAAGACAATGAATCTCATGAAGCTCAGGCCAACACCATTTATAACAGCAGGTGATGAAATACATGGGTTCCCATCTCAAGCAAACGTGCCCTTCTGTGACATGAGGCATTCCCTCCCTGTCCAGCAAGGGTAAGGAGAGCCAGGAAAATTGCTGTGAACAAGTCATCTGCAGCTGGAAGAGTGGAGGGGAGTTTCCACTGGTGAACCTGGAATGAAAAGGCTACAGCTTTTGTAGCAAGAGGATGGCTACCTCCTTCAGTAGCAGAGATATTCTGAGAGGAAAATTAACTTGTGAGGAGAGAGGAATAAGAAACCCCAGAGCCCCTCCTTCTGGTCTGTGGGCTTTGATGAGGTTGACACACTGGAGAACTCACCTGTAAAACCCAAATGATCCATTCGTGCAAGGAAACTCTCTCCAGCATCTTTCTCTTCAGATGAGTTCTCCATTTTTATCCTGAGAAATCCAGACTATCTGCAAGACTTTACCTCTCATGCGGTCATGATTTCCACTCTAAATGACACATTGATGCATCATTCCCCGGCTCTGCAAAACTGTGGGACACCTGACAAGCTGCACAGGTCTGTGGTGGTTGCTTTGGCCAGCACTGCTGGGGTTTTGCAGTCAAACAGCACACGTGGAAAGCTTCCAGACGTCAGTGGAAAGCAGCTCCCGTCCCTGCAGCAGTTACTGTGCTCTTGCAAGATGTGAAAGATACCCCTGAGTGATGCTTCTCTCTGTGCTCCCCTGTGGTCTCCAAATCCAGAAGAGATCAGGAATAATCTGTACTTCAGTGGGCTGAAGAGGACAGAAGGGGCCCATGACACGTGGCAGCTTTGTGTCTGGATCCAGCAGCAATGTCTTGTGTTTCACTGGAGCAGTGCTGACTATCAGTTGATCTTCTCCTGCGGGGGGATTAAGCCTCTAAATAAAAATCAAAGAGACTTGAAATTATATGGCCCTAGAAAATCACAGCATTTCCATTTCTTTTACCAGTGCTCTGTCTTGTGTTCAGCTGTAATAAGGATGCTGTAGCAGCCTTCATTTAACCCTGGAAGGAGGGATTTTCCTGACTTTCCAGTTCTGAAATATTCTTGCCTTTCCTTCCCTAGAAGAATTCTGCGTTTGTCCTCTTTGGACATGAAACATTGCTCTCTATATAAAGGCCATTCTCAGTTTATTATTGGAAGTGTATTTTTTTTGGAACAGGAATTTATTTTTAAAATAGCTTGTAGAGAAGAGGTGATAATTTGGTGAAACTCCATGTTCCTGTTTTCCTAACTGAGCTATTTTCCACTCTGACAATGATGGAATTTCAGTGTCAAAACAAGAATCACGTCCATAGCTTGCAAACCACTGTGAGATCTTGGTATTTTTGTCTAGTGTTTGGGAGAAAGGATTGGAAACTGGGAAACCTAACCCTTCAATGTGTTGTTTTCCTGTCTTCCAGCCTGAATTTTCAATGTTTCTTGGTCTGCTGTACACTGAGGTAATCTGAGGTAGCTGCTTGAAAATGGGAAGCCATTGTGGGTTAGCTGGAAGAGGGATCCATGTTGAGCAAGGACGTTCAAACCCGGCAGCCTCCCAACACCCAGAAGCCTTTCACCTGGCCTGGTTGCCTTTCAAAGGCTTCTGCACTCTCCCAGAAACCAGTTGGTCTCTTGTGCCAGCTGGGAGCAGATTTCCAACATCTACTGAGTTAAACAGCACTGAAGAACTGTATTTCCATGAATGTTGGTTCTCTAATACCAGAGAGAACTGCAGTGCCTTAATCAGAGTGTTCTCATAGCTGCACTTTTCCAGAGTGAGATAAGAGATCCGGGGAATGAGGGAGGAAGGAAGGAGCAGATGCCTCAGTGCAGCCGCAGGTTCCGGCTGGCTGGAAAGAATCGAGTCACTGAAATGAAACTAATGTAACCTGCTTCTTCCTGACCAGTCAGAGCAAACCCTGACTCCTGGGCTAATTCCCTCTTCCTTTCTTGCAGGTATCTCCACTCCTGGGAATGATAACAGGGACACTCATCTTGATATTCGTACCTGCTGCTAAAAGAGGAAACGTTGAACAACTCGGGGCGCAGCTGAAGGCTCAGACCTCATGGCTAAGAGACATGAAAGCACTGATCAGAAAGTAAGAGCACTCCAGTAAAAGTCATGCTTTGCCTCTAATGCCTGAGTGGGACATCCAGTGACCTGTACAACTTAGCACCCTGAGACTGGACAGTGACAATGTACAGAGAGTCGCAGGAAGTTGAGCCTGTGGACCTAGGCAAGAGAATCCCAGTCAGATATTCACAAGGTGTCGACTACAGTGACAGTGATGGATTCCAACTTTTCCTCTTAATCTTTCCAAGACTGAGATCTGAGAGAGAGTCTGCTTTGTTTGGCTCCTACTTCAGACAAATCAAGGCTTTTGAAGTGTAGAAACCGCTGTGTTCCTCTATTAATTGTTGTGCCACTGTTGCTCAGATGCTTAGATCCTTCTTCCTTGAAAGAGCTGCTCTGCTGAGGGGGAAAAGAGTTAAATGCCAGAGCAGTTTAAGAGGAGAAGATACACAAAAGCTTGCACTATGTGGCAAGTTTAAATGTATATGTTTATACAGCCACGTGTGACTGAATGCTGGAGCACTGGTTGTGCTCAGGTCGTATGTGCATAAAAAATCAGGTGCTCACAAGTGTTTGAGCAGCTGCACTGGCTCCCCAAAATCTTGTCTGGGAATGTGCAATACTTGCTCTTGTGAATTCAGTGTCACATTGGAATTCTGATGGGAAACTTGTGGTGTCCTTCATTTTTAGAACTGCTGGCTAGAATGCCTTCCTGCTATTGTCATCCAGTATCAAAGGACTACGAAAAGTGGGGATGGCTAATTCAGTATTTCTGTGTTACTCCTTTTGGTGATTTCTCCAAGTAGGAATCATATGGTGGCATGGATGGGGAGGGAGAAGTGAAACTGGTCATCCAGGTAAACAGGTGATCTGTCCATGAAAGGCCTGCAAGTCACACATTGTGTCTTAGTGACCAAGCACTGTCTTCTGAAATGGTCCCATGAAACCTTGTCCCCGTGAAGAGTTAAGCACGTTATTATCACTGGGCCATCGCGTATGAAGAACATTCCACACCTCTGGTTCTCCATTGCTTTGCACCTTGCACTGCCCCTTGGCAGTGGTGGTGGCAGGTGTGAGAAAAGGCTGCACCAGCTCCTGCCTGGGGCTTCTGCCTCTTTGCTTCTCCCACTAACCCTTCTCTTGGGTCTGCCTCTTGTGTCTCCACAGCCGCAGCTACGTGTTCTCGTCTCTGGCCACCTCAGCTGTCTCCTTTGCCACAGGGGCACTTGGCATGTGGATCCCCCTCTACCTTCACAGAGCACAGGTCGTGCAGAAGACAGCAGAGACCTGCAGCTCACAGCNGGGCTTATTTACCAGAGGAAACAGGCAAGTCCCACAGAGTCAACTTACTAGAATGTCTGTAATTTCCTCTAGGTCTTTGCAACAATGATAGGAAATGCTGGGGTTGTAAACTAGGCTTTATTTCTCTTCTTCATTGCATGGAGCAATGACCTCAGCTCTTTCTTAGTTCCCAGGCTGTGGTGCAGAAGTAGAAAAGAGACGTTTGTCTTTGCCTTGGAGGATGTTTGGAGAGCTGAGAGTTTGGTTTCTTAAGACCCATACTTATCTGTGATAGCAGCAGGGTAAGCTGGCAGGTTGGGCAGCCACAGTGGTGGCTGTAATTCAGAGTCTGGACTACAGGCTGCAGGGACTAACCCTGAGGAGTTTTGTTTCTGTGTGAGGGAGGACTTCACTGTGATTCATTGCTCTGTGTACTACTGTGTTTGCTGTGTTTGGCTGAAGAATGGTGCAGAGATGTAGGGCACTTTGGTCTGGAGTCTTCTACAGTGGTTTGGTTTTTCAGTCCTAGTGAAATAACACCTCCTGCAGTACATAAACTATGAAGAGTAATTCATTGGTTTGTGCTTCACCATGATGGCACAATCCATTAAATGCTAAAAAAAAAATCTCTCCAGGTGATTAAAAGATGCAGAAAACTGCCTTTTGCAGCTCTTTTGCTTTTTAGCTTGTGAGGGAAAACTAACATTAGGAAAACCTTCTTGCTGTAGCTGACACAATCCCATCTCAAGTAAACTGCTTAGTGGTTTGGAGTATCATCAGCCAGAGCGCCCAGCGGGCAGTCTCAGTCTGTCCTGCAGAAATGCAGTGGGCAGAAAACACAGCTCCAGTCTGACTGCCCATCTGCTGTTTACAAAGAGAAGTTTTCCACTCCTTGATGACACCTACATTTTGAGCTGCCCTGGAGCTACTCTGATGGAGTTGCCAAGGACTCTAATCCCAGTCCCGCACATACAGTACCCGGAATCCTTGACAGCTCCTGGCTCTTTAAATTTAAATGAACACATTTCAAACGTGTAACCTAACAGCAAAAGAAGGCTTCTTTGAAGTGTTCTGAAAGGACTTAGAAAGTCAAAGGATGTTGAAAGTCACTGGTGTTGAGAGTCCTGTTAGGTTTCCTCTGCCTTAAGCTCCTGGTGCCTGCTCCATCCCTGGTTTCCCCGGCCGTGATCCATCCGCAGGTTATTGCTTGGCTTGGTTCATGTGTAATTAGCTCTACAGGGCACTTCATGGGCAGCTCGGTTCCACACAAAGCAGCAGTGTGAGCCCTTCACAGCTCTTCACGTGTCGATCAGTGCCTGGGTACCAGCCCGAGTTCCATAGGCTGTTTTTTTCCTGACTGTGGGGCGAGAGTGCTGAAATCACAAGCCCCCAGCAGGGAGCCCGCTTGTTTTATCCTGACTTTGGAAAGCTAACGTGCACATTTCCATGAGTCAGTTTACCCTATTTTTTTCCAAAGACCCTGCCCATTTCTGGGGAAAAACCTCCAGCAGTAAAACCCTGTCTCTTTTATTCTTTTTTTTTTTTCACAGCTTGATCTTCGGAGCGATCACATGCTTCACTGGTTTCCTGGGTGTAATCACGGGGGCAGGGGCAACCAAATGGTGCCGGTTAAAAACCCAGCGAGCTGATCCTCTCGTCTGTGCCGTTGGCATGCTGGGGTCAGCCATCTTCATCTGTCTGATCTTCGTCGCTGCCAAGAGCAGCCTTGTGGGAGCCTATGTAAGTATAATCCTTTGCATATGCCAGCCTCACTCTCTCTACCAGCCTCCTCAGAAGACTGTGTGCATTGTCCTCTGCAGCAAGTTGAGATGTTGGTCTTGCTTTTCCCCTTGTGAATGTCCTTCATTTTGCCCCTTGGCATTCTGGCACTCTCTAGATGTCCCTGGAGGAATGATGACATCTCAATATGCTCATCCTCACTTAGTGGCATCAGATTCAGAGCTGGGGATTTAGTGCATGCATGGAAGCCCACAGTTCCCTGCCTTTGGGTTGTTCTGGCCGTACCTCCAGCTATAAATCCAGCCATACCCCCAGCCACACCTCCATTGCTCTTGCCTAATGTTGTGATACAGGAAAATTGGCCACCTCCCTTGCAATAAGGGTCCTGTAGCTGCAGTGGTACCAAATTATAGTACAGTTTGGCTGTGGGCATGCTTTTGACTCCCTGTAAGTACCGTTCATTTCCCTAACTAGGTAGCTTGCTGCAGACCAACATTAATTACCTTGTAACTTTAATTTGTTGTTATCTTATTACCACAGCACCTGAAAGTCCGAGTCATAGCCCAGGGACCCACAGCACTTGATGCTGTGCAAGTGCAGATTAAAATATGGCCCCTCCCTGAGTGGTTATAATCAAGACATCAGATAGATCCAGACAAACAGACCAAAGGGAAAAATTTAACTTTAATAATCCAGCCTCAGGCTAGAGTCTTGTTTAGAGCAGAAATCCAGTGCACTGAAGAGGTCCCAGGTTCCCTTTCAATGTAATAGAGAGAAGCCTGGGACTTGGGAGAAGCTCTTGAAGGGAAAGCATGAGGTGGCTGGAGTCATGGGATAATTGCTGAAAGCCCACCCTTAGTGCACACCCCCCCCCACGAGGAGAATTCATTTAACCAATGCCCCACCACGGGTCCGTGTTTCTCCAGTTCCAGCACTGTGCTAGCCATGGATCTTCTGAGGATTTCAGTAGCTGCCCTTGTTACAGGGAAACTGGGAAGAGTCCACTGGGGAGCTACGAGGATGATGAAGGGACTTGAGCATCTCCCCTCTGAGGAAAGGCTGAGGGAACTGGGGCTGTTTAGTCTGGAGAGGAGAAGGCTGAGAGGGGATCTCATGAATGTCTATAAATATCTGAGGGGTGGGTGTCAAGTGGAAGGGGCCAGGCTCTTTTCTGTGGTGCCCAGCAAGAGGACAAGGAACAATGGGTATAAACTTGAGCACAGAAGGTTCCACCTCAACATGAGGAGAAACTTCTTCCCTGGGAGAGTGACAGAGCCTGGCCCAGGCTGCCCAGAGAGGTTGTGGAGTCTCCTGCTCTGGAGACTTTCAAGCCCCTCCTGGCTCTGTTCCTGTGTGGGCTGCCCTGGGTGACCCTGCTCTGGCAGGGGGGTTGGACTCGCTGATCTCCAGAGGTCCCTTCCAACCCCTGACATTCTGTGATTCCATGAAACACAAGGAGAAAGAGAAAAGGTTTAAAAACGTTAAGGCAGAACCAAGAATGCTTACGCTGATTATGAAGAAAGTGTCAGAGGAGATGTGGCCCTCTGGTTTGTGGCGTGGTCTGGAAGTAACCTTTCATTCAACAGAGAAAAGATCACCCCAGACAAGCTGTAAGAGGGTGTTACTGGTGGGCAAAGTGTTAACCCTCCTTCATGGTCAGACATCTCAGAGGGAAGAGATCTGCTGCTCCCCTCCACCTCGTGGTGCAGCCAGATCTGTGATTTTCTCCTCTCATGTTCATCTCTGGTGTTTAGTCTCTTCATGAGGAAAATCCTCCCTTTCTATGCTGGAAACACTGTTTTCAAAAATTAAGTAGCAAGAAGTGGTTCTTGGTCTCATTTTACTATTTTTTTCTCAGTTTCTTCTGTTGTGGGCTTTTTTATTTATTTATTTCAATATAAATATAGATGGTATTATTTAACCCATCTTAGAAACACTTCCTTTTATTATGCATGAGCAGTAAATCTAATAGAGAGTCAATGATTTGCAAAGGAAGCTGTATCTGCGTACGGAGGGGGTATGAGGAATAGGAGCCTATTTGCTGATGCTGTTAGGCTGAAGCACACATTTGTTGTGGGTAATGCTGCCTCTCTGGAGCCCTAAATATGCTGTTGCTGCTGCTGGAAACCTGATGCATAGAAAGCAGCTGAAGAGCCTCATTAATGTCCTGCCTGGGGAGTTGGGGATCTGAACTCCGTGGGTCCTGTGTGTGACAGGGCAAGTTACTGCACTTTGTTTTGACCCTGCAAAAATAAGGATTCCTAACTTACAAAGGGTGATGTAATCACAGAATTGTGGGGGGTTAAAAGTGACCTGTGGAGATGCTCTGGTGCTGCCCCCCTGCTCCACACAGCAGGGGCACCCAGAGCAGGGGGACCAGCAGCACAGGGTCCAGGTGGGTTGGGAATCTCTCCAGAGCAGGAGACTCCACAGCCTCTCTGGGGAGTCTGTTCCAATGCTCTGAAGAGATCTGTTCCCCAGCAAGGTGGTATTTTGAAGACCTCCTGTACTGTGACTGTTCTTAGACTCCTGACATTGTTCACAGCATGCTGAATTGAAGGGTTACTGGTTTTGAACCTCAAAGCCTTAGAAATACCACTTCCAAGCATTTAGGTGGGTTCCCACGAGATGGTGTTCCCTCACACTGAGCTGTGGTGGCCACCAGATCACCATCTCTCTCCCTGCTCCAGTGAGCAATCCAGGGTTTTTAATGTCAACTGATACTGGCATCAGCTTAAGTGCAGTGTTCACTACTCCAGCAAAAATCAGCAGAGTCCTTGCTTTTTAATTTCTTGGCTTTTTGGGTCTTGGGGGGCTTTTTAAAAAAGATCTCCATATCCATTAGCATGGTCCCTTGTCCCTTACAGGCTGTCATCTACTCTCTTCCTCCCCTGGACACACATAGTTTTTCTCCCCCGCCCAGTCCTGTCTTGCAGGTGGTTTTGGTCCCTGAGGGCAGCTGCTCTTCTAGTTCTGTACCTGGAGCAGATAGGCAAATTTCCTTTTTTCTATCCAGTCTTTTCACACTAATCCACTAAATTATTGGCAGTGACAGAAATAGCTGGAAAGGTGGAATAAACCAGCATCCTGTATCTCTTAGCTGCTCAGACACTGATGTTTCTATCTTTTACTAGCTTGCATGGCTGTACAGCCTCATCAGTTCTTATTCCATCTTCCCTGCAGCGTGTGGATTTGTGTGCTGTGGCCCAGCTCCTTCAAAGAGCAATTTGCATCTCTTTAGGTCCCATTCTTTCTGAAATATGTACAGGCTGAAGCGTTGGTTTTTAAACCAGTCTCTTGAAACCCATTAGCTGCATGGCGTCATCGCATCGCACCACTCGGGCGTCTCAGCAGCAGATCTTACACTGGTTTAAATCCCTGAATGACTGGAGAGAGGCACTGGGCTTTGCCTTCCTTTGACACCGCTCCAGGTTCCTGTGGTACCTCAGTTCCAACATCTATTTCAATTCCTCCAAGTCATTTTATGATCTTGCAGAAACAGGAAATCCCAGGGTAAAACCTTGCCACAGAGCTTGTCTATTATCTTAGTCTCAGCTCCAGGGACTTTCTGGTGATGTGGTGTTGGTGTTGAAGGAAGAAATGTTTTCACTCTGAGGGTGTTGAAACACTGGAACAGGTTGCCCAGGGAAGTTGTGGATGCTCTATCACTGGAAGCATTCAAGGTCAGGTTGGATGGGTCTCTGGGCAACCTGATCTAGTTGAAGATCATAGAATCAGAATGGTGTGGGCTGGAAGGGACCTTCAGGATCATCTTGTTCTGATCCCCCTGCTGTAGGCAGGGACACCTCCCACCAGACCAGGTTGCTCAAAGCTCCATCCGACCTGGTCTGGAATTCATCCAGTGCCAGGGGATCCACAGCTTCCCTGGGAAGCCTCTGCCAGTGTCTGGAAAGATGTCCCTGCTCAGTGCAGCACTAGATGAGCTCTAAAGGCGCCTTCCAACCCCAAACATTCTATGATTCTGTTCTGTGATTCTAAGGTGTCTTACCTCTTCTGAGGCATCAATATTGCCAAGTGCTGAGATGGAGTGAAACTTTCTTCAGATCCCTGCACACGTGGGAGTCCTACCCACCACTGCTGAGAGAGCTCCCAAGTGATGACACTGTAGGCAGATAGGCACGTTGCAAATGGCCATGGAGGGAGTTTAGAACCTGCTTAGCTCTTGCTGGGGGAGCTGCTGGTGTCACCACTCTGACACCTACTTCCTCTGCCATTTTTGGGAATCAGAAAGACTTGAGGGGGGCATAACTTCTGTTGGCTTATCACACAGATGAACAGCTGGACACCAAACACAGATGGTGAGATATTATACAGCACAGCTGGATTCAGAAGAGGATGTCTCTGCAGAGCTGTCACCTCAGTGTAAAACGAGGCTTTGAGAAGCGTGTGAGGAGTCCAAACAGTGGCTGTTTTCTCAGGAGCTATTGATCTGTTCTGGAGGCTGCCCTATTTGCAGGAAGCATCCCTGGAGTCTCTCTCCAGCAGAAATGCCACATATCCTCATCTGCCCTTTGCAGGGGATGAACTCGTTTCTATAAATCCCCATTAACAGCTGAAGGACAGACTTTTTAAAATGTCACTATCTTCTGTCCTACTTTTGGATCTTCATCTCATTCCTCTTGTCCTTTTTCCAGTATCCAGATATTAAGCACGAGCTCCATGGAACCGTGCCGGATGAAATGCACACTCAACAGTTCAAAACTGCTGCTCTCTGAAGCTTGCAGGATTTCAGTGGTTTATTTACAGGACTTGTGCTGAATTCCTGCAGAAGGGGCCAGGTCTCACGTGATGCGTGTCACGATTCACATGCATGTTGTGTGTATGTAACCCACATAACCTTAAGGCTGGCAGCTGTTCTTTGCTGTACAAGCCATGCCAATGCCACCTTCAGAAGTGGGATTACATCTTTCCCAAGCTCAGTTTAACCTAGCCAGCCACAGAACCCCAGCGACAGCAGGGGTTCTCTAGTAGGACACATTTCAGAGCGGGTCCCACGATCCCCCCTGGGGCTCTGGGATGTCCTTGCTCCATGACACGTGGCTTCAGCACCTTGGTTCCTTGGATCTCTGCTTCTCAGATTGGCAGTTGTCATTTCCAGTGAGAGCCAAGTTCAAGTGGGAAAATGGAAAGAGGAGGTTTCCTAGCTGACCAGCTGGGCTGTAGTGACTGGCTCAGACACCATCACAGAGGAAGCAGATCCAGTCACAAAAAGAGGGGATAGGGAGGGAGAATATGTGGGAAACAAAGACAATTTTGGAAACAAATAGAGGAAGCTTTCTGTAGGTCAATGCGTAACACTTGCTAAATAAAGCAAACTGTTCCTGGCAGTGACATGATGGTCTGAGGGGCTTAGGCAATCCCCACTGGTGTGTGGGAAAGAAAGTGGTGGTGGTCACATCATGCCAGAGCTGCCAATCCCACCCCAAACCACCCGTGGAGGCAGCAGGGACTGGGGCAGTGGCTGTGGCTGTCAGCAGCCTGTCTAAGCTCAGCAGAGCACCACAAATGACATCCATGAGCATTTCTACCAAGAAGGATGCCAGGGGTAATGTTTTCTCTCTAGATGCCACAAAAAGAAAAGGGTTAGCTGGGCAAAAAAGGTTCATGACTGAAATACAACTGAAGAGCTTTCTGATGGAGGCAGTGTTCCTCGTGAAGCCACGTCACCCTTGCTCCCTTGGACTCGGTTGAACAGTTTATGATGAGGGCAGGTGAAATTCCTTCCTGCTTTTGATAAGTTCCATTTCTTCAACTCCCATAACTGTTTGTAGAACCATTCAGTGAACTGCTCCAAAGAACCTGGTTGGGTTAAAAATAAGCAAAACAATCCCCTCTTTTCCTATTTCCCCCCCCAAAATATTCTTTGCCCCTTCTGTTTCCTGCTCTGAGTCCCCGCCTGGCCCCGTTGTACCAGTGCAACTGGGAAGGCAGTATGGGATGGGAGTGAGTGAGGAGGCAGTGCCAGAGGTGGAAAGGATATGTGGTGGCTGTTCAAACCTCACCACCACAAAAAGCAGCTCTCATCCCACTACACACACAGGGCTTTTAAGGTATCTTGTTGACCATCTCCACGGAGTCAGGAGTTGTATTTCACTGTGAGACATTGATGTTGCAAACCCCATATGTAAATCCTGTCTTGTCTGCACGTTGATATTGCCAAAGTAGTGCTTCACTTGCAGTGCCTAGACCTGTGTGCCCCCCAAAAAGGACAGTCAAATGCTAACAGAGGAGGGAGGGGATATTGCACGTAGCAGGTAGAGATCCTCTCTTGGTTTGCTACAGAGTTTAACACATAAGGTGATTCCTAGTGATGGAAATGGCTGTGTTTGGGGGAGCTCTGGCCTTCTTGCCTTTTCAAACTGGCTTTTTGGAAGAGAATGATGTGAGCAGAGAAGCTTAGGGCTGTAGCCAGAAGTGCCAGGCCTTTATTTAGCTGCTCTGTAGGTGATAGTTGATACTAACAAACTTGCAGAGCAGCCCTCTAGAGCTCTGATAAGAGTCTATCATTTCCAAATATTCAAGATAAACCCCAGTGGTAACAAGGAGTGTATCATGTAGGTTTGAGACAACTGAGTAACAAGGGAAAGTTTGTGACAGGTTATTTTTCCTTTGAATGTCAAGTGAATAAATCTTCTCCTTTTTGTGTGTTTTGTTACAACAGATTTGCATTTTTATCGGAGAAACTCTTCTGTTTTCAAACTGGGCTATCACAGCAGACATACTAATGGTGAGTCTACTTTGGAACGGTGTCTTTCTCTTCTGGTGGCCACTGCAGTTTGTCAGCTTGCAAGAACAACTTGAAGCTCACAGTTTTTTCCAGATGCCTAGACCCTACTGCAGTCTATTCTATTCTATTCTTTTCTTTTTGTTTTAAACTTGCTGAAAAGGGAAGTGAGAGGGAAAGAAAAAAAAGATTCCTCTTTTCCTTTCTGAGCACCAGGGAGAGCAGGTGTCCAGAAAGGACACCAGTACTGAGTTCACATCGTTTCCCCAAATTTTAAGTACTTGTGCAAAACCCCACATGCAAAGAAAGCAGCCAGCATTTCTGAATAGTCAGCACATTAGTGGATTTTGTTATCAATAACCCAGCTTTGTTCTGCCATAGGAAATCCTTCCCTCCCTCCCCTGACCACAAAGGCAGCCATCTACCTCTCTCTTTGGCTCAACTCCAGCAGACCCACCATTCAACACATACACAATAGAACACCACCTCTGGGAGAGGAGAGAGGAAAAGAAAGTAGAAAGAATTTTTGGACTATGTCCACCTTGTCCAAGAGGAAACTGTCAGGGACTTTTCACCTCATGTCCTTCTCGTTTTCCATTCTTTCTCCACCGTAGAGCTTTGTAAGTCTTCCAAATCAGCAAGCTGACCTCAGCAGCTGGATTTTCATGTGAAATAATCTGGAGGTTCATTAGAGAGCTTTGTGTGTTTTGTAGATGCCCCCATCAGAGGTGTACAGGGCCTATCAAACCTCCTGGATGTCGAAATCCCCCTGTGAGGGAGGTTACTTGTTGCTTGTTGTATGAAGAAGGAAGAAACTATGGCACAGAACTATTACAGGACTTGCCCGAGGTCTTTCAGCAGCTTGTTGACAGAACTAAAAATATCATCAGTCTGGCACCAATAGAAAACTCCCTTGGCTTGTATTTGTTGCTTGTGCAAACACCAGTGAGAAAACAACCTGGCTCAGTACTCCTAGATGTGGAGATAATGGTGTTGATATATTGATTCAGCAAAGGACTTCAGGCTTCTGCTTAAGTTCTGTTTATGATTTAAGTTCCAAATGTGTTTATGGTTTCGGGTAGCTCTGGGGTTGCCATAACTGTGTTGTCTGATGGAATTTCAGTCCTTAGCTCAGTTGTGCAGAGAACGCTTTGGGAGGTTGGGTGGGGTGGTTAATTCCACATGTCTCAGATGTGAGTGCAGCACAAAGAAACAAAGGTTATCAGTGTGCCTGGTAGCATTAGATCACTTTAATTACCGAGGTCCATTCCTCCTACCAGTTCAGCTTCAGTGTGGGAGGGCTCTGCATGGGCTCAGCAGGTGGCTCCTCTGTACTTAGAGAGGTTTGCAGCTTGTGCTGAGTTCAAGGCTGCTGTCGCCATTCATTAAGTGGTATCTCAACACTTAGACAGATGTGCAGTCTACAGACAGCTGTGTTGAGGAAGAAATTATAGCAGGGGATTTGTAGCTGCTCATTACTGCCTCCTGCCAGAGCTCCCTGTCGCCTCCTGCCTTTGGCTGTGATGTTCCTAGGAGTGCTTCCAAGTCTCTCTGGTCAGAATTAGCTGAGGGACTTAAAGAGCAGCTCCTGTATATCCACAGCATTGGCTGGAACAGGGAAGGGCTTGGCCGTGCAGCACATCTGCAGTCCTCCAGCAGCAGGAGTCACCTCTGCTGCCAGCACAGCACAGCTGGAGGGAGAGCACCTGCTGGCCATGCTCAAGGTCCTCCAGAAAGTCTGTGCCAGAAAGAGATGAAACTTGACCTATGTTGTCTCAAGCTAACCCCAAAGGATATTTTTCAGCCTGCTACTAAGGATGCCATCACTGTCCCTTTTTAATTACTGGGATATTTTGTGTTGATTTCAATGTGACTTCAGTATCCTGTAGCTTTCCAGTACCTTTTATAGGGTTTGCCATCTGTCTTACCAGCATCCTACAGTCAGTTGCATTTTGTAGGAACACATCTGCAGTTATTTATGGTGCCTTAGTGAGAAAGAACTCCATAAGAAATAACTGTAAATATCTGGGAATAATTTCTTAGTTCCAGTTCCTAAAACATAGGACTGAAGCCATGTTAAATGTTGGGATTGGTGATGGATTGGGATTTTGGTGATGGAGGCCACCTTTGAGCTAGCTGTTTAGAAAATAACCTGAGTGCCATAAATACTGCCCAGCTTAATGCATTATCAGCCGAGCAGACCTGTGAAAGTGCTACCCCAATAACTGTAAACATCCACTGAGATCAGTGCAGGCCTGGAAACAGATGGGCTGGAGTGCATCCGTACTCCATGAGGGGTTTGAGAGGATGTTTACTCAGGCAATAGATGGGAGCCAGGGCTACAACCCTGTTTGACAGACAGCCGTGTAAGAAATCCTAGCCAGAGGAAGGTGTGGATGTGCTTTAGTGAGATGCTCTTTAAATGTTTGGCAAATTAATTTCTACTGATTACTATTTATTTGGTGTAATCAGAAGTGTGTCTGTTCTTGCCTGAGGCTGGTAAGCAGTTTAAAAGCATTATTAGCGTAAGCTTAACAACACTTGCATCATATACATAAATATTACCCTGTTTTCATGGATAAAAAGCTCTCTGTGCTGGCTGAACACTGTTCCCACTGATTCCATTATGCCAGAAGTCAGGCTTTTTGGAAACTGCATCCCAAATGATTTATCATGGCTCTCCCAAGGTTTACAGACCTCATGACTGCTTCAGAACCCAGTTGGGGAAGCAGGAAGGCATCTGCAGAGGCTTGGCAACTTTAATGTCCTTGGCAAAACAGGGATATTTGCTTCTTATCTTCAAATTTAATTGTGGGCTCTTTGTAGCCTCGTGCTTCCATTGCACCTCCCGCTGCTGCCGGCGGAAGGGTCGGCGTGTGGCACCTCGGACTGTCTGCAGGAGAAGGTGCTGGGTGCTGGGTCTGCTAAACACCAGCACTGCAGAGTGCACAGCACTGCCTCAGCTTTCCAAAGGCTGATCTTTTTGGTTTTTTCCAAATGCAAATTTGTACAAAACAGGCCTTATTCTCCTGAGCACAGCTCTCCAAATGTCCTCCAGGCACATGCTCAGATGGTGCTTGGGGAAGAGGGGGTTGCTTCTTATGGAGCATGCTAATTATGAAACAGATTTTACCAGTCATCTTTGCAAATTTGCCTCAAAATTACCAGAACCCCAAAGTGACATTAAAACTGCCTTGTAACAGCAGTGACAAATGAGCTTCGGTGGAGCAGGGAAGGGTTTAACCCTCTGAGGCCTGTTGAGTGCTTGGGACTTTGGGCAACCTGCTCCTAATAGTGGGGGTTTGTCCACCATGATAAAAATAAAGATGATGGACAGAGGTTTGGTGGCATTTCTGTGTCAGAGCCAGCAGGCAATTTAAAGAGCCTCAGCTGTTGTGACCACAGTCTCTTCAGGATTTGCTGAGAAAAGCCATGCCCCATTTTATGCAAAGTCCTGACACTCATGCAAAAAAAGAATAAATGCTCTGTGTATTTCCTTTTATCTCTTAAAACATGAGTCCTTTGTAAATGCTCATGAGCTACCATGGAGGAGCTGCTTTAATCTTTTGCTGTAGAGTCAAAGTCTTCCAGTAGGCTTGAAACAGGCGTGAGCTGGTGCTCAGCTGTGCTAGAGGCACAGAGGAATATTGCTCTTGTCCTGCTTTCCTTCCCTATAAATAAAACCCCAATTATTTATGTAGTATAAAATACTGCCCTATTTTTATAGCCAAAGATAAATAGGTTTGCCAGAAGCTCTCATTGTTGCTTCTCTCAGTGTGCCACCACACAGCAGAGATCTGAGTGCTGGGGTTTGGGTTGTAAGGCAAGGTGAGGAGTGTCTCTGAATGAGGGTTACACAGCTCTGGCTGGGAAGGGTGGGCCAGGAGGTTCTTCTGCAGTTCTTCTGGGGACCCAGGGGAAGAGGTGGATGTGTGGTGTGCTGTGCTTTGGAGAGCAGGTCACAGAGTTTGGGTTGGAAGGGACCTTTAAAGCTCATCCAGTCCAACCCCCCTGCACTCAGTGGGGACATCTGCAACCAGAGCAGGGTGCTCAGAGCCCCAGCCAACCTTGCCTGGAATGGTTTCAGGGATGGGGCATCAACTCTGGGCAGCCTGGGCCAGGCTCTCACCATCCACACTGCAAAAAACATCTTCCTTCTCTCCAGTCTAAATTTACCTCCTTCCAGTTTAAAACCATCGCCCCTTGTCCAGCCTCCTTTTCCTGCATTTAGAAGTATTTCCTTGGACACCGTCAGCTGATCTTGGGTGAAAGGTCTCTCTCAGGCTGGCTTCTCTGGATCCCAGCCTTCACCTTTCTGAGCAGCAGCTGCTCCAAGAACACCTAGACTGTTTCCAGTCTGTCAGGGGCTAGAACGGTGTTACCGTGTGTTTGCTTTGCCTTTAGTGCTGAAAGAAGTAGGTATTGTCTTGAAGATTTCTGTCTGACCCAGAAAGGGCAGCGAAGTGTTTTAGAGAGTAGATTTTTCTCTTAAAAGATCAGACATAAACACCAGAACGTACCTCTTTGGCACGGGGCCTTTTACTGGGGGAAGGATGATCTCTCCTTGGCTTTCCTGGTTGTCTTATTCCGAGCCATCAGCCGCTGGTTTTGCCACAGGAAGGGGATGTCAGCACTGAACCGTGGCCTTTCTAAACCTCTATTTAAAGAGCAGAGGTTTGCCAAAGCTGCTTGGTCAGCCTCCCTGCCCATCCTCTGTGCTGCCTGTCTCTGAACCTGGAGTCAGAGATGAGCCAGGATGAGCCCACGACTTCCGCCCTTGGCTGCTCTGGCTCTCCCACCTCCAGCTTCTGTGGGATGGCCAGACCAGACCCTGCATGGTTTGAATTTAGCTCTATTTTAGTATCAAAATGCCCGTTTAGAGCTGTAATTTACTGCTGTCTTCCTAGAACTGCAGATAATGGTCACTACCAGCTACTTCCTCTCCCTCAGAATGAAATGGTTTTGAAGCAAGGCTGGAGTGGTTTGGTGTTTTGGAGATGCTGTTTTAAGCCTTTTTTTCCTCTTTTTTTCTTTTCAGTATCTTTCTAGAGGAGGAGGAGAAATCTTACCTTCATTTGCTTGTCACATGGTGGAGTTTTGGTTTGGGGAGGGTGTTTGTCACTTGAATTCCAGCCTAAATTTACTGAGTTTGGGCACTTTATAGAGCCAAACCATACTGATGGGCAAAAAAAGCTGGGCAAAGTGTCAGCTTGCTGGAAATTGTATTGCTACTTGCAGAGCTCTCTGTATGCATGTACAGGTACACATGGAAAACTAAGTGTGATACCTGTGTGGGTGTGTACTCACGTGTGTAATATGCATATGCACACACACATGAGCATGACGTGGGGATTCAAAATTCTGTCTCCATTTGGCACCAATTTGCTGCCACTCCCTGGAAATGGAAGGTTTGCAATAAATTCACCATTGCCTTTGTTGTTTCACTAAGAAAATGGATAGAATATAGAACCAGGCGGGCTTTCTTCTCCAGATTTGTTAACATAAACTTTATGGAGAGAAAAATATTGTAACTTGAAGTTTAAAATTCCCTGTTTCACAGATACACACAACTGTGGTCTCTAGAATTAGCTCCTCAGATGCCCTTTCTCAAACAGCTCTTGCAGAATCCGTCTCCATCGCACCTCTGTGAACTGGGGCCAGGTGGGAGGAAGAACAATAACTCACTTTTGCTTTTTTTTTTTTTAATTATTATTTTTCTGCCTAATCTATCCAGGTTACACCCCTTCCCCTGTGTCTTTGGGGAATGCTAATGAATTGTGTAGCTCTTCTGCTGTTTCAAAGTGTGACCTTCAGGACGTTTCTGTGTCTCTAATATAAAGTCTAGACCTTATTTTCCTCTTGGGATTTCCGTGAGCCTTCAAGTCTGTTCTGAGCTCCTGGATGCCAAAGAAGGACAGTGTCTAACATCTGCAGTCAAGTGGATCACATCATCTTTTGCTCTGCTGTTGCACAACAGGAGTTTAACAGGGTACCCAGTGAATACGTGCCATCAAAGTGCATTAGCAGGGTGCATGTGCAGCTTTGTCAAACCAGTAATGAAAGAACTGGCAGGTCAGCCTGAGACCACATGGTAAAACCCTAAGGAAAAGCATTTAATCTCATTTTACCCATCATTCGTAATTGCCTCTGCCTGGAATAAGATGCTTATTCTAAATGGGCAACAGTTCTCTTCTGGTGTGGATTTTTTCAACGCTTTTCCTTTTCCTCCTTTTCCTCCTTTTCCTCCTTTTCCTCCTTTTCCTCCTTTTCTTTTCCTTTTCCTCCTTTTCCTTTTCCTTCCCTTCTTTCCTTTCAGTGGCCCTTTCCACTGCAACCAGAGCAGCTCCCCTTCCCTCAGAAGAAGTGTAAAGCACTGAAGCAATGCTTCAGATCCTGGGCCTTGAGATTCATCACTTTTGAGCAGTGATCTCCGTGTATCTCTAGCTGGGGATATGCCAGTCCTGAAATGTCACATTTAATTAATAAATGTCTTCAGGAAAGGATTACAGGAATGAGTTTGAGTCTGGGAAGGGATGGATGCTTTCTAAAAAAAGACTAAAGGCAGCCTATGAGAGAGAAAGTGGACGAGTAAAAGGGATCATGGTCTACAAATAGCTAAAGAAGAGTCATTTCTGTCAGGGTAAATAGCTCCTGAGAGCAACAGAAAAGGGCAGAGGAAGACTCAGTGCTTAGAAGTGGAAGCAAAGCTCACTTGGATTTAGAGACCTGTTGAATTCTTCATTACTTACAGCCTTTAAATCAAGACAGGATCAATTTATAAACCAGGATGTGTGGACTTGATACAGATGTTCTTAGCCAGCTTCTTGCACAGGCTTTATGCAGGAGATGATTACACTTTTTCCGCTCCTAAATGTGTGTTGTAAACTTAAGGTCATTCCACAGGACAAGTTGGTTTGTTTTTTTTCTTTTTTAATCTTCCATCCCCTTCCATAGTTAGGGCTGTTTTCTGTCAGCTCTGTGCCCTTACTGGGCAAGCAATTTGTGTTTTCCACTAATCCTGTGCAGTGAGACCAATTCTGCATGACCTGGCTGAGCGTGTCATGTCCTGTTAGAGGAGTGGAGACCAAACCACAATATCATGGCTATAGAAAATGTTCCTAATATTTCTATGTCACTTTTCACAAGCAGAATCACCCATTTTTGAGACAAACATAAAGGGGCTAGAGATGGAGTGAAAGGGTGACCTACCATAACAACATCATGTGTGACCTTCCATACTACCCTGAATTCCTCATGGTTTAGGAAACAAAATGATACCTTTATCATAGTAAAACCACAATATCCCGGGTTAAAGTCCTTGTTTGCAAGGCTGGAGGTGCTGAGCAAGTTACGTGCTGCAGGCAACGTCCAGCTTCACTCTCCCCATCAGCCAAGTGAAATCCGGGCTGGGGAGCAATGGAAAAGTGTCTTGTGGGCAAAGCTTGAGTCTGACTCCTGCCTTCGGTGCTGCCGAGAGGAGTGCAGACCAGAGAGAGCTTCCTTCCCTCAGCACCTGCCATCAGGAGTGCTGGAAAGCCAGGAAGGGTAGCTGAGCTCCCCAGTTGCTTGAGCCACCCATGGGCTGGACAGCGGCTGTGTCTGACATCTGGGGGAGCTGGTTTACTCCATCCTGACCTGGGTCTAAACTGAGCAATACAAGACAGCTGGACAGGTTCTTACTTCAGTCTCCTTATGTTTTGTTTTTTGTTTTTTTCTTTTTGTCTTTCCCCTCTTTGCAGTACGTGGTCATTCCCACACGCCGTGCAACCGCAGTGGCCTTGCAGAGTTTCACTTCACACCTCCTGGGAGATGCTGGCAGTCCCTATCTGATTGGATTTGTAAGTGCTCACAGCAGGTTTTGGCAGGGCTGCTGCCCGTGTTTGTTTTTGTTTACTGACTGCTTATCTGAAATGCCACATTAAGCCAGGCTAGGGCATTCCTGCCTTTATTTCTCAGCAGCATGGGAAGTGGTGCAGTGCAAAGTAACTTTTCCCATGCTTATGTTACCAATGGGCTACAGTTCAAACCTGGAAGGACCAACTGGACATGAGAAGCGACCTTCTAAATCTAAAGGGCATTTGGGAAGCTTTTAGACAGCTCTCTAGAGGGAGAGTGGTCACTTCTGTGGTGTGGACATAGGTCCATAACAAATGAGGTTGGACCAAAGTCGTGTGTGTTTAACTCTTGATCTGGTCTCATGAGCCAAATGTCTGTTTGTGGGTAGCAACAGGCAGCTGTTCTGACCTGCTGGTACTTTATGATAACAAATGATGGTGTAAAACCCATGGCAGGATGGGTGTGTATGTTTGGGGGGTTTATTACTATACCTTCCTGGTGTGTGTGCTCTGGGGTTTTTAATTAGTAGTATTCCTTTCTGTTACTGCTGCCTTAGTCTGGCTGGAGGTCACCATTATCCTAGTGCAGAGCAAAAGACCCTGCTCCAAAAGCTGGCAGTCAGAGAACACTCACTGTTGAGAATACAAGGCCTGGGTAATTTAATGAGGAAAAGAAATCCGGATATAGGGATATAGGATAGAGGGGATATAGGGGAGAAATTTCTTTCTCTTGCACCCTTCTGTGGAGTTTGAGGCACAGAGTCCCAGAGAGCACAGATCATCAAATACGTGGAAAGCCCTGAGTGGCTCTGCTCATCTTGTGCTGAAGGTGCTACTGTTTTCCAGTGAGGGAACTGGATCTTCACTGGTCCCATCACCTGAGAGACAGAACTTTAATCCAGCTCGGTACCGCTGCGTGACACCTATATATTTATAGATATTACACCTATATATTTATAGATATTACACCTATATATTTATAGATATATTTAATTTTGTGTATATGTATACTTAAATATACACCTTCACTCTTGAATGCCAGCTCCCAAAAGTGGTCCAGTTACTCTATAGCCCCCTGACATAGACAAGAAAAGGCAGATACAGAGAATGCTGAACGGACCAAAGACATGAGAAATGTCTCTAGAGAAAAACGATGCACACTTTGGCTTCCTCTTTATTTACTTCAGAGCTCTGGGCACCCAGGGAGAAGGGATCTTATTTTAGAAATGATTTGAAAGTGGCAAGAACAAAGGAATTGCTGGGAAAGGCTGCTTTGTGCGGGCAGGTGACGTCGGAGGGTCGGGTGGGAGAAGGGAATGAGCCCAGCGTGCTGGGAGGGCAGGCTGTGAGGAGAGGGGGGGTCTGAGGGACAGGAGAGGCTCTCTCGGGTGACTCTGCTGCATGGTCCTTCTCTTTCTTACGTAACAGGGATGTTCGGGAGGACCCCGAGTGATTGCAATTCATCTTGAAAGTTGCCTTGGGCTCTTTAGTGTCACAGATTTAAAAAAAAAAAGGGCTTTGGTTGCAGACAACAATGTGCTTTGCCCTTCTGGTATTCAGAGATCAAGCAAGCTGCGAGTTACTTAAGGATTCCTGCCTGAAATATGCTTAACCCCCATTTAATAGCTGCCTTAGGCTTTCTTTAGACAGGGAAAATATTAATTACGATTTTGAATGAGTCTTTTCTAAAGCTGTGCTTGTTGGGCAGTTCTCATGGTGGAGGAGGCTACTGGAGTACAAGGCTGTGGTGAGAGTGGGAGGGAAGCGCTCGTGTTGTGGGAGGCACCAGCATCCATTCCTGTAGCCTCTGGACTGGCTTGGCTGGCTCCCGCTCCCTGTGCTACAAGTGACCCCAAGGTCAGCTGCAACTTTCATGTAAGGCAGAAAAACAAATACCATTTAAAGCAAAAGGACAAACAGCCAACTTCTCCACCAGGGCTTGTTAAAAACTGCAGGTGTCCGTCACTAGACTTGTCCAGCTGCAGTGTAGGATGGAGACCTTCCTGCAGTCACCCAGGCAGGTGACAGAAGAGGCTGGGATTGTCACTAGGGTCTTCAGGGCAGTCTGTGGGAGCCAAGCAACCTATTCTGGTGGCTTTAAGGGAAATTTGGGAACCCGATTCCCACAGTCCTTCTGGAAATCCCCAGCCTGAGGACATCAACTCACACTGTGTCACTCCAGAGTTAACCATGAAGCAGCCCAAGAGCAGGGTGTAGGTCTTGAAAGAGAGAGGCAGCAGGCAGGAAAGGAGCTGCCATTCATTGCGTGCTCAGAAACAGTGAAACTCAGCCTCCTGATCACTTGGGGTTCATTGGAGAATCCTGAACATCTGCCATTTCTCCTGGCTGCTTCCAGAGGCCACCTGAGTTCACAGGGAGATTTCCTCTAGCAGTGCTCTGGCGCCCGTGTCCTTGCAGGGCTGTCACAGGCAGTTGTCTCTGCCTGCTGGGTACCAGTAAATGTTGTATTGATCTTATAATCCTCCTGTGGAACGTAGAAGGTGCTTAACAGCTGCAGCCTCACGTGTGTTATTGCTGCCTTGCTCTGTGGTTGCCCGAAGAGCTGAAGGTCAGACTTTGTCTGCAATCCCCCTGGTTCCAAATCTCGCAGGGGGGTTCCGTACAGTCACCCAGGGCACCAAACACGTTAGTGTTTAAAAGCTCTGTGGAAGGAAGCACGTCCCTATGGTTATTTTTCATGTCTCTTTAACTATTGATAACTTTTATGATGGTAAAATGGCTTAAGATTGACTTGCAAATGCAGGTTTGGGGTGGGAGCTGTGATTTGCCCAGGGTTTTACTGTCTGCCAAACCCCCGGATCAATTCCTGTGAATCAGTGCTGCCTGTTTGCTCACAAATAATACACACTGCTGCAGTATTGCATTAGATGAGACAGTTCTTGTTCTTAGATAAATTCAACTTTTGCAGGACCTTGGTGATAACCCGCAGAGTTTAAGCAGTGCCTGTTTAACAACTTGGACTATAACTCCATGCTTTGTTCTTGGAGTAGTCAGTGAGAAATTCCACTTGTTCGGTGCATTACGTCCAAATATCTCTGGCACTTCTCTGTCTTTGGAAGGTCCCACTATGCAGACACGGCTGCTGAAGCACAGAACAGTTAAGAGAAATGCCCCAAATCCCACCACTCATGTTAAGTATCAGAGAAAGGTCTTCTAACTGCTCTCTGTGCCCCAGTACCTAGACAGCATTTCAGATTCAGAAGAGCTGAGTGGAGGGAGCTGGCAGCAGAATGTGGAATAGAATTAACTCCTGCAGCAGAATGTGGAATAGAATTAACTCCTCTCAGGCTGCATCACAGCTCCAGCTCTTCGTGTTGTTAATTCTGGTTATCTCTGTTGCACTGTAAAATGAGATAACTAAGAAGTGGCAGCGAGCCTGTTCTCCAGTGTTCATCTCCACACATGCACGGACCTGTCTCCCCCACTCAGGGATTACATTGTTCCTTCACACAAACTGGTCTTCCTCCACAGATTCTTTTGCTTCAGGAAAACCAACTACAGGCAGTGATTTTTAACTTTTGAGGCTGTGCCTTAGTACTTTCTCTTTCCTACCTCCAGCTCTGTCATTTGCTTCCTATCTGAGCACAGCTGAGCCTTCCTCTTCCAGCCTTGCCTTGCTTCTAGCCCTGGCTTCAGTGAGAAACGGGCACCCACTGCAGGCTGTGCTCGCTCTGCGTGCCAGGGACATGGCTGTCGTGGGCACACGCTGTCCTCGCAGCTCTGCTGCCCTTGGCTCTCCTGGTACCTTCCTGCTTTATTAAATTCTTTCTCATCTCCCCTGCGCAGGCGTCCATCAGGGCTAGGGATTGAACCTGTCTGTGTCCGCTTGTCACCTGGCAACATCAATGTGTGAGGATGGTGTTTAAAGAGCCAGGGATCAGCTCTCCTCCACCAGCACCTTCTGATGGGCTAAGAGATCCTCCCTGTTCTCTCCTGGTGGTGGTTCCCACCTGTCCTGACCTCCTTGGCTGCTGCTTCTTTAGTTTTACCCAAGGGACACGACCTCCAGCTGTGCTGGCCAAGCAGTGCCAGGACAGAACAACACGGCCTGGCAACCAGGCTCTGAGAGAGGGGCGACCCCAATCACTCCTCTGTGTGCTGAGGGTCAGGCCAAAGCTCTCCCCGTCCGTCCCCCTCCAGTCACACCAGAGGCAGCAGTACCGGAATTGCTGGGTCTCTGGCGGGCTCCTCTTGGCAGAGCCCTGAACAAGCACCGGCTCGGCTGGCAGTGCCCAGGCTGGTTCACCTGGCAGTGGAGATCCAAACAGGAATCTTGTCTCTGAGCAGTCTCCTTTCCAACGAGAGGGCTGAGCGTGAGTGACCTTGGAATGAATTGCAAGCAAATCTGAGCTGGTCCGTTCTGAAGCGGTTTTGTGCTGCTCCCGGTATTACCTGACTAAGGCTATCGCTTGTCACCCTTCACTTCTCTCCCTTCCCCAACTTTCCTGTGTGAGGAGGTTGATAAACTAGATCTAATGAGCTACTTAAGCAGCAAGAATGCTAATGACCTTCCTTTAGCAGCAGTTAGCGGAACAGCGTTCATTATCACCGGCGCAGAGTGGCAGGGAAGGCAGATCAACGTTTGATTAGGGGCAGCTCAAGGAAAACTGCAGTAAATGCAGCAATGAAGACACTTCTTTAATGAAAGTTATAACTGGGGGTGTAGATTTCACAGCCTTCTCGTCCCAGTTTGCGACAGCCTTTGTGCTGATTTGCCTTCAGAGGTGGTCACCCACCCAAGTGAATGTCTAGGTATAGAAAATGGGAGATGAAATGTGGTAAATATTTATGGTTCTTCCTTCTTACCAAGTGCCAGCTGCCTGGCTGGGGTTCTGTAGCCCTAATGGTGGCACTCCTCCAGTGGAGATCTTCCCCCACATTCATGCTTGCATATGGCCCAGATTGTGGTGGGTAGAATGGCACTCACCCTTGCATTCCAGCTTTGGAGGTACATGTGTCAGGGAAACGCTGTGAGGAAGAGACCCCCTGCCTCTTGTCCTTATTGTTTCTTCAAGCAGTAAAACTTCTACCTTGAGGATTTCTCTGGTCCTGGTTGAGCTGAATAATTAAAAGCCTTTTTCAAAGGCCAAATCTTTGACATGGCTGTCAGCTGGAAAAAAAAAAAAGGAAAAAAAAAGGAGAATTAAGCACCTGGAGACCAATCCACACAGGATTTATTTCCTCACTGCAACGAGCTACCAAGCTTCCCACTTCTGATGACTCAGCAACAGACAAGATTTAAATCTGCCCTAGAAAAACACAAATGACTTCCCATCTATAAAACCCTCTTTGCCAAGGGTTCACAACCTGTTCTGGTTTTTATCCGGAGCTGCTGTGCTCCTGTCATTCCCCGTGACTTTGGTTAGAAGGGCACGTTCTCACTACTTTTGATGGACAGTTGAAGTACATGGAAATATCTCCCTAAAGGAAGCCCAGAAGTCCAGAGCTGATCGTTGTTTCACTCAGGTCTTTCAAGCTCTGTCACTGTGGTACAAGGCATCTCCTGCTGGGACAGGAGAAGGTCCAGTGACTTTAACTTAGAAAATCCCCGAGCAGACCAGACATGGAGAGAAAGTGACATGAAAAAAAAAAAAAAAGTTTTAACTCTCTCCAGGCTGAATGTTGTCCGGAGGCAAGTGTTGCTCTAGCACCAAGAGATGTACAGTCTAGAATCAGACTGAGTTGGGTTGGAAAGGACTCTTCAAGTTCATCCAGTCCAACCCCTGCAGGGAGCAGGGGCATCTGGAACCAGAGCAGGGTGCTCAGAGCCCCGGCCACCTCCCCTGCAATGGGGACAGGGATGGGGCAGCCACCACCTCTCTGGGCAGCCTGGGCCAGGCTCTCCCCACCCACACTGCAAAAAACATCTTCCTTCTCTCCATTCTAAATCTACCATTTTAGTTTCAAATCATCACCCTTTGTCCTGTCCCCATGGGCCCTGCTGAAAGGTCTGTCCCCCTCTTTCTGACGGCCCCTTGAAATCCTGAATGGCCACCAGAAGGTCTCCCCGGAGCCTTCTCTTCTGCAGGCTGAAAGTAGAATTCCATCTGCAAGCAGAACCCTTGATTGACTTTGTAAATTTACTGCAGCCTTTTGAAGGAAGCTCCATGTTCTTAACTCAGCCTGGTCATCCTGGGGGGGTAGAAGGGCAAAAAGAGCTGAGCCTGCCCAGGGCAGCAAAGGAGTCCCTGCTGCGGGTATTGCTGGGGCAGACTCAGGGCCGTGCTCCAGGGCAGGCTCAATCCTGCCACCAGCCAAGCATTCCCTTTGTTTGTGATCTCAGAAGGAAGCAATTAAGATTAACAGGATGTTTCGCTTATTATTTTCCCTCCAACATCCAAACATGCCAAGATTAAAATGGAAATAACTTTCAGACTAGAATTGCTTTTACTTTTCTGAAGGGTTATCAAATATAAATAGCCAGGTTTATAAATATATAACATATACATAAAACAGTCAGCATGTAATACAGTCAGTTACTAATATGCTGTTTATAAACAGTATATAAAAGAGTCAGGTTTGCTTCCTCTTTGTATAACGTGCTTCTCTTGCCACTTAGCATGGTATAAATCTTTGTGCTTCCCGACAGGCCCAGCAAATTGTTTACTTTTACTTTAGAAAATCCCTTATTTTTCGTTTCTAGTCTTCATTTGCATTCATATTAGATTGAAAAAAAAAATAAAAAAAAAAAAAATCAAAGAAACCTTTCTGAAGCATCTCTGAATTCAGAGTGGGTGAGCCCCAGCCCATTGTGGTGACACTGGGGGGGTTCCAGGGAATGCTGTCTTAGGGAACTGTGCTGGAGAGAGGAGCCAGGGGGAACCTGGCTTGTGTCAAACCGGTGCTGGTGAAGTCAGGTATTTGTGCCAGGTCCTGCAGCAGAAAGATCATTTCTGTAGCAGGATTTGTGCCCAAGAGGCAGGGTCAGAAATGTAGAGAATCAGGCACTCGCAGAGGAATTGAGATGTTTGACTGGGCAGGGAGACAGAGAAGGTGAAATGAGGGTTTCAGAGGTGTTGCTGCCATCACATTGGCTAATCAGTGAATCAGTTAATTGAGGCTTCCAACCCACTGCAGCTTTCATTCCATCAACGGCCTCTCCAGTGTTCCAAAAAACACAGCACATGCTTCCCAAGAAAGGCAATGAACTTTCCCTTTTCTCCTTCATGGTCTTCTCTGCTCGGCTTGAGACAGAACCAGGCACTTGGGGGTTTGGAGCACACCTGCTGCAGCTGCACTGGTTGTTCTCCAGACAGTGGGCACGTTTTCCTAGCTGGACTCCATCCAGTTGGCTGCCACTGGCTGAACACCGACCGCTTGCATTCTGTTGTAAAAACGCCCCGAGCTGAAGGCCATTTAGCCAAGTTGTTCCTCTTCGGCTGCGTTACACAGCCAGGGGAAGAAGATGGGAAGTTTCCTAGTTAGGATCTTACCAAAGACTTTTGATCAGCCAGCAAAGCAGCAGCAGGATTTCCCTATTGATTTGCCACCCCCCACATTTTGGGTAAATGCTTTGAGGGGTTTTTGCCACCTACCAATTGGCAGAACAGAGAAAGGAATCCCACACGCGGCTCCATGCTGAAGAGCTGGCTCCAACTGCACACAAAACCCCCGCTTTTTGTTACTCGCCATGGAGAGAAGACACTGAGTATGATGCTGGATTGGGTCTTGCCAAATGACAGTTGGCCAGCCCGGGATCATTGTGAGGCCAGAAGCCAGAAACTGGCCATGCAGAGCAGACCGTTTGGCAAACGCGTGTCGTTCTTGGAGCCCCAGTCTGTAATTATGTCCTGGGTCCTCTTGAGAGGAGATGCCAAAGTTCCAGTCTTAGCAGGTGGCTTGTAACCGAGTGGAACAAAACAAGGGGGAATAGCAACTGTGAAGTTAACAGCAAAATCGTACATGTGGGCTCTGATAAAGCTCTGGAGTTTAGAAAAGCAGACGTGGGTGAGGGGATTATGTGAAACCCCAGTGGGAAAGCCCAGCTGCTTTGGTGGGAAGAACTGTACCTTGGATGGGAGGAAACGCTGCTTTTCCTGAAATGTGCACTGACAGAGGAGGTTGGGTTGAAAATGAAAAAGGCAGCAGATTCAAGATTAAGAGGATTTGTTGGTAGGAAAGGTCAGTGTGATGCTTCAGAAGGGAAGGTGTGGGGCAAGCTGCAGTGGGAGTTCTATTTGTTGGAGANTACTCCAGATGTGGTCTCACCAGTGCAGAGTAGAGGGGAGAGGAGAACCTGCTTCCACCTGCTGGCCACACCTTTCCTTATGCCCCCCAGGATACCACTGGCCTTCTTGGGCACATTGCTGTCCCATGGATAACTTGCTGTCCACCAGGACACCAAGGTCCTTCTCCATTTTGCTGCTTTCATTTTTTGGCTTTACATTTTCAAAGCTGATTTTAGCCTAGAATGTCATGTCATCCATAAGAGAAAGCAATTGGGAGCACAGGCCTGGCTTTTCATCCTCTACTACTGATTTATCATGTCAATTTTATCAAGTGATTTATTGTCTGGTCCTTCTGGAAGATAATTGTATCCATTCCCCAACGAAAAGTGGTTTAGAATTTCTACATTTCTATTTTAGAAGAGGCTCCATTCTGGCTGTTGCAGACAGAGAGGGGCTGGTTCAGTGCCAGATTCTGGTTCAGTAACGAAGAGTAAGGGAAATGTTGGGAAATAAGGTGTCTGGATACAGGAAAGAATAAATTACCCCCTGGTGTCCCTGTCTTCTGGGTGCAGTGCATGTTCTGCTCATTTCCTGAGCGTTCAGGTCTCGTGGCTGTTTTTCAGTCAGTCTCAGACTGATAGCCACCGAGGCTAAGGACTTTCTCCACCATCATTGCTCACATGAGGCTACTTTATAACACTCTTGGTTCTCCTTATGTGCTTTACATGCTGTGAATACGGTTCTCTTGGAGAGGACAGGAACGCTTCCTTAAGCTATATCCCAAGCACCAGAATTCTCTCCTCCTTCCTCTGGCAGGGAACGAAACAGGGAGGTCTGGCTAAAACCCTTCAGTTCTCTGTAGCTCCACTCTGGCAGTGTGTATTCACTGCTTTGTGCTCCAGAATGCTCCACCCTGAAGGACAGTCCTCTCCTCCACCAGTGCTCGGAGCCTCCCTGCTGAAGCACAACCTTGTCACCTATTCCAGTCCCCACCAGCGTCATCCTTCCATTGCGCTCGGCCTCTGTTGAGACAGCTCTGCACACACCTCCACCTTCCAGGACACTGCTGTCAGCTGCAGGGCTGTGACTTGGGGATTTCTCCTGCCTGGGACACTTCCTCACTTGATTGTCATGATCTAAGCCTCAAATGTCAGAGTTTGGTCGTAGATTGTGTCTGATGCCACCTTTTTCATTAGCAGTAATGGAGAAGTTTAGAAGTTGCTGCACAAGCTTTGACTATTTCTGGAACCTCTGTGTGTGTGCACAGCAGCAGGATTTTACGTTGCAAATTCCCTGCAGTCTTTTGGAATAAACTAGTATTTCTGCATCAACACAAAGTCACAGATAAAAGCAGAGCTGGCTATTTAAATACCCAATGGCTTGAGACTCACCCCTACTGCTGCTACTGCTCCGTGGGATTTATGGAGAGTGAAGTTGGCTGCTGGACAGTAAATATTAAACTGAGACTGCTGTAGCTAAGACAGTCCTGAAATATTACTGAATTTTAGCAACAGCTTTCCACGACGAGCTCCTCCGTGTAAGCCCAAACTGGTGTTTGCTTTCACGTCTTGTCTGAGCCTGGGGGACAGAGTCACGGCTTGCACACAGTTACCCTTCAGAGTGCAGCAAGCTTAGGAGGTTTGAAGGAGGATTGAGGCCTACAGCTCAGATATGGGGATAAAAAGAACCTCATGTTTGAATTCTCTTTCTGAAAATCAGGTGGCATTTCTGATTATTTTGTGTTCTGTAAAAAACATCTACCTCTTCCCACTCCATACACAGAAATGGAATTTTATGCCTCCTTTTGCTGCAAGGTAGGTAAGGTGTAGGAGTAAGCAGGACTTGGTAGAGATTGCAGAGGACCAATTGCTCGTTCCCCCGCCGGCACCCCGCGAGGCTTGGGGGGTGCAGCAAGGTTAGGCACCCACTCGCTGGGGTAGCCAAGGGGAAGATGGAGGGGGTTGTGGGAAGAACAGATCAGGCCAGAAGAGCAATGGGAAGCAAAGAACAGCAGACAGGCTGCTCAAAGAAGAAGTTGCCCAGGCTCCAGTGTGGCATGTGGAAGGGGCATTCAGCTTTTCCTGAACATGCTGTTCCATTTTAAGCCTTGTGCACGTGTTCGGTGGGTGGGTGTTTAGGGAATCCTGTTCCCTTCACCATTATCACATCTCTTTTTCATCTGAAGTGACTTAATCTGTTTTTGCTTCTCTCTCCTAGATCTCAGACCTGATACGACAAAGCACAAAGGAGTCCCCAGTCTGGGAGTTCCTCAGCCTGGGCTACGCACTTATGCTCTGCCCGTTTGTCGTTGTCCTAGGAGGGATGTTCTTCCTGGCCACAGCCCTCTTCTTCCTAAGTGACCGAGCCAAAGCTGAACAGTGAGTAACCTGGAATTGCAAGTGGGGAGGTACCGCAGCCTGTTTTCTCTCTTGAACGTTGTGCTTGTACTCTTGCCCTGGCCTTGGTCCTTCCAGGTAAACAATGTCAGGTTGTGTGTTGAGAACCTCAGCTCAGCTGAGTGCATGAGGCTGCACGAAGCACAGGGGCTTGGGTCATGCTGGCTGGGCATCCTTTCCACGCTTCTGCTCTGGTGGATCTCGGTTGTTGGCCATACAGCCTGGAGGGGAGCACAGTATTTGAGGTCACGGTCCCCTTTTCCCCTTGCGTGAGCATGCCACAGCCATCTGTGGAGAGGGGTTTGCCGTGTGCTGGAACCTGTGGACTGCTAGGTGAAGAGCAAGAGACACTTTGCAGAGCTCGGTGGTCAACGCTGAACCCCCGGTGCCATCTCAGCCCCCTGTGCTCTGCTCCCCACCGCCAGTACGCAGGAACATCAGGCGAGAGGGAGCACGCTGTGTGTGGGGACAGGTGCTGAAGGGTCGCTGTACTGAAGACAGTCTTTCCCAGTCCCTTATTGCAGCTTGTAAAAAAAAAGCTACTGTTTTTCAGTAAAGAAACCGATTCGGACCACCTCACGGTTGGCAACTACAGTAATTCAGAAGACGCTTCCACATGACATACAAACTTCTGGGGTTAGTCTCTTTCTCATAATTGTCAAAAAAATAAGAGTATCTGTGTATAATGTCATGCTGAATATGTGGGTAGGTGACCAGTCTGGTGTGGACTCCAAGGTGCTTTTGCTTTTCTCCCACCGGGAGAGACGCGTACGGCTGCACAGCGCAGACCTTGAGTTACCTTCTGCCTTAAGGAGAAGGACCTTGGCGTGTCACTGTCACTAGACACAGTAGAACTACAAGGAAAATGAGGTGTTTAGAGGTTGACATAAGCACATGAAGGGTTTGGGTAATACTTTCTGGATCATGCTGTCTTAGTGGATGGATGCAAGATATGGAGGCAGTGCCGCAGACGGTGCTGTGGCCCAGTAAGAGTAGTCCCACCTTCCTCTTACTAACATGCACGAGATACCAGAGAAAGGAAGGGGTTTCTGCCTCCTGGTGCCTTTAAATGTATAAATCCCCCCTATAATGAGGTGGTTAAACACTGCAGAAAAATCAAGACCTTGTCATGTATCTTGTAAGAAGGTTAAGTCCTGCACAGTTGAACTTGAGCGTGGCTTTGGAGATAGGAGATGACTGATGTGTGCCTGCTTTGTTATCTGCATAGAAGGGCTTTAGAACTGCAAGAAGTGAATTGGAGATCAGATGTTAGGAAGAACTTCCAAAGAGAAAAAAAGAGGTAAATGCTGCAGCAGGTTATTTGGAGAAGACGTTAAAGCTCTCTCGTGTTTCTGAAGGCCTCTCTGGTTTGGCCTTGAGACAGGAAGATGGGAACTGCTCCCTGGCTGCCCTCCAGTCCTGTCTGTCTGATTGTACATGCAACTCTGAGGAGTGATCACCTGGGGCCATGGCAAGATGAACATAAGTTTCAAGGTGCTCAGGGTGCCTTTGGTTTTGGCTGTGAGGAGCCTTGGCTTGCCACATTGGTGTCTGCGTGCTAATGGACGGTGCGGCCACTTAGTGAGCTGCGTAACCGTTCCCAGGACCAGGTCCCCGTCGCCTTGCACCCCAAGCCAAGGCGACCATCTGGTGACAGGGCAGCGACACAGGGCAGCAGGTGACCCCCCTCCTGTCGGCTTCACTCGGGGCCCTTCCATTTCTAGGAAAGCATCAGGGTTTGTCTCACTGTATTCAGAGGGGAAAGCGCTCGGTCCACTGACAGTTATGGTAGAGACGCGTCTCCAGTGCACACTCGTCTCCAGTGCCCACATGTCACCCTGTGCCCACGCGTCTCCAGTGCCGCCATGCATCTCCCG
>VWZY01003875.1:37705-104818 GCA_013399075.1 Chloroceryle aenea | reverse complement strand
ACGCATCTCCAGTGCCCACGCGTGCTGCCCACCTGGCGTGACAGCGTCTCGGGGGGCGAGGGAGGATGTCAGTGCGCAGGTACCGATGATGTCCGTGTCACTCCCATCTTTGTCAGCATGTCTAACCCCACCTGGACCTTTACCCCGGGCAAAGCGCCGTGGTGTCCAGCTGGAATCAGAGCTCCAGCTGAGCTCTCGAGGCTCAGGAGGTGCCGCAGCTCCCCGGCTGGTCGCTAACTGGTTGGCTCTGCCTGGGTGCCAGCGCCGGGGTGTTTGACGGGATTGTTTTACAGTGGCACCACAACACCGGCTGCGCAGCAGTGTTACTGTGGGAGGGAGGTCATACCTCGCAGCTCTGCTTTCTCCTGCCTGGAAAAAAAGTGTTTATTTCTGTCTGTTGCTGACTAGCCTGAGCAGATTTGGTTGCACTCTGTTCGTGTCCAAAGCACACCAGCCTCCCAGTCACCAGTCCACTTTTGGAGGAAACATATTCAGGCTTCAGATGGGGTTTTGTTTCTTTCTCTCTTTCAGCATCCTTCTCTCTCCTGGTCTGTCTGATTCACATGGGCATATGAATTTTGTATTATTCAGCCAAAGATCTCTTGTGTTAGAAAGTGGCTCAGATAAAAGAGGGAGAACCATTGTCATAAATAACATTTAACAAAATAATTTCTCCCAAATGACTCCTAGTGCTCTGTTTCTGGGGTATGCCCGCTCCCATGTTAAAAATACCCTGGCATCCTACAGTGAAATTCCTGGAGAGTGCAGCTTAATTCCAGTTACTGACACATTACTGAGCAGCAAGACAGTATCTTTAATCAGGCTGGCAATCTGGAGCAAGGCTTCTCCTCGCCCTACCGTGGGCAGCGGTGTCTGTGCCATCGACTGGGTCCCATCAGCTGTCACCGACGGGACCGGTGCTCTCCTCAGAACAACTTTATGGGGGAGGATGTGTTTGTTACTAGCTGCGTGCTTGCCTGTGAGAGAATAGATAACAGAACACCACTTTGGTATTAGCAGCTTAAAACTCCACGCTGGCTCTGGACCCGACGTCCAGCTCCCACCTACCTGTCGGGCCATCTGTGCTTGGCAGTGCACACCTTTGGCAGGGACGGCTTTGTGCCCGGCCAGCCCTCCCTTCTCTCCTCCCTTCTGCTTGCTGGGTACAGGAGAATTTCATCGTTGAGATGCCTTGTTTTCCCTCTGCAGTCAGTCATGCTGCTCAGACAACAGGACTTGGAATTGTGTTTCGCCAAAAGAAATCAATTAAGCTGCAGGAATCGCAAACGCTGGTGTCACACGCCAGAGATTAAACCCATTCATCACCAGTAGGGTCAGGGCACCCAGGGCAGATGTCAGGGACCTCTCTAATGAGCTAATAGGGAAGCAAAAAGTGAAACGCCGCTCTCTGCGGCTCTGCCTATGGCAACGGAGCTTCCCCTGCTTTAATTTCCATGCTTCTGTGGAAAGTAGCTCAGGGTTTTATCGCTAGGATTTTTTTGTTTGTTTGTTCCTGTGCGCGATGGGCTCCGGGCTTTTGCTCAGAGATAATTTCTTCTCCCAGGCAGGGCAGAGTATCAGGATAGCAACCTCCCTTTCCTGTAAAGCTTCCTCTGGTTTGCACCACACTTCCTTTCCAAAACAGACTTTTCAAGCTTTCAGTGCCTTGTGACATTTCTTACGCTGCTTTTATCATTGCCACAATTCCTGGCATATTTTGTAGCTTACGTTTCCAGCACAGGGATCCCAGTCAATAAACAAGGCTGCCCCTCTTGCAAGAAACACTTGTGAGAAAATATCTCTTTATACAATTGTTTAGAAAAAAAAATCACAAGTCTTTTATAGCTATTTTCATACTGCTTCAGAAATCTGACAGCTTAAAGAGGCTTTTAGTAAATTCAGGACTAGCAGAGAACACAACACAGGACATCACAGCGCGTCACAGCACTCGCTAGTACAACCCCATCAGTTTGGGCACAGTTTTTAGAAGACAAATTAATCCCAGCCAGCCAAAGTGATAAAAGAGAGAAAGTGGTTAAGAATGGTTTCTGCAAGAGCTCTTACACACTACCACTGATAAATACTCCAGCTCCTTTTGGAGCACTCAGCTAAATTCCTGCTGTGGCCTCACTCGCTGGTATGGTTGTTCCTTTCCTGTCCTGTACTCGGAGGGTTGAAGCAGTCGTGTTTTGTTACGTACACGTAACAGCCCTGCCCTTGCCGAGCCCTACAGAAACTCATCAGAAATCTGATGTCTGTCCTTGTATTCCCTCGCTCACCACCGAGACCTGAGCAGCCTCGGCAGAGACCAGCCAGGAGGCAGCTCTTGGAGATCAGGAGGTTCTTCGGGTACTTTGCTCCTTGGAAGTAAAGCTCAGCACTGCTGAGAATTGCTCTGGTGGTCTCTCCATGTCCCCTTGGTGCAGATAACTTGAAAAAACAAAGCTTCACCCTAGAGAGCTGCAGCAGGAATTATTACAAGCGATGGCTTCAGCAGTACTGGGTAGAATGTGCTCTTTTTTATTATGAAAAGGGAAAAAATGAGTCCGTTCCCCAAGCTGTGACAACTTCTGGGTGCCAAGGCATATAAATCCCTGTAATGCAATTAGTGTGGAACAAGATTCCTCCCTGGGCAGCCAGTGTGAGGGTCGAGCACCTGGAGCTTTGCTGAGCAGTGACCCTGGCTCTCGCACGGGCACAGAGCGGCAGAGCCGGGCTGCTCTGCGCTCCTGGCTCCGGCAACGGCTGCTCCCCGTTGCTGCTGAGGGGAAAACCAAACTCCCCCAGGTTTCTCCTGAGAAACCACCCTGTGCAGGTGTAGGATAGTCTATCCTTCAAAGGACTGGGGGGGTTAATTATTATTTTTATTTATTGAATCCCTCTTTTTTATCCCTGGAAGCATCAGATTTTCTGGTTTCCCCCGTATCCCTCCCGAGGTACAGAAAGATGCTCTGGATCCGAGTTTGATAATTGCTCAGTCCCTCTCTGCATCCTGCACCAACTATGCTGGATGTTTTCACCAAAGCTACAGCAATGCAGATCAGGCAGCAGGATGCAGCTGCAGCGTGTATCCCTGGTGCAGACACCTCCAGGAATAAACAGCTGCACTGATGCAGCCGGTCAGAACAAAAGAATTCCAATATTTAACTGGCTACACTCAGCACTTCAGAGAGACCTGCAAGCCTAAATGGTTCACCCATTTGTTTACATGATAAGAATCAGGTTATTTTAACAGCTCTAGTAGGTTTTTCTGCTCTCCTAAAATGAAAATTAAATGTTTTAATAAGCAGAAAAATTTACCCTTCACACCTTTGATCAGGTGTGGAAACTCTCACTGAGCAGCAGTGCTGATTAATGTGCCGTGCTAAAAGTGGTGGGTACAAAGGCTGGCAAGAAAATACTCATTACAGATGAGACAGTGCAAGCTGCAAAAAAGAACAATCCTTAGTCCATACACATTTTCTGCTGTCTTAAACATGGCACATCTGCAAATTACATTACAGGAAAAATGAGAATAATCCATTTTCAGACTCTGTCTTCTGCCTCACACCAGGCTTATTTTTAGCCTTTTCTCGAACTAGATATAAAATGATCTTCCAGTTCTCTTATTGCAGCAATTTGAAAGTGTCTGACCTTATTTTTGCTTTGCAGATTCTATTATGCGGGGCAGGGGAAGAACTCACAGAGGTGCCAACCCTCTTTTTGTTTGATTTTCTCTGTGGCATCAGTTAGAGACAGAAAGGGCCCATCAGATGTCCTCATGTTGTTGCCAGCAAAGGCTCGGGTCCCTCCGTTAACAGTGTCACAGGTACTAAGCTGGTGGGCTGGACTGGTACAGAGCGTGTTCTGTTCTGGCAGGTTTGCATTACTGAAAGGAATATTTCTTCTGTGAGCTGTTTTAAGATGTATCACAAGGTTTTCTTTCAAAGAGGCTAGATGCTTTAGAGAGACATCTCAGTGCTGCATTGAAACAGAGTTTGGATTTGAAGACTTCAGGGCCAGCAAATGCATTTTAACAATGCCCCGTAAAGGGACATTTGAGGAACAGTTCACTTGCTGCTGATATTCAGAGACTTAAGGGGAATAATATGTTTGCTCCCTTTGGTTTTTACTTTACCAAAGCAGCACAATAATTAAACATTTCCTACAGTGATATAAACTCACAATGCTTTTTCAGCTCAGGTAAGATGTCCTTGGCCTTTGGAGGCACGTGAATTTATAGCAGAAAACCCAGGTTAGCACGCAGAGGGGCTGTGATGATGGGAGAAGGAAGGAGCATCATCTGAATAGCCAAGAGTGGCAGGATAGAGACACATGTAGACTGCAGATGGAATACGACTAGTAGATGGTTTATATCAAGGAGTTGCAAGTGTGAAGGGAAGAAGTGGGGAAAATGGAAGTAGTTTTATTATTGGTGGAAGAAGCCTGCTTGTAGAGAGTTTTTTTTCTCTCCTGTTTACTAACCCTGTTTGTAACTCCATGAATGGAGCTAGGAAATAAAAGAATGTAATGGTTTGAGACTGGCTGAAGTTTAACTGCTGTTTGCCTCTTTAGTTGGGAGCTGCTGGTTTCATGAGGTGGAAAATATGGTCTTGTACAGAAAAAACACTGATTTGTTCTGTTGCTTTAGTCAACTGGCGGGTTTCCTGCAGCTTAGGTAGGAAGATGTCAAGGGTCAGTTTGGTTGTTCACAGACATTTTGAGCTCAATTGTGGTCCTTACACAAAATGCTCATGGCATTTGAAATACGCTGTTCCAGTTAATTGTTGGCAGCAGGAGCTTTGCTTAAGTACAGGCAGAGGGATGGAGCCAGCTGGTGCTGGCGGAGCTCTTGCTAACTGCAAACTGCGGCAGGGGCTGCAGCAGAACTTCAGTGTTCTCCAAGCCCATCAATTCCCCCTACCCACTGACCATCTGAGGTCAATCTCCTGCACTTACAGACAGGCAAAGCTCCCTGGTCCAAGAAGAGCTCCAGGTTGAGAACTACTTGGGAGTCCTACTGCTGTCTGGGCTGCTGGCTTTCTGCTGTGACCTTCAAGAAGTCAGATGCTGTCCCCTAAAATGCTCATCAGCTGCACAACAGGATTGAAAGCACTTGCCCACAAGGTACAAAGGGCACTTAAATCACACGCTTACAAAGGATTCGATGTCGGTTTGCATTGTCATTGCAAAGGACAGTTCTTGGCATGGAGGGAGTTTATCATGCAGGAGAATATTTTAAACTCTCCCCAAGACAGTTTCTTTGCTAAGGCTGCCCTGGCATGGCTACGATATCTGATCAGCTTCCATACAGGTGACTGGAGCACTGAGCAGGAGGCAGCCTTCCAAGCCAGAAAGCCATTCTGACACAAGGGAAGAGAACAAAATCATGAAAAATTCAGCCCTGCTAGTCTGTTTCCTGACGCCTGTCAGGGTCACAGAGCATCCTGCAAAGGTACTGACTTTTATCAACAGCAGATGACCTCTTCATGTGGAGAAGCCTTCAAGGCAGCTTTCCAGCAAGCTGTGACTGTGGCCGTGTTAAGGTAGTTCACTTGTGGTTGGGTCCTTGGCCTTTTAGTGAAAGGAGGACAAAACTGTTGGAGTGTTGCCTCCTGTGCTTCATTAAGAATTGTCCTAATGCTCTGGCCCTACCACGTGCCAGACAGGGCTTGGCTGGACTATTACAGTGGAGGAGGCCAGAAGGACAGTTCCTGGGACCTTAGAGGTCAGTGAAAAGACCTGTATCACGAGGCAGTTATTCTGAGGGTAAGAAGTATGGGTTTAACCCAGTGGCATCAAGAAGTGCTACAGGATTTTCTGTTTAAAGATTTACTTAGGTCATACCTGCTTTTTACGTCACGTTTTAGCCCCGGTCCCATTCAGTCATGCCAAGAAAAAAGCCAGATCCTCCACTTCCTCCCTCATTTCAGTGCACATAAGAGTGTGATGCTACCAATGTCTTCCATGGCACTAAAAGTCCTTGATTCTGAGTCCATCAGTATCTGGCAGAATTACACATCCAGGGACAGACTCAGGCGTTAAGTTGTGAGGGTTTCAGAGACCCACATCTCCACTAGCTTCACGAGTCCACGTTAGCAGCCCACTGCAGAGCACTCAGGCAGACTTAGCACTGGAGTTCATTTCCATCCAAGTCCTTGATACCCTAATGAGTCCTGTTAGCCACTCATCTCCACATCTGTTCTGTTGCAGCTGCCTGGAAAATAGAAGGAAAGGTTATTGAGGTTATTGATTTTTTCCTTTGTGCCAGTTTTCTCCTCTGACAAGAGCTGCGAAAGAGGAAAAATAAATCCTGACCCATGTTTCTTCCTCTGGAGGCAAATACGCTCAGCACCTAGATTAAATGAACAGATGGAAAACACTGACATAGCCTGCGCAGCTTTAAGGGGCTGTACCAAACAGAGGAAAAAAAAGAAGGATTTGCTGTACATGATTATCATATTCTGTTTGCTAAACCCACTGACATGCAGGAAGAAAGGGGATTTAAGCCAATTCATTTCTTTAGTGCAGCTGGCGGAGCACCTGTCATCACCAGCACGAAGCTCCCGTTGGGCTGTCTCCACCAGAGAGCTGCTGCTCTCCTCAGACAGATCCTCCATCTCCATCTCCAGAGGGAAGGGTGACTCTGTGCCAGTGGCCACGGGGAGGGCTCTGCACCACCAAGTCCTGTTTGAGCCTTGCTGGGGGGGCTTTGGCGTTGCGCAAGCCCCAGGCTTCACCTCTGGGTAGAAATGAGCGAGCACAAGCTGGCAGCGGAGCTGAGTGGGCTCCTACTCCAAGGCAAGCTGCTCCCGGGCCTGATTCTTTGTGCTATTTTGTTAACGTTCTGCTCGGCGTCCTTTTCCTTTAGCAAACTGACCTCAGCTTCATCAAAGAGCCCCTGTTCCTGGGAGGCTGTCGTGATGCATCAGGAAGCTCAGGGCCTGAGATTATTTTTAGCTGTGCCAGTCCTGTTCCTGTACCACTCACTGGGTTCTTTTGAGGTTGATGTATTATTATTATTATTGCTCACCTTTCTTTTTAGGTAGATGTATTACTATTATTCCTCACCTTTTATGCTGCTTCACTTTGGGTCACCCTTTTCAGCTGCAGCCTACTAAGGAACCTTTTAAGGCAGAGCGCTGGGTTTCTGCAGGGAGGCGCGTTGTGAATTGGGAGGGCCTTGTTCCAAAGTTACTGACTTCACCAGCAAAATAGCTCGAGTTCAGGACGTGCTCTCTGGAAGGTAATCCTTGAGCTGGCTGTTCTTACACCCTGCTCAGCAGGCAATGGGTTGTCCTAAGGCTTAATGTTCTGTGGTCAGTTTGGGGGGAGGAGCTGCAGGCACAGGTTGCACCCAGCGGTTTGTTCAGCATCCCGGGAGAACTCTGGGTGGGGAACCAGAGGCATCTCCTTCCAACTCCAGGTGCAAATGGCAACTTGACTGTGTTACTGGAGGGCAGGGGTGTGCCCAACCTATCTAAATTCTGCTCCACTCGATTAAAAACTCTGTAGAAGGGCACCAAAGGTACACACCTGAACTGGAGTCTCCAGCCTGCTGGATTTGCTCTTTGTAAAGTGTCTGGCAAAAATGGGGTGCATTGTTGGGACCAGTATGTTACACTCACCAGTGCAGTAGGAGCCAAGCTGGAGACCTCTGCAGGAGGTCAAGGTGCTGGGTTTGCCTTCTGTGGTGAGCACAGTAAGAGAAAGCAGAACAGCCATGGGAGACTTCGATTTGTTTCAGGGGCAGAAGCCTCTGCACAAACGCGGTGCCCCGGTGCCAGTGTGCGTTACTAGATGATGGTGCTGGGCTGATTCAAAGTCCTCAAGGCAAATGTGACAAAATCCCACTGAAATGCAGCTCTAAATCCCTGTGTGGTGAGATGCTGGTGAGACAAAGCAGTAAGGTGTGTGCAGAGGAGGAAGGAGGTGTGCTAACGTGTGAGGGGCAGTTGGTTGTGTTTTTCAGGTGTTCCTGGCCCTGTGTTACCTGTCTGAGTTGCTGGCAGGCCAGCTGCAATAAGCTTGATGTCCTCTTGAAGCTGACTGGGAGTGTTGACACTATGGAAAATAGGAGGGGGGGTGGTCTGTAATTGTTAGGAGGGGGTGGTCTGTAATTGTGTCCATTTACCTCTTTTGTTTACTAAAACGTTGGGGTGTTTTGGCAATTGGCTTCAGCAAGGACTTACCTAAGGCAGTCAATCCCTGCAGTGACAGGTGGTGGATGAAGTGAGCCTGAAGTGAGCCTGGTGTGTTCCCCAACGTCTCCCCCCTTCTGAACCACAGCTGGGAGAGGAGGAGGAGGGTTTTGTGCAGAGAGGACTTTGCCTGTGCCAGAGCCCCCTTTGTGCTCCTCTGCCCCTGGGATCTCTTTCCTCCTTCCAGCTGCAACTACACTTGTCCTCTCCTGTCGCAGAGAGCACAGTGGCAGCATGACTTGTACCCTTGGGTTTTAATTTACCTGATGGAGTGGAGACTGTGCCTTTAGAGATGAAGAAATCCAGGGGGGAAGGCTGCCCCATCTCTCCCACTCCGTAACGGTGGTGTTGGTTACCTGCAGGATACAACAGCAGGAGCCAGCCTCACCTGCAAGGAACTTTGGTTATCAGCTGATCAAATTCACTCTTCTATCTTAAAGTCATACAAGGGGTGGAGCTAGAGATGGTGTGTTTCCCATCACACAAACATTAGATTCGACTGCAAATGAGGAGGTTCAGTAGGTGGCTTTTCAGGATGCTGCCCCTGGCCGGGCTGCGATTCATCCTCGCTACGCAGGTGGAGGGTGTTGTTGGCTCAAAGAAACCCTTTAACTATCTGTATTTGAAAAACAGATTTGTTTTTCATAGATTCAAGGCCATAAAGTCTCATTACCTTTCAAGGATGTCTGTCCCCATAAACATTTCATCACCTAAACTGTCTGATTTCAGTGTGTTCACAAGGCCTTCTGGAGAGGTTTTGCCCCCTGGCAATGTCTGAGAAAGTTCAGAGAGGGAGGAATCTGCTGAAGAGTGCTCTTAGTGGCTGGTAGGCTGGTATCCCTTCCCAGAGTGCTGTGTCAAACAGGGAATTTATAGCATATTGCACGGGGCCTCAGAAACGTGGAATTCTCTCCTGTGAAATAAAGGAAGGAGAAAAATCCTTAAGCACTGGCAGGAGTTGCTGGCAAGGCCAGTGATCCGTCTGCCCCCGTAGCCCCGATACTCCTGTCTGCTGAATGAGCTCCTGCTAGTCCAAAAATGAGTTATGGTCAGGCTAGAAGGACCCCACCAGAGCATTTTATTGTCAGCTGGAAAGTTAGGCGATGTTAAGTACAGCAGGCTGTAAAAATCAGGACATTATTTCCTAATATGCTTCTCTGTTACAAAAGCCAAAGCCTGAATTGTTTAGATGGCAAGAAAACAGGGCATTTGGAAAGCTGCAGGATACTGAAATGTATGTGGTAAGTTATTTATGAAACTCAGCATTAAACAGTGTGGGCAGCAGTCACAGAAACTTTCTGTGAGCACCAGCTCTCTCGTGGCACCTCGCGCGTGATGGTGCTGCACGCACTGAAGTGTTCACTTCTCGCTGTCCCATTCCTCCCTCGAGGTCGAGCGCAGGGACAGAGGTGACACGGTCACAGAGCTCCAGCATTTGGCAGCCCCTGTGATAGGGAAAGTCAGTGGGACATCTGTCCCACCACTGCTTCTCCAACTTCGCCCTCGGTTGTCGGAGCTGCAGGTGAGATGGGAGATCTGGGGTTTGCTCTGGGTGGAGCAGAGCATTCCCGGGTCAGAGCTGGGCAGCAAAACCTCCTTCAAAGGCCTGACAGAGCCCAGATTGTGCTGGGAACCGTGCAGCAGTGCTGGCTGTGTTACTGTCACCTCCAATATGCTGGCCTGGTGACCAGCGAGACCAAAAGGAACGGAGCGTTTGGAGAATAATCTGTGCACAGGTCCTGAAATAGAGCATGGCTGACCTGTAAGAGATCCTGGGCACTCAGCTGTTCTCTTAAACTCGTCTTCTTTTTCTTTTGCAGTTCTCTAACCAGCTGAGGTGCTGTGAAATTAGATCCATTTTACATAGTATAAATATTTAACAGCTCTCCAGCATGTAGTTTAATATTAAACAGACAGTCTTATAAATACTTGAGAATTATAGATGCTGTCACACTACATGGAAATGGTTTGATAGGATCTAGAAGAAATATTTAGGTTTGACAGGAGAGGAAATGATGGGGTTAGAAGGAGTCAGCCACATTTTTAACTGCTGGAGGAGCCCTTAAAAACAACCAGAAAAGTTTGACAGCTTCTGTTCTTGAAAGGCAATTTGGGTGAGTTTCCTCCCCCTCAGGAAACAACAGAGTGGTTCCCACCCCGCTCTCTCCAAGGAATGAAAACATTCACAATCTTGAGAAAACACTGCAGAGAAAATAGAACAATTCGGGAGCCAATGTTTAGTCAGCAGGTATCACCAAATCGGAAGCGACAATCTATTCAGGGTGGGATTAGCATCATTAGAAAGGCAAGTGGGACTTCAGAGGGATTTAGATGCTCTTGAGCCACGTTAGATTAAGTCCGTGTACTACATTTTACCACCCAAGAGAATCTAAAATTTATTATTAGTGGTTTTGCTTAAAACCAATGAAATCAGAGCTGACCTGCTGCCACCTGTAAGCTGAGCTCAGGGAAATCAGGCTGCACACAAACCAGTCTGCCACATGGTGCTTGAAGGGAGACTGACTGCACTGGCTGGAACTGGGGGACCATTTCAGGTCTTCTTCTGCCCACTGGTCTCCTACCGGCTCCCTGAAAGTCACTCCTCTCCCCAGCAGGTTCTCCGGTCGGGGTGGGTCTAGCTTCCTGGGAAACCCTCTAAATGCGTCTCAGGATCAGCCCCTCGAGGCTTCTGTCCCCATCTGTAAAAGAGCTAAAGCAGAAGCTGAGGGGAATGTGTTAAAATGCAAAGAATGAGTAACTCATAAGACTTGGGGGCAACATAAGCACTTTCATGGGAGGTGTATTTTATCCCGTAGGATACGAGTTGTGTTTCCAGGTGTCTGTCAGCTGAAGAGAAAGCCATGGCCATACTTAACTTTTTCTGTCTGTATCCTGTTTCTTGTAAAACTGCAATGAACTACGTGTAAAGGGACGTGGCTTTCAAACATTACAGTGCATTCAAACATCTGGCCTTGTAGTGTTCTGTGATAGCTTCGTGCCATCCCGTAGTTTGCTGCCTCCCTCCAAAGCTGCCTGTAGCATCACACAGCCATCTGTTTTCTCTCTCCAATGCATTCTGCTAGTTAAAGCCCAGGAACACGGTTCAGTACAGTGTACTGTCCAGCACAACAGGGTTACCAAGAGTGGTAATTCTACAGTGAAAGTTGGGTCAGCTCCTGCACCAAAAATATTTCAGTTTATAGCCTGGAAAGACAGAAAAGGCACAGAGGCTTCTATGCACCTTGGAGATAGATTTTCTGTGAGGTTGATGCGAAGTAAAGAGCTGTAGGCTGCCTTGGGCCAGCTTTTGATGCAGAGATTTCTTGGAAGGTGTTCCCTAGCCACTGGTTAATTTTTCTCCTGGAACCCCTCTCTGAGCCCAGCATTGTCCCTCTCCAGTAAAATATGGAGTGTCCTGGGTCAGCTGTGAGATCTGGTGAAGAGCCAGGAGTCAGCTGGAATGAATCAGCTGGAATGATGTTTCACTGACAAGTTCTTACCTGGTAGGACCTCAGGTGGTGATGGTTTCTCTCATCTTCCCTGTAACCCTGTCCAGTTTTCACCGATTCCAAAGAAGCTGTGCTTTGGCACGTGATGGCAAACTCCCACGGCAGTCCTTTAAGGAATAGAATGCTGCTGCTTCGGTGCATTTGTTATTTTAAGTCAGTGCAGCCACATGGTACAAGAAGACTCTGTCTTTGTGACTCGGGTGTCTTCTCCCATTGGCCACATACAGCCAGAGCGTGGCTGGGCACAGGCACTCAAACGTGGCACCATGAAGCCAGGTCCTCGGGTGAGGTGGAGGATGGCCTTGTAAGAATCCAGCAGTTCCCACTGAGGCCAGAGAGCATCCAAGGTAGAAGGCAGTCCCAAAACTCTTAAGAGTCCAAGAGTGACTTGGCTTATAGTCCACACAGGGGCCCTGCTGTGCTTAATGCTACCCTAAGAACTTGTCCCTGTCCCTAGGGAACCACAGCCTGGGAGCCACGAGCTGTGTGGGAGGGCGAGGGGAGCTGCTCTGCTGCAGCAGGAGCGTAGGGCACACACTGCAGCGAGGAGCAGGTCGAAGGGAGGAACGTTGTAAAGCTCTTGTTGCCTCTTCCCTGGGTACCCCACAGTGCAAAGAGCTGCTCCCCTCACCACCCTTGGTACGGAAGGTGTGGGACTGGTGAGAACAGCTTCTGCTTGGTGACACTGCCGTCCCCACCGGGCTCCATCCGTCACCTGGGAGCAGCTGTCTGGAACAGCAGCAAGTCAGCAGGAGCTGCACACTGCAAGACAGCTCCTTTTTTCTTAATTTAATTTTTCTCAGTGGCTGTTTACATTGATGCTGTCAGGCTGAAGGACGCTACTCAGCAGCCACTGTCTAAGCAGCCTTGTTACGGGCTTAGGGAAACAACTGGTGCAGCTCGGTGCCTTTGGGACCTTCCCAAATCCTTGTCAATTAGTGTCAGCGACAGCACTTGGCATGTTCCAGCAATTGTCAGAGCTGCTATCAGGCACCGCCATGTGAAAGGGTTTCAGCTTTATGCCATTGTGCAGGGACAGTTATTAATGTCCTAGCTCTTTAGAAATTTAAGCAACAGGAACCAGGATTTAATAGGTTGGTGCATTTTTTAGGAGCCTGGTTCTGCACTTACTGCAGCTCTCACGTGTCACTTTTGTTTTCCCTTCACCAGGGTGAATCCACTTGTGATGCCACCAGCCTCTGTGAAAGTCTGAGATGGTGAGTGACCCAAACCAGCAGTTGGTTTCAAGGTGCCCAGCTGCTCCAAGCCCCCTGTTGCCCCAAATCTTCCCTTAGAGACTGAAAAGAGGTTAACCTTAGATAGCCAGCCATGGTCTGCACCTCTGCTATCCCTCAACCCAAACCAGAGCGAGTCAAGAGCAGGGAAACCAGGGGTCCAGTATCGCTTGGTGCATTAAGCTGCTTCTAGAAACCTGGTGCTTCCTTCTCCGAGCAGACAAGACCCTCTCGACCTGACCAGCAGCAGGTGAGATTCTCCAAGGCCAGGATTTAGAACATAATCTTGTGTTCAGAAAACCTGCAGCGACACTGCTCTTGGTCCAACATCTGCTCGCTCTCAGATGACCATTCCTTGCCTATTCCAAATTTTCTGCAGGAAAATGTTTTCCGGCAGTGCACAAACTCCCAGGTTGTTGGGAGGACTGTCCCCCCTGCAACCCTTGATCCAGAGCTGAGGCTTTGGCCACGAGCCAGGGAGAGTCCCACTCCCCCTGCCCTTTCTCCTCCAGTGTGTTCATGCTGCTCTTATCACCCAGCCGCAGTCGCAGCGCTGCAGCCATTGATAAAACACTTCCCAGCTTTTTACTGTAGCCAAAATTAATTAAAGCACCTTTCTGAAGAGGAGATTTCTTTCCTGTAAATTAAATGCATTGAAAGACTAATCATAAAATCAGAACATGCTTAAGAATGGCCTCTTTTGGGGAAAAGATTTAATACAATCTCTAGTAGAGCAGATGTGTGATTGCCGCAGAGGGGAGTAGATTCTGGCCCAGGTTAAGGCTGTGCAAGGTCTGCCTGGACCCTGCAGGCTCTGGGCTGCACCTGCACTCACACTGGAGGTAGCAGGAGCTTTTGGGCAAAGCTTTTTAGAAAAAAAAAAACAAAACAAAGCCTCAGAAAATCTGGGAGGAAAGAGTAAGTGACACTGCTGTGACTTGCCTTATAAAACACTGGGCACTTGGTCCTGCGCACACTGAGGTTTTTCAGTGAACTTTCTGCTCTTGAGGGCCCAGTTTTGGATCGGTTGAGAGAGCTCAGGCTGTGGTTACAGGGAGTTTTCCATAGCCCAGCAGTCACTGATTTGAACAGTTGGGAGCAGCTTCCTGTGTACGTGGAGCACGGGACCTCTCAAGGACATCCTGCAGTGACTGAGGGGTTACCCTCTCCACTTAAAGAGCTGCTGGCCACTCGGCCAGGCCCCGGGGTATCTCACCAGCCAGTAGCTGTGCTCATGTTGAGCTTTCAAAGGGCATGTAGCAGCAACACCCCAGAAGGACAGGGTCTGCTCCACCTTGTCGGCAGCAAGAGCCATGGCCAAGCTCTTCTGCAGGGGATGTGCTGCTGGCCCGACAGCCTGAGCTGGGCTCACCAAAGGACAGCAGGTTTGAAAATGACAGTTTAGGGCAAGAGGCAGTCCCTGTTTTCCTTAGGATTAAAAACAGTCAGCAAAAACACACCCTGTTACCTGCTGAGATTTCAACTCCCATCCCAAACAGTTGTGCAGGAACAAGACACGGCTGATGCCCTTAAATACTACAGCCAGGGGTCTAAACCTGCTCCTGCTTCACCTCCTTGAGCAGACTGCGCCTGGATCGCGGTGCGTTTGTGTTTGCCATTCCAAGAGCCCACAGGACATCCTGAGGTGCTGTCTCCACTCTGGTCAAGCTTTGTTTGCCTCCAACTTCCCCTGAGGCAGGGGTCCCTTAACTGGCCTCTGCCACAAAGCTGGGGTGCACGCGTTCACCGTTACCAATCCATTCCCAGGACTACCCCATTTACAGCCTCCTTCTCTCTCCTCTCCTCTCCTATGCCTGCAGTTGCTAGTGAAGGAAACGACGGGTGGACTCCTGCTCACACCACCACACCAATCTCAAGCTCAAAGCCCTTCCATACTGGAAACCAGTGGATCCTTCAGCTCCACAGCACCCTGGAAGGGTTACCCAGCACCAAATCAATCACACCACTCCAGCCTGCGGGGTCAGGCACCAGGAGATGTGCAGAGCAGCCTGGAACACAAGAACTTCTCGAGCTTAAAATTGTTCACAGGCTCCTCTGAGCATCGAAAGCAACTGTCCACTGGACCCAAAATGTGCTACCCACGTGAGTGACTGTAGATTGTGTATATGGTTTTAGTTGTAGCCAACAAAGTCCACGTTGTTTATAGGGCAACTTACGTCCTATTCAATGCTGCTGTTCTGTCAGCACTCCCACACCCAGAGACTGCACTAGTTGGGGACCTATTCTGTACATCACCTTTTCTTTAACACTGAAGGCTTAATTCAGATGATTATTTTTTATTTAAATATGTTGTAAGATGCTTTATCTCTGCTGAAGACCTTAGATGACAGATATATATAGATATATATTTAGATAAACAGTTTTTATTTAAACATTGAAATCTGGAGCTGCCTGTGCAACCATACCAGACATGAATAACGTCCACAACTCTCCTCATCTCAGTGCCCTGGGATCAGGCCCTGCAGGGGCACCGCAGGAAGACTTCCAGTGGATGACTTACCTGGCACCTGAGGCTGAGCAATGGGACAGAGGAGAGAGGTTTCACTGCACTGGGTATGCTGGTGGTTGTTAGAGGGGCCCAGACCTTCAGACAGAAATCCCTGGGGGCTCGAGAGTTTGCTCAGCACGCTCCATTCAGCCTTGCCTGGGAGGTTCAGAGGTTTCTACAATACCAAAATCCATCTTGGCTGGATGGCCTTCCCCAGGGCCCGTAGTGCAATACTGCTGTGCCAGTGACATCACGCGTGGTTGACGTGCATATCACATCTTGTCAATGCCAATTCTCCCTCTGTCAGTGTTTTCCAAGCCAGTGGCTGATACTCGACCGTGGCCGTTTCCTTTGGAAGGTTGAACACCTGCCCAACACCTGCACCATCCCAGACCACTCCTACTGGGGTGCCAGTTGGTCGCTTTTCTCTTCATGAAGATGCATTTGAGAACTTTAACATGCAAGGCCAGTGTCTGAGCCGTGCTAGTCCTGGATGCAGATGCACGTGTCTGTGAGGCAGTCAGCATCCCCTCACTACAGCCTTGCTTCCTGCACTTGGCCTCCTCAAGCCAAAATGATGCTGTGCTGGCTCAATGCTGCAAGAGCATGGGCAAGGCAGCTGAGCACAGGCCCTGGAGAAAGAGCCAGGCTCCCAGAGAAAGGGCATTGGTTCAGTGAACTCCCCACTCCCTTTTCTTCTGCTGAGGTGTGTCCATTCAGTCCCCTCCAGTTCAGCACACACCTCGGGCAGCTGAACGCACCTCGCTCTTGTGCTCCTGTTTAACAAGCAGCTGCAGTTGGGCTGCAAGGACTCAGCAAAGGAAATGCCAAACTAGGACTGGGGGCGTGTTAATTCTGGAAGCCACCTGTCCTGGCTGTGTTCAGAGACACGGGAAGGTACTGTCAGGAAATCCAGGTTTTCTCTCCCGTTCGCTTCCAGGAGGTGCCAGCAAAGCGGTTAATCCTCACCATGCAGCCAGTCGCTGCCCAGGGAGCTGGGTTCTGAGGGTGACTCCTGGACCAGTGGGAGCTTTTCCTCCTCATCACGCCCCACGGGACTCTTCTGCAAAGGTTGCTCTGTCACCTAAAATACCTTAATGATGGCTTTAGGGCTTGGTTAAACAACTAGAGCCAGAAATGTTCCTCGAGTGCCTGGGCATCCTCTGGAGAACAGCAAGTGGGTGCTCGAAATAATACAGCAGAGCAAATCCAAACACAATCTTTGTTTCCCACCTCCATTCACAGGGGAAATACACCTCTGTGGGCTGGGGAGCCAAACACTTGGATTTAAAGGCACAGGAATTTCTGATTCCAATTAAGAAATTCCTTATTAAGCTGTTTAAAAAGAAACAAAAAGCAACCCAACAATCAGTCATTTCATCTCAGACACCAAAAAAGATTAGCCTCATTTCCTAAATTGCTTTTCTCTGTCATAGCCTTTACTGTCAACACAATGAACTGCTCCTGCTGAAGGTGGGAGAAACTTAATTCTCAGGAGTCAACAGTGGAAAGGGAACTGAAATGTTTTCCCATTTCACTGGTTCTGCTGGTCAGGGAGGAGCCCCAGTCCTTGTTGGAGGAGCACAGCACTGTTCACAGGAGGCCAGCTTTACCTGCTGTGCAGATGAAGGACATTGCTGTGGCGTTCTTCTGAACAAGGAAAGAGGGAAGGGAGCAAGCAAGGAATGAGAAGTCAGCCCTGCCTGCAGTGGTTCCACACCAAGGGATCCCTGAATCCCTGCTGCCCCTATTTCTAGGCTAAGGGAGGGAAGCCAGAGCAGCAGCTATGAGAGCTCAGAGGAGATGAACAGAATGGAAACAGCCTTTCCACCTCCTGTGGATGCTGCTGCTCCTTTACACACTGATGGCCCATATTCAGAGAGCCAGAAGCTGAAAGGCTGCATTTCTCGTTGAGTGCTTCGTGGCTGAGCTGTGAAGAGTTGTTCAGTTGGAGTTTCTACAGAGGTACCTGGTCTGTTAGAGAGAAACCAGCTCACTTAGATCAAGGGTCTGGAGATTAAGGCAGTGAGAGGGACAACGAGTCTGGATATGAACCATCCCTATTATGAACAGAAACTGGACCTGTGTGGCCATAAAGCCCCTTCCCTGGATTCTAACACACTGCTGCCTGTCCCACATCGGCCCGTTTCTGCCAGTATGGCACCTGGGAAAGTCACGGCCTTGCTTTGGTCTCTTTATGTGCAAAGCTGAGATACCTGCTGCTGAGATGCTGTGTTTCTGTTCTTACAAAGAAAGAATTAGTCTTTAATATGGTATCCATGGATTTCTGTATCCATCATGCTGAATGAAGCAATTCCAGCCTGTCACTCAAAATAAGTAGTTGTTCAGATACCATGCTTATGTGTGTGGTTCTGAGCCTCAACACCAAATCAAAAAGTCCCAGTAATGACAGAAATACCTTGAAGGCCACTGCTCTCCTGCACACAAAAATCACTTCATGTGAATGTCTGAAAATTCAAGTCCACAAACAGAATGCATTGGAAAACATAGAGGAAAACACCACCAAAGGCAGCGAGCACCCCCCCACCTGCTCATCCCAGCAACCCCTGCCCCTCAGGACGGGGAGCTGAGCAAGGGGAAAGGTCTCCAGGTGATGGGCTGCTGCTGCTGCTGCATCTCGCCCCCACTCCCTGGTACCTGCTGCCTCACCCTGCTCCTCAGGGCTGCGACTGGTCCTTCCTCAGGTTCTGCCCCTGTTCCACTGCTGCCTGAGGGTTGACCGTGTCCAGCAAGGTGCAGGCTCCTTTCAGTCTCCCCACGCTCACTGGGAGGGACCTGCACCGTTAGCTGCAGTCACTGGGGGCTGTGCAGGGTGTCCAGAGCGCACCAGGGAGGGGGCAGGACACCCCTCAGGTAATCTCGAGGGCTGTCTTCTACCCTGCTTCATAAACAGATTTGGTTTTGAGCAAGCACTAACCCCCTCCTCAGCTACTGCTGCGTTTGCACCCGTGCACCCGCTGCAGGCTTGGACACAGGGAGGGTATAGAGGTACTGGGAACTGCACAGAGGGGCAAGAAAATGACCCAAAAAGCAGCAAGCTGCTGCCCCAAGTAACTGTAATGCCTCCTGCTGCCCTCGCCCAGCCAGCCAGAGCCTGGGCGAACCCACGAGCCTCTCCCCTTTTATGGACTAGCTCAGAGAGAACCTCAGGGTGACACAACCCCACAACTGAACAGCTGGGCTCTGGAGAGCAGAGTTCCTCTCTGCACCCTCCGTCCTCATTGTTTACTTCGTCATTTGCTTTCTTGTTTAGTGACCCAGCACTTACAATCACTTTTACTACGTGATGTACGGGAGTATTAGTATATTTTCTTGTTATACAAGGCAGGAGTATAAAATAGTTTTCTGATTTCTTTCAGAAGCAAATGACTATTTTATTTTTTAAGAGCAATTGATTGTGAATCTCAGAGTATAAAAAAAAATAAGCCAAATATATACATTTATGTAAATTAAGAAATAAAAGTATTTAAAACATACCTCCTGGCTCCCTTTCATGTGTCACCTCACGCTCTGGCTGCAGGCTCCAGTGGTTGCTGTCTGCAGAGCTGGTCCCTGGGGCAAGGCTGCCCTGAGCTCCAACAGCCACACAGCTCCAGCCACCTCGATGTGGGTGGCAGTGACCCTGCCTGGACACGGGCCCACCTGAACTCATTTAAAAGTAACACCCTGAGCAGGGAAGGTTGGTGGGAGCAGAGGGGTGGGGGTCACAGCCTCCTTCTCCCTCTTGAGTCGGCTGCCTAGATCCAGCCCGGGATCAGAGCAGGAGGGAGGAGGCAGTGGTGGGCACAGAGGCAGAGTCCCACTCCATCCCCTTCTGCCCCCCTCACTGCACAGCAGCAACACAGCAGAGCTCGAAGACCTGGCTGATGTGCCTGGTGAAAACAGCTCAGTTTTGGTAGCTATGGGTCGGGTGCTCAGGAAGATGGGCAGGGAGCAGGCCAGGAAATTAATGCCCCAGTGCTGACCATGGTAGGCACCCAGGCTGCCGGGATCCTAACCATGGCAGGTTACCNTGTCCTCCTGCCCTGGTCTGCAGTGGCAGCACAGACAAGGCATGTTTGAGTCTCCTGGTACCAGCTGTGAAGAGCCCCCTCCTACAGTGCCCTGCAGCACCTCCCTTCAGCACAGCACAAGGGTCCAGCCCAGGCCACCCCTGCAAGCAAAGGATTTGCCACTTAATCCATCCCAATCTCCTTTTGGCAGCACATCTCGGGGCTTTCACCTTAATTGTACTGTGTAAACGACTTGATTAAGCATATTTTTGCAAAGCCTGAAGTTCCAGCAGCTAAGCTTTGAGGCTCAGCAGGGTTAGACTCCATCAGCCAACACTGGTTAACAAGCCTGTACTGTTCTTCTACTGGTCACATCCAATTTTTATCATGGACACACACTCTGTCTCTCTCTCCAGCCTCCCGCCTGCCCTTTTCCTAAATCCTCCCCACGCTGGTTCTGCAGAGCTCTTCCCAAGGCCATCTGCAGCCTGACAAGACAACAGCCTCGCCACACGGCATTGCACAGGGTGCCTTGCCCCAGCCACTTCCAACACATACTGGCACCAGAGCTGCCTTGAGAAGCCCGAGCTGGCTGGCAGATGCTGATGACATCTATGCTGTATGTGTCCACAGCTGTACAAAGGGGTCCTGCCTGGATGGCACCCTCTCTTTGCACTCCTGATCACCTAACACACTGTACCCAGCTCCCAGTGTCCCTGGCAACATCTCTGTCTGACCTTTAGTCTATTACTGCAAAATAAAACATTCAGATTTTAGCATTTGCAATATGCTTAAAACTTACTGCCTGGCAGCCCAGTCAGCTGGCTGTGGGCACCTGCACTGACCCAGAGCTCCCAGCCAGGAGGAAATACCACTGGCCAGGCTTTCCCCTGCCAAGGAGGCAGTGCTCTGTGCTGCTGTCTGACACGTCCCCCTGACAGGAGCACATTGCTGGCACTAAAACCAAGGGCTGCTCCTGCATCCGCACAATGCCCCCCTCCAGAGTGGCTAACGCCCCCAGCCTTGTTAGCAAGGTGGCTGAGCTGCCGTTTGCCTTGACTCCCCCCCAGGCAGAGGTTTGAAAGCCACAGACTGCTCAAGGCTGATCTCAATCTGCAAGGATGAGCTTCAGAGCAAAGAGAGGGACCTGAACGTGGCTGTTCCATCACGGGCTGAGCTTGGGACAGGTAGAGTTTTAAACACTTTGCACACTCTACTGCCCATCTTCACCCGCCTGCCCCACCAGCTTTCCTCCTGGCCCAGCCCCGAGCCAGCCTTTGTCGTCTGTCCAAGGCCTCCACCAGCGCTTCAGCTCTGCCTCTGCTGCCAGCCACAGGCCACAGCAAGAGTCTGAACACACCCTGGGTCCAAACAATCCTGAGGTCAGTTAGATGAGGCTCCATCCCTCAGCCCAGCAGCAGGCCGTGGCCCGGGACGGTGGGCTGGAGCCCTGCTCCTCCAGGACAAAGGCCAGTCTGCAGCTGGGGAGCCTCCCTCGATCTCTGTGTCCCAGAGCCTGCGGCTGGTCTCCTGCGTTCAGAAGAACCCTCGAGCTCTTGTCACTGCCAAAGAGCTTCTAAGCCTGGGACAACTGAAAAGAAAAGGCTTCATTAAAATCAAAGCATGTCCCCTATGGGCCCAGCGACAGACAGGACAGGAGATCAAGCAAAATGAAACCTCTGTGATTGTTAAAAGGCACAAATAAGCGCCGGTGAAAGATGTTTGGCCGTGGTGGATTAGTGACTGGGTTCTATCAACCAAAGCCAGCCTGCAGTCAGGTAATTTAACTGGCAGAGGAGCTGTTCCCCAAGCGCAACGTGTTGCAAAACTTCTCGCGGCTTTCCTGGCCCTCTCCCCTCGGCTGCTGTACGCGTGCTGGGGAGCGAACCCCCCGAAGAGTGCAGCCGGCTCCATGCTGGCAAGGTGAGGTCACCCTCGCCAGCTTCACTGGTGCAACCCAGGTGCTATCCCAGTGTCAGAAACACTGGCTGGCAAGGCTTTGGCCTCCTGCTCTGACCTTCCCCGGCTCTTCCCAGAAGGAGGGTGATAAACTGAGCCACACGAAGCCTGGCGCGGCTCAGCTGGCTCTGTGGTGCCAGTGCACACCCACGTGGGCACGGGCTCACCGGGCAGCAGCGGCCACGGCAGCTCAGGGGTGCTGGGCAGATGCAGTCTCTAGAGAGGTGGGGGTTCTACCCCTGACTTTGCTGCCCGCATACTCTCATTCAGCTCACTCCAGGGAGCTGTTAGCTCACTCTGATGTTTAAACCAGTCATGTATTGGCAGCAGCGAGCTGAAACCAGCAGGTACTGAAGATGACACCTAGTAAACACCCTGGCCCTGCCTGCCACGTGCCCAGCCCAGGGAAGCAGGCTCCAGGCTGCTGCAGCAGCTCTGCTGGCAGCACTGTGAAAAGCTCTTTCTAGAACAAGCTGCTTCCACCAGGACCTTCTGCTGTCCCTCAGTTTGGCTGTGACAGCAGCTCTGAGCCTGCAAGTGGTGGTGAGTTCAGCTGGTCCTCCAAACAGCTCTGCCTGCTCCGTGGGGCAGGAACCACGGCAGCCGATGGGGGAACACTCGCAGACACGGATAACGGGCAAGAGGCCCCATTATCAGGCCACAGGACCCGCTCTGCCCATCAGCTGCCAGGCTCAGGAATAGGCTCACGCTCCCACAGAAGAGTGAGGTGGCATCATCCAAACTGGGGAGTCTGGCACGGCATGCCCCTGGAACTCTTGATTTAAGCACCAGGCTCAGTTCCCACAAGACACCCGAGCTGCTGCCCTGCTGCACATCCACCCAGTGGGCTCCAGCACCATCTTCCCACTCCCAACAACCCGCCCGGTCCCTGTGTGCTCGCCTTGCTTCCCACCCACCACACTCACGCCGTTTCTCCTCTAGCTCTGCCGGGGCCCAAGTCCCAGGATGTCCTGCTTACAGGCAGGGGAAGAAGGAACTAAATCATTAGTGAAGACAGTGCTCAGATTTGAAACCCCTGCTCCCCTTCGCAGCATCTCCAGCTCATTAAACACGGACAGCCTTGACCTGCTGGCCTCTTGGATGCTGCATTTGCATAATATATGAAAAGTCATCACTCAGGAGACATCTGGAGGGGCTTAGCTGGGATTGAAGATTTAACAAGGCGATGAACCAGCTTTCCACATTAACTGGCAGCAGCAGGGCAGTGTCCCCAGTGCCCTCTGAAGCAGAGGTGCCCTTTTCTTGGATGCAAGACTGGCAATAGCAACCACCAAAACCTTTGGCCTAGGAACAAAGACTTGCAGATCTTCTGCAGCTGCAACAGCAGCTTATCCCAGTCAAGGCCCTACAACAACCTTCAGATAAAGAAGTGGCTTGGGAGGTCCAGCAGGATAAGTCCAGCCCTAAATTGCTCCATCATGGGAGCATCACAGAGAGATGCAGCCACCAGCCGCTTCATGGAAGCATTGATCTGTCTTGTCCTGGCCACATACCTGCAGCCTAAGCTTCTATTCTGCTTCAGGGCCAGGGGCTTCTGCAAACCCTGCTGTGGCTGGAGGCCAACAGCTGGCAAGCGTGGGCAAAAGGACAAGCTCCCCTCGCTCGCTAAGGGACCTTGGCAACCTTGCAGGCCTCCCCTTCACCTTCTGTCCCAGCTTGTACCACTACCTGAAGGGCACTGCACTTGGGGAGTCCAGCTCTGATCTGCCTACACCTCCTCACCCAGCACACACAACAACTGCATCCTCCAAGGCAACAAAGGGAAACAGCCTCAAGTTGTGCCAGAGAAGGCTTAGGTTGGGTATCAGGAAAAATTTCCCCTCCAGGGTTGTCCAGGGCTGGCCCAGGCTGCCCAGGGCAGTGGTGGCGTCCTTGTGATCCCTGGAGGGGTTTTAAAGCTGTGGAGATGTGATGCTGAGGGACACGGGTCAGTGGTGCCCTGGCAGTGCTGGGGGAATGGTTGGACTAGATGAGCTGAAAGGTCTCTTCCAACCAGAACAATTCTATGATCCTAATGGAGTGCTCCTCAGTCCTGTCTCCCCGAGATCCAGAGGAAGCCCTCTGCGAAGGCCAGAAGCAGAAGGCAGGGAAAGGAAGGACATTCTCTCCTGAATCCTGCCAGGGGGTGGGAGCAGTAACTCCAGCCCTCACCAGCTGCTAACAGGAGCCAGTGAGCTCCTCAGGACACCCAGCAGCCTGCAGGACCACCTCTGGGACATGGAGGAGACAAGGGCTGCACCAACCCCGGGGCTGCAGCTGAAGGGTTTTTTGTGGCTGCCAGCAGTCCTCTCCCAGGGAGTTTTATGCCATTCAAGAAAAGAACCATTGCAAAGGCAGATAAATAGCCATGGGCAAACACAACCCTTTGCAGCTCTTCTCTTGCTCCCTCCAAAAGCAACGTGACATTTCCAGTCCCTTATCTATGGCTGGTGGCACAGACCCACCTGTGGGGCAGGAGCCAAAGGCACAGCTCTGGGGACCTTTGCTCTGCCGCCTGCTTCCAACAGGAGCCAGCACCGAACTCCTCTGCAGGAGGAAGGAGAGCACCTGGACATTTGTGGGGGCTGCTCCCTTGGATGCTGAGAGAGGAGTCGGGGCGACCACCATTGCACAACTTGCAGCCTCCAGGAAGGAGGTGCTCAGCAGGGGGCGGTGAGGAAAGGAGGGGGGAGGCTTTAGAGGCAACTACAACATGAGTAGGGTTTCAAACACCTTGAGACTCAGCTCTCAACATGAACCAGGTACCCAACACATCGGAGAACCTGATCCTGGCTCTCCAAAGGGGTGGTGGCATTCTGGCATGTCAGAGCCTAATAAGCAGATGCAATTCCAAGCAGACACCTCCACAGACTGTTGTAACCCTGACGGTACCAGGAGCCTTGCCTGGCTGCACAGCACTGCTGGCCTGGTGGACCAGCACATCCATCAACCAGTTCAACTGTTTCACTGCTTTATTCAGGTCTCTGGGCTATCACAGGGTCATCAACCCTCCCGAAAGTCCACTTAACACCAGGCATTTAAGAAGCAACACCTCCCAGACTGGAAAAGCTGTGAGCAGTGCTGGGCCTGGGCAGGACAGAAACGTGCCTTTAGGGGTTACTGCTGAAGCTCCCACGGGCCTTGACCAGCACACCTACTGCAGCTCCCTGGGAAATCCAAACCATCTCACTCCTGCCTTGGGAAATCGGGGAGACAGGAGTCTGTGCTCCCCAAAACAGGCTGTTTGGCACTGCCAGAGATGAGAGAGTGGGCATCTACCAGAGCCCAGACAGAGGGTACGTGACCTCCTGAAGCTCTGTGGGCTCCAGGCTAAAACCTCCCCAGAAGTCAGACTTGCACCTTTAGAGCTCAGCATCATGGCAGGTTTATTTAAAGCCACAGGGAACATAAAAACTATAGTTATAAAAGTTATTAAAACAGTCCTCTGAGACATGCAAGGCCTGGGTGAGTTCATGGAGTTTACTCCTGTGACACTGAAGTTTTTTTCTCTTTTCTTTTCTTCTTGGCTTTGCCCTGTTTCTGCTGGGTGGCTTTGCCCTGCTTCTGCTGGGCCTCCTGGCTGACACTCCCCTTGGTTTTCTTTGCAGCTGGAACCTGCCCAGCTTCGCCACCTGCATCACCCTTTCTTTTTCTGTTCTTCTTCTTCTTCCTCTTCTTGTCAGCCACAGCACCTCCTCCATTAACAGTGGCCACTGCCACTCCATTCTCCCTGACCCCCCTGTTCTGGTTCTTGTGTTTGCTGCTACCGGACACGAGGCCTTTCTTCTGCTTGGGGGTTTCTGTTCCCAGGGGCTGCTCCTCTGGGGCTGCTGGCTCTCCATCTTCACCATCTCCTGGTGCTACCCCATTCTCCTGGATGCCTTTCTTGCGATTCTTGCGTTTCTTGGTCTCTGGTAAGAAGCCTTTTTTCTTCCGCCTAAGGGGCTCTGCTTCCTGCGCAGGCTTATTGGCTGTCTTCTCTTTCTTGGGCTTCCTGCAGAGAGAGTGCCAAAAATCAAGAGCAACTTATTTACCAGCCAGGGAGCAGTGTGATCCATGCAGCAGGCAGCCCACGAACAGGCAGACACACAAGAGAGGAGCAGGAAGCACAGGCATGCTGCACGGTCGAGCGATATCCCCGGAGGAGGTCCTCAGGCTGCACAGGGCTGGTTAAACGAGCAGCACGAGCCCGACCAGGACTCAAGAAGGTGCACGGAGACTTGAGGGAGAAGCCCCATTCCACAGACCAGGAAACACTGTGCTCGTCACCTTCTCGAGCACATCTTAGCAATCCCCCTCCTAGCTGCAGTGTCTGCTAGCTCCCAAACCAGGCCTTATCCCTGTCCCAGCACAATGCCAAGAGACCCGTGTGCAACTGGAAAAGGGCCTGGGGGTGTCACAGGGCTGGGTGAGGCCACCGTCCCCTGGAGCCTGTTCAAGGCATTAGAAGGGGCCACAACAGCTTCAGCTGCCTTGTGCAATTCCTCCCTGCCTGTGAGCCCTCTCCTAGTGAGCCCCATGCAGACACTTCCCTCAGAGCCTCATGCTGGGCTGAGATACTGCAGACCAGCACATCCACACACCAGGACTGCAGCTCCCAGTCATGAGCAGAGCACTCAGCATCTCCAGTGCCGTGTCTCTTACTAAATACTGCCAGCAGCAAAGGGAAACAAAAGTTTTGATTGAAAGCTATTGAGAGAAAGGAGCAAAAGATCCTTTGTTTTGTACACCTTTGTTTTTTTCCTTGCAGCAAGCATCAAATCCAGCTGCCATTTAACACAGGAGCACTAAAGAATAAGCACTGAGTGCTCCCCAGCTTTCCTTGCTGCAAGGCAACCACTCCAAGCATCAGGCTGGGGATCCATCACTGAGGAGCCCAAAAATCACTGGAGAAGTCTGGAAGTCCTGGCGTGTGCTCTCTGGTATCCACTCACAGCTACTCATTCCCTCCAGCTGCACATTTGCAGAATCAATCCACGGTGTGGAAGGAGCTCAGGGACTCACCTAGCCTAGAAATCCCTCTGCAGCTCTGGTGATGGCTCCTAAGCCAGCCACCACTTGGGACTGCTGAAAGCAGGGGTGGTATCCTTGGGCGATCAGCTGCCTTACCTTTACTGGTAAGACACAATCAGATATCAGACAGGCCTCACAATCCGTTCTCATCAAGGACCGATCCCAAACACATCATCTCCTGGAACAGGAGCCTAGCACTGTTCCAAGCAAGCAAAACAGCATTTCACCCTCACCAACGCAGGAGCTCCAGCGACCTCAAACAGCAGCCTGAGCTCAGTGCCTCAGTTTCCTTTCTCTCCCTACTCCGAAGGCAAGAAGGACAGGCTGGCAGTGCCCCAGGCAAGCCGAGAAGCCAGAGCACCACTCATACGTACGTGTAATTCAGCCAGCGCATGACGTTCCAGTAGAGAGAGTCCAGGCGTGGAGAGCTCCCAATGCCTTCTGTCTGCTTCAGAGCTACCAGAACTTTGTCCAGCTCCGTCAACTTCACATGCAGCTTCTGCAAGAAGCAAGTACAAAGAGACAATCCTCAGAGTGAACGCAGAGGGGCATTTGCAACATCACTTCGATTCGGGGGCAAGAACTGGTGAACCACACCATGCCATCAGGTACAGGGTTTGCTTGAAAACTGGCTCTCTAAATCTAACAACTAGAATTGTGCTGGCATAAAAGGGACTGAAAGGTCCTTTAGTCCTCTTCTCAGTTCATGTCTGGGAGCAGGGGGAAGAAGACACATGACCTAACAGAAAGGCAGCAGCATTTTTAGTCTGGTTTCTAAAGGATGCAATCATGCTGCCTCTGGCTGCCTCTACAGCTTCCATAACCCACTGGATAATTTCAGTAAAACCAAACAGAAAGGGGTGTCTCAAAGGCTATTCAGTTCCTACAGGAGCCTTGGAAATAAATCTCTCTCCTCCACCCACTTTCCTATTAGGTCTTCACAAAGAAACGGGCTCTGGTATGAGCTCAGTGCTTATCAGTAGGAAACTGGGCTTCAGCAATTCTGCTGCTTGTGCTATTTTGCTCCAGTAAATAAAACCATGTTGGAGACTTACTTTGTCACCTATAGAAAAATCTTATATTCAGAAAGGCTGGTTTTCATTAGGGAAAACAAAGCCCCAGAACAAAGCTCACTCCTGCTCAGTAAGTCTATTTCTGGCAACTAAAATCTCCGGAGTTCAGCGGAGAGGACAAAGCAATCACCTGGGACCAAACCCAGCTCACCCCCACTGCATCCCAGGCCGTATTTCTGCTGAAGAAGATGCTGCCCATGTTAGCAGAACACCGCACAAATCCTTCAGCAAGCACTCCAGATCAGCTCACAAGAGCTATGATGACTCCTTCAGGGGTTTTTCTATCCTCAAATCCGAGGGCAACCTTCGTTAAGCAGTGAGGTGGGGTGTAGAGATGGAACAGCCACATAGGAAAATCCAAGCATCATATTTAAAAGAGCCTCTGGTGGTATTCAGAAGAAGGGCATTTGTCACCCACCGCTCACGTACTCACCCCCTCAGTCGCAGTTTTGAGGAGGAAGTTCAACAGCTCCAAGCTCTTGGCAACTTTGTCTTTCTCAACCTTCGCGACACACTTGCCAACCGTTTTCAAAGTCTGCAAATCAAGTGGAGAGATGGAGAAGCAGCACACATTAAACAGGGAAACAAATCTCTCTTCTCAGGAGAAAACAGAAAACGAGTAACAACCGGCAAGATTAACCTGTCTCCAGACAACTCCGCAACACAAACCCCACCAAACTCTGGAAATGCTCAGAAGGGTACGTGGTGGAAGCTGCTGATGGGCACGTTCATTAACAAACAAGCCAACAAAATAAGAGCTGTGCCTCAAAGGCACAACCCTGCTGCTCTCCCTGGCTTCTAAGCTGGAGAACGATGGGAGACGTTGCTGCTGCCCAGAGAAAAAGAGGAAAGGCAACATCTGCCCCTGCCCTGGGGAGGCCGGGAGGCTGCCGGACAACAGGCTCACCTGAGGGACAGCAGCTACTCAGCTGCAGAAGCTGGGATTTACACGTGAAGTCCTAATGCAAAAATCCATTAACACGTACGCCTCGGGAATCCCAGGTGCCAGCACTAGAACAGGGCTTGTCAATCAAGCTTAAATTCACTGAAATGACCGAGAAAAAAATCTCATCTCTTTTGTGCTCCCTTTATGTGCTGCGGGGTTTCTGAGATGCTGAAAGGTCTGGCTTAGAGGAAAATCACTCCAAAGATAGGTCAGAGTTATTTACAAGTGGAGAAGGGCAGAAAATAGCCATAAAAAGGCATCTGGATCAAAGAGGCGGCCCAAGGGCTCAGCGGTACTGATCCTCTGCCTGCAGCTGGTCCTCGCAGCGCTGCTTACATGGTTGTTTTCTTCCCTGCTGCCTTGCTGTGTGGATGCACAGACCACAGCCAGCCCCCCAGCTTGCAGGGCTTACGCTAACAGGAGACAGGATTTGCAGGGCCGAGCTTACTGCGGACAGTGGCGTGCCCCAGCACGGCCGGTTTCTCCAGGGGAGCCTGCACTTGTGGCCAAGCCACAGATTCTTCGCCTGGAATCTGAGCACACCAGCTCAGCCAACGGGCAGGATCCACCCCAGGCTCAGCATCCTCGGGTGACACACGGCACTGATAGGTCATTGAACTGAACCCATACCCAGTGGTGGAAGGTTGTAGTTCTCCAGGAGATGGAACCTCTCCCATTCCATCATCGATTGCTTTTGCTCCCTTCAGACTGGAAGTATTTTTAAGGACTCAGTGCAAACCATTCTCTGTCTATATCACCATAAATACAGCTGGCAAATAAAGTAAAAATACTCACAGGCACTGAGGGAACTAAAAAATTTATTGCCCAAAGCTCTCTCAGTAATGACACAACATGTGGCCCCTTCTAATGCCCACAACAGGACTCTAAGCAATGCTTTCAGCAGAAAAAGTGAGAGACCAGCTAGCACACCTGCAGGAGCAGCAGCCTTCAAGGAGAATTATTTACTATCTGTACAGGCTCCACACCCTGGGAGTATCTTATATGAATAGCAGAGATACATTTCCTAGCCAGGGTGGCCCACTCAAGCCCTGTATTAGAAAGCCACCGAGTCCTGCTGGCTGGAATTCATGCAGCAACTTTATCTGACTATCAATAACTTGCTAATTACTCTCTCCTGATACAGACAGATGCGCTGCAGCTCTAGTCCAGAGCTGTCATTAACCTACAAGGTCAGGCAATTCAATAGCTCTACACTCTCTCAGGTAAAACAAGAAATAAATATGGGGGGGTGATTTAAATAAACATAAAAAAATAAAGGTGGATCTTCACATGTAGGTTATAACCCCCACGGGCTATGCACATTCTGTTTATTAGGCTTATCACAATAAATTAATAATGGTAATAATAATAATGAATTGTGAAAACAAACCAAAAAAAGCTTGATTTGCATTAAAATTTTATTTGCAATTTGAAGAAAAAGATATAGCCAGGCTAACAGTCAGACCTGTGGTTAAAGCAGCTTTCAAGAGGCTGAGATCTTTGCCAAGTTGTATATGATTAATTCACAGGGAGAGAAAATGAGCTCCTTGGGACAAGAGGAACCAGGGCACTACTGTGAGGAGGAGCCACAGTGCAGACAACTGTCATTTCATCTTTTTAATATACAAACAGTTTAGAATTACAAAGGTGTTAAAAATAAATTGCATTCCTTCTTCACTTCAGATGAGTGATGTAGGTGACTGCATTTAAATCGTGCTGCCTTGACTGTCTGTTCTTCCTGCCTTCCCTGCTTCCCAGAATTGCCCTGATACTTGGAAGGGTTTAAAACAAATCCTGCTGAAGTCAACAGAAAAGTCCTATAGCTCTGAGCAACACCTGAGGGCTGGTTTTCAGAAGCCTGCAAGCCATCTGGGGGACATTGGGATGTGCAGCTCATTTGGGGTGTCCAGCCAAATTGATGCAGACTTGCAGAACAAAAAGGGTGGCTCGCCCAGCTGGGGATAGAAGATACCACTGGTCCAGCAACATCAGTGCTGTAAGAATAAGCATCTCTACTAAAAGCAGCGTTCTGTTTGAGTCTGGAAACACCAGCACAACTCCATCAGCATAAAAAGCCAGAAGCAATTCAGCACACTTTAGGTGCTCTGCAAACAAATAGCTCCCTACTGAAAGGGATGACTTTTAAACGGCTCTCAAAGACTGTGAAGGAGCAAGGAAGAGGGTGGGAGTGGGTGGAGAAGCCAAAGGAGCAGAAAAGAACCAGCAGATAATTCATTCTTACAGAATGCACATTTTTTCCTAGTCCAGAAACAGACTGGCTTTAAGGAAACTGGATTCATAGAACCACAGACTGGTTTGGGTTGGAAGGGACCTTCAAGATCACCTAGTTCAAGCCCCCTGCCATGAGCAGGGACACCTCTACTAGACCAGGGTGCTCAAAGCCCCATCCCACCTGGTTTTGAAGACATCCAGGGATGGAGCATCCACAGCTTCCCTGGCAACCTGTGCCAGGCTCTCACCACCTGCAAAGTGAAGAACTTCTTCCTAATTTCTCATCTAAATCTGCCCTCTTCCAGTTTGGAGCCATTACCCCCTCTCACTACAAGCCCTCACAGTTCCTCCCCAGCTTTCCTGTAGCCCATTTAAGATACTGGAAGGTCACAAGAAGGTCTCCCTGGAGCCTTCTCTTCTCCAGGCTGAACAACCCCATATCCCAATTCAGATAAAGTCTTACTGTTCCTCAATACATGTCTTTTTACCTTCTGCACAAACACACCAGCAGCTCTGTATGTGGTACGGTCAAGACAGCCAAGCCTCCTGAAAGACTCGAGTCCCATTCCTGCTCGGCTCAGTGCTGCTTGTTATCCTGATCTCACCAGCACCCTCACAGAGTCCTTCCCCATCAGGCATGGCACTGATGAGATGGTCTCTCCTGTCAGGCACTGCTCCACTGCACACCAGTTACGTAAAAAAAGCTGACGCTGAACTGGGGCTGCTGGCAAACCTTGGGGAACTGCTCCCAGGAAACCAACCCCCAAGGCTCTTCAATGGCAACTGGCCCCAAACCTCCAAAGCAGCTTTCCAAAATGTGTGTCAGAATTGCTGCTGCATAAGGTACCGACCATGGTCCGTACGTTGTGGGTTTGCAGAGCAGATGGCTTTGGTCTGCTCCCTCCCTCAGCTATCTGAAAGATGAAATTAGCACTGCCACTCTGATGGCACGGGTCAATCATTTCACAGCCCTACCGTGATTTCACATGGGGAATGTATAAAATACAATCATAAAATTAAAGTAAGAGCTATTATGTAACAGATGGCGAACTGCAACAGAGGGCAAACTGGCCTTAAAGACAAGCAGCATTCCAGCCACCGCAGCAGCCTCAGCAGAGCCTCAAAGGCTGACTGGATCACAAAAGACTTGCACAAGCTTGGCAAGTATCTCCATTTCACACAGCAAGATGAGGCACAGAGCAGGGGGTTTGCTTCCAGCTACGCTACAGGCCAGTGGTGGTAAGGGAAAACCCAGAAGAACTTGTCTAACCACCTGTTGTGTGATTCTCTGCCATGTGCTGTTTGCAGAGGTATCCAACGCTCCCTTCCCCTGCTCTCCTAAGAGTCTCAGAACCCACTCAATAGTAACAGCAGGAGAGGTGAGATGACTTATACTCAACAGCTACATTTCCATCACTTACGTTGGTTTTCTCCCTTTTCTGCTTTTCCTCCTCTGCTCCTTCAGTAACAGCTAGTCCCAGTTCACTGGAACCTCGGTTCCAGTTACAGCTCAGTAATAGCTGTGATGGTTCATCACGGCTGCACATCTGAGCTGTCAGCAGATCTGGGCAGGTCATTTTCCAAAGGGGAAAAACGGGGAGGCAGTTTTCACAGCTGGAACTCACATCTCATCTCGAGCCAATATAGACCCACAGCTCCTGCCTCACCCTGCACAGACTCAGCTGGCAGAGAGGGGTTTGTCTTCTGTCAAACATGCTGCTTCCAAAGCCTCGGGCTGTTTCTGGTGGAGGGCACTCCTGGAGCCAAAGTTTTCCACTTCCAGGATTTCTCCAAGGAGAACAATACACCCCCAGCATCTTATCAGTCAGTGATTGTTTCTTACATTCCTAATTCCTGTATCACAGAAGGTATCCCAACTGCAGGATCCAACCTTCGTTCCATCTCTCGCTGCACTTCACAGTGTTCCTTCACCTTCACAAGTTTGTCAGAGCACAGGAGGTGAAGAGCTGCAGTAACTCAATCATCCAAGTAAGACGCACGGCTGACAGTGAGTTAACCACAAAGCTCCATACCTCAGTTTCCCAGGCAGTATTTCAATCTAAGCCCAAGACTCCCCTGAAACCAGCCATCCAGCAAGAAGGGGTGCGTGTTCATCGAGAGGCAGTGTCAGCATCCCAGCCACTGCCCAGCCTTCCCTGCAGGGGAGAGCGCACCGCGCTGTGCCGCGGCGCGGAGATGGGCAGTGCTTCTGGAAGTCTCCACACTACCACCCGCCTGCAGCCCCAGCCTGCCTGCACCTCTGCCCCTCCACAGGTACCACAGCAGGGGGGGCTCTTAGGCTTACGAGGGGCAGCAGTAATTCAGGAGTGCAGAGGAGTGTTCTGCTGCCAAGAGCACGTTTCCTAGCTGGGAGTTTGGACATCATTTAATATTTGCGCATTCCCAGCACGTCCTTCAGCCTATTTCATTGTTCAAAACAAACAGCCCTTCCCCTCCGTGGGATCAGCCTGACAGATCCATCACTGCTCCGTGAGCTGGAGGAGCCTGGCCAACCTGCATTCTTTCCACACACTGCGCTATCTCCATCCTTCCTCCTCCTCCCCCCAGAACAGACCTGATGCTGATGGATAAATGTGCAGATTCATAGCTGAATAGAGTGCCAAGTGCCTTCTGCAAAACACGTACCTCCACCCGCCCTGCACGACCTTACACCCCCTGGCATAGCTCAAGGTTGCTAAGGTAAAAATCTCTTCTCCAGCAGCAAACTGTTCAGCAAAATTCCCACCCTACTGAGCGTCCAACAGCCACGGTGAGAAAGTGCTCGAGGGATCTGATCCCAGCGTGCAGCTTTCACACCAACTGCGGAAGCTGAACCCTTGCCCTGAAGTTCCACACAGGGTCCCAGAGCAAAGACACAACCTGGCATTTGTCTGCTGCTGTGGCTCATGTCCCTGTGGTGGAGTCACACCCAGAGGGATCCCAGCAAGTGGGTTTGGGGCTCTCCAAGCGTGTGCCCGTTCCCTGAGCACAACACTTCCCGTGTCAACATACATGGGAGGGGCACAGCCTTCCCCTGCTATTTAGAGGCTAATGACAAACTGACAACCAAATGAAGTGCTTTAGGATGCTGTATGCTCACAGCTCATCTTCTTATCCCCTGCGAGCACCCTCGCCCCACCTGCAATTACGTCTACATTTCTCCCAAGAAGCAGGTAATCCACCACCAAACCCTGCCTTTCACTGAGGCTCAGAGAGGCCAAATAACACGACTGAGTCACATAGATCATGACAGAGCTAAGAATCACCTCTGAACTTCTCAAACCCCAGACGAAACACCCCCAAATACTTCCTTTCATGGCAATATTCACTATGCAACAGAAGCACCCAAAGTAGGCCTTGGGACTAAACCAGGGAAGACAAGGAAGGGAGGAGGGCAGCGTATGCCTCTTCACACCAGTCTCCATCTATCCACAGAGCCAGATCCATTCCCACCTCCGTGTACACAAGGGGCACAAGCACACAAGGAGAGGTCCTCACACCACCCACCCAAACAGCACAGCAGCTGCTGCCGAGAGCACTTAAAGGAGGGCAAAAAAGCACTGTCAGTCCTTCCTTCCGCCCCAAGTTTCTTAAGACTGGAACTATAAATGTTCAGATTTTTTATCCTTGTACCTCTAAAAGAAACAAATTGTCAAGAAATGCTCACCAAGGGAAGGGAACCACCAAGTTTCTGCTTGTCCTTGACCAAGAGAAAGGGACTGAGCAGACCCCCACTGCTGAAGGGCATACTAAAGGGCAAGTTCTTGCAATGTTTATTTTGGCCGTTATTGGAGGGAGGAGCCCAAAAATCCAGAAGCCATTCCCACAGAAAATGTCAATGCTTTCCCAAGTTTAAAGATCTGAATTTTTCCTTTTGGTTTTTTTTTTTTTTTTTCACAGACCATATGAAAACCCAGCGGGGGAAAAACCATACAGGACAGCTGAGGGAACAGAGGAGAATGAATTCTCCACAGAGACATCCAGTATTCTGAAAGCACGTCAAAGATATCAGTTAAATCACTACTGGCCTCATTTTACAACCTAAGAGGCTGAGAAAGGGCAATGAATTAAGAATTTATGAAAACGGACAGATAAAAGTTCAGGCAATCTGCAAGGAAAAAAAAAAGAACAGTTTTTTTTGAGATGTGATGAAGTCACTGTTAATAATTTATCTCCCTACAAATTAAGACACCGATAATCAAATGTGATGCCCTTCAGAAAGGAAGGGCACGTCTACACTGGAAGGCTGTACAGCACATCCCCCTCTTCCCACCACATCCTGAGTGGCTCCAGCCAGTTATTTTAAATCCCTAGCTGAACAACACAATAGCAACCAACCCCTCCAAGGCCATAGAATAAGTCTTCAGAGAGCACACAGTAACTTTCCAACGATATGAGTCTTGGAAAAGAGGTCTTGGGTTCTCTCCACCAGCCTTGATCTGCGTTCATGGCTTGCACCAGCTGCAAGGCTGCCTGCCCAGCCCAAGCCCAAGCCACCACCTATGCAGGAGGAGGCATCACATGCATCTCATAGGGATCATGGGGGTATTTATCTGGAAGTCTCTAATCCTGGTGACCTGAAGTGTTTTGGTCTTGCACTGAACTTAGGTATGGTGAGCATTTTCACATTCCAGCATGCCAGTTTGGCTTCAAACAGCCCATCTGAACCCCCTCTGTTCTACCCACCCCTTATGACACTGACAAAGCGAGGAAAGGAAAAAATAGTAGTAAAGTTGGGCTCTTCCTATGATGACAGACAAAGTTACCCTCAGGAAACCGCTGGGCACAAGCCAGAGAAAGCAGTTTTAAGAACCTTTTTCAGAGGGCTGGTTTGGTTTGAAGTTGCTCAACAGTGAAAAATATACATCTGCTGGAATATCCCTCAAAATCCCTTCCCACTTCCCCCTGACTCTCGCATGGTCACCGGGAGTTTCGGTCTAAACTGGGAGGTACCCAAAGCACCTCAGTTCAGGAGGGGAAGGAGTTGATATGAGAAGGTAATGAAACTATGTATTCAGATCCTGGTTCTTCCTGCCCCAAATCTGTCAGTGAGTTAATAAAAAGTTGGCAAAGCTTCAAGATCCCTCTAAAGCCAAGACAGCAATTTTTTAACATACCAGAAAGCAAAGAGAAACCTATCTAACAAGGGGAACAAACACCAAAATGTGCTCAAAATGACAACTGGGAGAGCTGGAGGACCAAATGGAGAGGTGTTAGTCAGGAAGACAGTGTGAGAGCCCTGCCAGCAACCCCCCAAACTGTGCAAGAGTTCCCTGCATGAAACGGGCAGCTGGGGCCTCTGGGGTTCTGCCCCTGCAGGACTCCGGGCAGTGCGGACTCACAACCACCAGCATCCTCCTCAGCTAACGTGGGGACAGAGACTGCTCTCCACCACACTGGGGTGTTCTGAAGCCAAGTTAAGAAACAGATTGTCCATGCCCAAAGTGGGTCTCTGGAATGTCTCAGGAGACCCGAGTTTGATTCCTGGCTCAACTCCCAGCCGAGAGTGTCATCTGTAAAGCAGGGTGAACGACTTCAGTAAACAGAATACTCTTGGGTTACTCTTTAGTAAACAAAATGCTCTTGGGTTTCTGCAGAATACTTTCTTCATTACATCAACGACCCACTGTCGAGTATCATTTGTAGAGCAGGGTGAGACCTACTGATAAAAGAGCAAAGCTCTCGAAGAGGAAGCAGCAGTCTCTGTCACGCTCTAGCGTCGCAGGCGAGCTCTGTCATTGACAACAAGAAGCAATTCTATTTATACCATAAACACAGCAGAGCTCTCTACACTCCCAACATGAGAACAAACTCCAACACCTGTAGCAAGGTTCTGCTTTGCTTAAAGTAAATAGGAGCAGGGAGGCTAAAACTTTGCCAGAGCTCTTGCTCTACTTCCTTACCTCTGCCTGCTTCCCAATAAGACACAGCTCACAGGGCAGTCCCAGGGCTGTGGATGAGGCTTCTTGCCCAGGTGACCCAGCAGAACAAGCCAAGAGCACCAAGAGCAAGCAGAGCTCTTACAAGAATCAGTCAACTCCAAAGTGATCACCAAGATATCAAGACTTCCCCTGCTGACAGCAAGGGGATGGCAAAGACGAATCCCTCGTGACTGTGATATATGTTTTATAAGCATGCTTAAACATTTGGGGAACAAATAAGGTCAAGTCAGCTTATGCAAGCACAAGAGCCACTGCCTCGCAGCAGCCGGAGCAGCTATTTCAGGAAGCTGTCTCTTCAGTTAAAGTTCCTGGCCATTGATTCTCCCTCATCTGCCTCTTAGTTTTATATGCATAATTCAATGATATCCAAGACTGCAGTTTTCTCACGTTGCTTCTTTCCCAGTTGCAGCACACACCACTGCCTAAAACCATGGCTGCCTCCCTGCTCCTCACCCAGGGATCCACAGGTGGGCACTGCAGCCATGGAGACAAGACAGGATGAGAAAGCAGGTACCTGGAGATAGCATCCTAACCTCTCTCACAGCCTCAGCCCTGCAATGGCAATCCTGCACTTCAGGAGCCACCAGCCCCAGAGCTGTCCATCTAACCAGGGACACTGAGAGCCTAGCAAAGCCTTCAGGTGACAGCCTCCTTGTGAACAGCACCTCCGCTTGAATTAAAAGTGTACATCAGTAGAGTCAAAGAGATGGCCCTTCCATCTCCCATGAGCTCTCCCTGGGTCAAAGAAAGGTCTAAAATTCTGCATTATCATTTTCCTCTTAAAATAGTGATTTCTGAGGGATGATGGCAGGAATGGCCAACTGCAGCAAATGCAGACCTTTCAGCTAGAGGCAGGGCAGTAACANCCCACCATTCCATGATTCTATGAATAAAGCTTCACACTTTTCCACAGCATCACAAACTACTGCTCTCAGCTGACGTTCTCATGGGTCTCCAGCACTCACACACCAACACCTACCAGCTCCAAAACCACAGCTGACCCAGAATGGCCCCCTGAAACAAGCCTCCGATGAAAAGGGCCAAGACTGAGCTGCAGGAGGAACTCTCCCTACCCTCTATCTGAGCAGAGGCATGTGTGGCCATCAGGGACGGCCAGGGCTGTCCTTCAGCCCAAGCTCTTGCCTGACAAAGTCCAATCAAACTCAGCCTGTAATTTCAACAACATCCCATAACTTCCACCCAACCTGCAGCTTCTCTTTCAGCCGAGAACACAGTCTCCACCTGGCAATTCACAGCTAACAAACCCTTCAAGCAGGTATTGTTTTATGGTGGATTACTGTCGTTGACAAATACATGCTTTCTACAGATTCTAACTTTGCTCAGTTTCCAGCCTCTGACTTCTGCTGCAAGAGATTTTTCGCTACCTCCTGAAAGAGATCAGTTGTGATCTGAGTATTCTGCTCCACCACGAAGCCACTGCACGTTTTCACTGCCATGACTCAGCTAACCGAGCGTTTCTGCACCACCAAAGAGACACAGAATACCTCTGGCAGCACAAGTGTCAATATGTGGAATACAAAGTCCTTGATCCCTCCTAAAGACAGCAACAATTCAACACGTGCAGCTGCCCCAGCTCCAAGGGGCTCTACGGTGTCGGTGTGAAAGGGGAGCAGCAGGATGGGACTAAACCCAATACATCTGTGTCACCTAAGAGAGAACCCTCTAAAAATGGGACATCAGGGCTTTTTCAGGCCAGAGAGAGAACCAGCACCTGCATGCCACTGCCAGGTAATAGTATGGAAGGCCTCCAGCCACAGGGTATACCTTGGACTGCCCAAACAAACTGACAGTATCTCCCAGGAATTTTTCTTTTAATGCAGATGACCACAGAAAGGAGAGGCACTGGGGTAGCTTTGGGAGGAAAACATTAAAATACTGGATGGGCTGCAAGTTGCTAAACTTTCCCTGACAAGAAAAACAGAAAGGCATTGGAAATGTGTGTGGTTTCCCTGTGAATCACCGAGTCCTGCAGGTATTCAGCTGCTAGAGAGAAACCAGGAGAAAATGGAGCTGGCCAGGTTGGAAGGAGTGGTGTCTTATGTAGTTGGAAATAAAACCATACCCAACTCCACCCATTGGACTCCTGATGTAGCCATTAAATAAAAGCTATTTAATGAAACCCAGGATTACCCACTTCCTCAAGAAATACAAACAGCACCTCTGAATTCCTTGACATAAATTTGCTTAGATTCTGTCCCTCCTTGACAAAAGAAAACAAAGCTAATCACTCTGTTCCAGTACAGTAAATTACAGAATGGCCTAAATGACCATGTAACTGGTGCTTATAAAGATGTAAGTGAAGAATGAAAGCTACACTTAGAAAGAGGTCAGTACTGCAGTGACGTAGGAACACCAAGGCTGGAATCTCTCATGTCATCAGGTTTACTCACATCATAACATGGGCTGCTTGGCTTCCTCCACGTCAGTCCACAAGACTTTAATTGACTGGCACGTGCTCCTTCAGCCTCCTGTTCCACAGCTCACCTGCTACCCAAAAGCTGTACCCAAAAGCTGTCTTCAGGTACAATCCAGAGCTGCCACGGAATCAGGAGCCCTGCCATTTCTCTCTGGTTTTTCTATCCAAATGGTTTTCCAATGTATTTTGAGGTTTCCCTGACAAACAATATTAGCAAGGGAGTCTGGTCCAGGCCTGCAATGCACCAGGGGTCAAAAGTCTAGTGAGCCTCAGCTCTGTCTCTTTGGCCCCAAAGTTCATTCAAATATAGAACTCCCATAAGACTTTCTGAAATAAAGTTAATGTTCACAGTACCTTTTGATTCAAAACTTACTGGTTAAAACCACCTTAAATTGACCTGCAGGAGCTCCCTAGAACTCATGGATCTGTACCCAGGCAGCGCTGAGCTGTACCAGGCACACTTCTTGCCCTCTGTGAGAAGAGAGGAGAGCAGCAGCACCACGGGAAGGCTGCTCAGCCCCGGTGCACGTTGGCTCAGCCCCGCTCCCATCAGTTAAGCCGAGTGCAGCTGCAGACTCCAGCTCTGAGAACGAGCACCACGCTAGGAAAAGCAACCCCCGTTAGGTGCTATCTGTACAGTTAACACCTTGAAGCTTCTTACCTCTGTCACTTGGCTGATGCTTTGTCTGATCAGTTCGTGCCACTCGTCCTCTGTCAAGAGAAGCTTCAGTTCGTGAAGTAGCAGAACCTTCTGGAGAAGCAAACAGGCTTGGGCCTGAAAGAGGAAAGGAAGAGAAGATGTGAAACTCCACACTCTAGGGAAGGTGTGAGCAGTACAAATATCCTGCTGAACAGCTGAACACAGCATCCAGGCAATGCCACCTTGCAGATGCTACATCTCCTCACCGACACCTAAGTGCTCTGTTAGAACCATTCTCCAGACCCTACCAGAGTCACTCCTCAGGAGACAGCAGGGTGGGCTTTGGTTGAATGCCCACACATAAAGAAGGTCAACGGAGAGGGGAGGGATCATGCTGCTTCTGGATTTAAGCATTAAGATCTAACACAGCTTTAGTAGCTGCTCTAAGTGCATTGCTTTTGTCTCCAGAAGTCTTGAGGCAGCCCTTTGCGTGACTGTACCCTTTCCGTACCCTGGTGAATGCAGCAGGCTCAAATAAACAGAAATAAAAGCTGGCAGGTTAGCAAATGCTTTGTTTCAAAGGAACCCTAGATAGAAACTGCTGTTCAGAGCAGCACTCAGCCCTGCCCTGGAGTCAAACTTGTTCATTAAGCCTCTATGTTAACACAGCAATGAAAAGATTAGCCACTAGAACACCAACAGTAATCTGCAATCTTCTTCCAGAATTCCTGTTTTAAGGATTTTGGAGGTAAAGAAAAACACTGCAACATGCAAAAGCAAATAGCAGGGACGTGCAGAATATGCACTGATGAGGATTAGTGCAGATACATTAGGGGATTTAAACGGCAAATTGTTGTAGCAGCATGGAGTTAGTGAGCAAATTCTACCTGTATCTAAATACAAACTGTTGCCTCTGGCTGCCATCACCCAGACTGAAACTGAACCCAGGTATCAATACCAAAAATCACTGGGAATTATACCAAGAAATAATCTCATCTGAAGAAAGCAAGAGCTGCTACTTCTTAACAACACAACTTACAGCTAAACCCACCCAGCAAAAACCAACTGAGCAGAGTTTGTAAAACTCTTTATCAAAGACACCATTCAGATCAAGAGGTTATGAGGTCTCAAGAAAAAAAATGCTGCCTGGTGATACCCAACCTGGCCTTCAGACACCTTGGGTCCAAAGGAAGCAATGTGGAAAAGTAGCAGGAGGCTAAAAACTGGCCATACATTATCCACACTTCCACTGGAACATTTTTTGGGAACTATTTACTGAAGAATTCAACATGAGGGAAGAGAAGAAATCCCTGGATCTCCTGAGGTCATTAAGACCTTCCAAAGCTGTCGGCAGCTGAACAAAAGATCTCAATAACTCAGGGAGATTTGTGTTCCACATACATCATATTCCAGGCTTCTGTGAGGGACAGGACACTGAACACAGATGCCCCAGCAGTGATTCCAGCACTCGTAGCTGTGTTACAACAGAGTAACAGCACACGTGCATGTAAGCTTACCTCCAGTTGGCACCAGTAGGGCCAGCGAAGATAATGAGCCAAATAAAGAGAGCTTACACTCACACTGAAATTCTGGTCTTTACTCGAGGGAGAAAACGTGGCAGGGAATCAGCGAGATTAGGTCAAAAGATTTATGTTGATTTAATGAGAGTGAGCACCCTAATGCCATAGTGGAGGCAGGCAAGCTTACAGAGTCCTTGTAATTATGGGGAGGCCGTGTCCTACAGAAGAAAGGATGGCAGGTCTGCGTGCAGGTACCAGATGTGGTGGACAAGCACTGCAAGTGCAATTAGGAGAACTGACCCGAGGAGCAGATGAAAGGCTGCAATTCATTTGGAGAGGCTCAGGCAGGGTCATAAACCTAAAAGCACTGTCTCTTCTTCGACAGCTACGAAAGCATTCATACTGCAAGTGGGTGCAAAGCACACGTGAAGGGTCCTGTGGAGCTACCCAGAGAGTAACTCACAGGATGGTGGGGGTTGGAAGGGACCTCAAAACATCAGTGAGTCCAACCCCCCTGCCAGAGCAGGATCACCTAGATCAGGTCACACAGGAACACATCTCAGGACTAGAGATTGACTCAAGGGGTGAGGAGAGGACCAGAGGCAACAGCCAGCTCAGGAATCACAGCAGTCAGCAGTGGGTGGGAGCACTGCAAGTCCATGAGGAAGAGAACTGGAAAGAAATCAAAGCCATCCAAAGGAACAAGTTGCTCTGTAGACCTGAGACTCAAATACTAGACTGAGAGAGCAGCCCCTGACTGGGACCTAGACCTCAGTAAGCACTAAACTTGAGAATTATTTTAAAAGCAAGGAAAAGACCCACTGAACATTCCCCTCTGCGTGTCAGAAATGAGGAATTCAAAACACCCAGTCATCCCAGAACTCCAGCTGGTGCTATCACTCTTCAGTAGTTTTGTCACACCCGTGGCTTTCACGCCTCCAGCCTGTATCTTAAATTCAAGCAAAGAGAAAATACATTTTGAGTTTCACCTAATTAAAACATTGCTATTGCTGTACTCAACACAATCCTGTGTTTCCTGATTTGTTTTTTAACCCAGTGATAATTTAATACTAAGCATGAAGAACTTTTCTCATTTGAAAGAATAAAAATTAGATAAAAGGTTTACTTGATGGCTGAATTAAAATTCAGCTTAAGAACATCTCAGTCAGAGAGCAAACGTGACACTCATAATCACAAGGTCCTCAGTGCCCAGTACCATGCCATGCTGTACTTGGGGTTATCGTGCTCACCATCAAGCCAGTGACTCTCCTATTCCTAGAGCTAGTTGTTAACACAGAGCTCACATACAGCTTATTTTTCCAGAGCAAACTGCACAGTTAAATAGTGGAAGTTAAACTCCAGGGAGAGGAACTGACACCAGTGGAGTCAGCCAGAAAAATCCTCTACAGAACCAAAACTAAAACCCAGTCCTTTGATCCCAGTCCATGGATAAACCCAATGGGAAACAGTTCTTCCCAGTCCTCCCACTGATGCCATCCCATCTCAGGAAGTTCAAACCAAAACAGGAGGGGCACCAAGCTTCCTCTTTAAAAAAAGGTGCAACCATCAGACCTTGCTCAGAGCATCTCTCAGCATGAGCAAAATTACCCTGGATGTCATCAGAAGATTGCTTAACGAGTAAATAGACTCAGAGAAAACAACCCTGCAACCAGGATGACAAAGCTGCCACAGCACCTTGGAAAGTAACAGTCCTCAGCAATGGCTTTTCAGCCACGAGTTCATTTGTCAGGGCTGAGAAACATCAATCCACTGGCTGGAAGGGCATGAAACAGCTCTGCACAGCATCCCTGGCAGAACTGGCAAGAAGGATTTTAAACACTCAAGGAGGAATCGCTTTCATGACCTCCAGGAGCTTCACCAGGTAACACACACTTTATCATCCTCTATAAGAGGGGCTAAGAGTATGAGCACTTTGCAAAAGTAAGGAAAGACCCAAAGTGAGTCAGATCTTTTACCTGCTTTAGAGGTCACAGTTTCCAGATGCCACAGAGCCATCTTACATGCCCATCTTGACACATTACACTAGCCTGGTTTTTGGGAGCCCAGACAATGCTTTTTTTTATGAAAACAGCANAAAAAAAAAAAAAAAGAGGTTGCTCAAGAAGATTTTTCAAGTAATCTCCAGGAAACTCTTCCCATTACTAGCCCCTTCTGAAAACACACCCCAGTACCATTTGGTGGTGCTCCCATGACAGTAGTAGTAACCCAAAGAGGCAGAGGAGAATCCTGTGCCAGAGGAGCCACCCAGTTGCCTAATCAGAACATTTTCTCCCTAATGTTAGTTTTTCAGAAGAAAGCCTGTAAAATAGTACAAATATAAATACAAGTGCAGCCTATCCAAGCGAGGACAGCAGATACATACATACCCTCCCACATATATCCATCAACCCTGTGACTAAATGAGGCAGAAACGCTCATTATCAGTCCATGTGGGAGAAGAGAGCAAACAATAACTAACTGCAGTGCTGCCCCTGTGATTTGCTGCCAGCTTTATTTCTTTCTTATCTACAACGATTACACAGAATGCCATTCAGTATAAATGGTCCAGGTCTCTTTCTGAAATAGTAAACGTGCTCCCAGCAGTAACCCAGAGCTGCTGGTGAGTCCCTGATGTGCTCACCTACCTTACTTAGATGCTGAAAAGGAGTGGGGGTTGCTGGGTTATACAACCTGCCTTCAGCCTCCCCAGGACAGGACAAGACTTACAGCCTGACTATTTAAAATGGCAAACAAGGGATCAACCCCCACCAATTCAGCCACTGGTTTCTTCCCAAAAGCAAATACCTGGCAAGGGCATCATAGCTCAGAAGAGCACCTCTGCCCAGTCCCCACTGAGCTGAACTGGGTGAAGGGGAACAGATCAAGGTGTCTTCCAGTCGCTGCAGTTGTGGAAGAGAAAAGGCAGAACCAAAGGAGCCTTTGCAATGATGCAGAGATTCTGTTTGCAGTGGTGAAGAGATGGAGGTGTGACCTAAATTCCAGGTTGTTTTTCAAAGACAAGCACACTGTTAATATGGAAGATGCTTGTTTCTGATGCACAAAGAAATGCTTTTCCTTTTCTCAGTCCCAAGTGTTTTAGGAGGCTGACTGGAGGTGGCTTTGCAAGCAAGTGAGAAAACATAGCACACACAGACAGTCCTGTGAGGAAAGACACTGAAATCAGCAGTCACCCATTGCCACCATCAGAGGAGCAAGACCCTGAAAGTGAGCCCACGTGGCAAGACATAAAACACTGAGTCAGTTTTCACACAGCCACTTTGTCAGAAGATCTCAAAGCAGCTAGCAGGCTGCAGCTGATCAACCAGTCCAAACTCCCTCATGGCATTTCCAGCTGACAGGGGAGAGGTGGGAAGTTTAACTGGCTTGCCTGAAGCACAGAGCAGGACAGAAATGTCTCCTTAGGTCTGACCCAGGACAGGATCTGAGCTACATCAGACCTCCCTGCACACACTAACAGAGGCAGTGGGGAGTTTAAATGTTTACCAAAGACATCAGGATTTCCCCACCTTAAGCCTAACATTTTTATACCATGGACACAGTTTTATCAACATGAAGCACGTCACCAGCAGGGCAAGAGCTTCTTTTCCCCTTTCCATATATATATAAAAAACATTACCTGGAAAATTACACATTTGTGCAGCTCCAAAGTATTTTTAGAACTGAAGAAGCATCAGGAGCTTTAGTGCTATCATCATTTCACTGCTTTTGGAAGTCCAAGAGACAAAAATATACAGGTGGTATCACACCCCAGTGGTATTTCAGAGGCTCGACGTCTCCCTGCCGGCTACAGCAGCAGAGCTGCAGCACAACCCGACCTGCCAGCACATCTGATTCAGTGCCAGCACATGTTAGAGAGCAGCAGCTCTCTGGATGTGATCCTCAGCATTCAGGCTATTCTACAACCACAGGGATATGGCAAAAAAAATAATAACTGCACCTCTAGAAACTGTCACCTACCAGCCCTCTGAGACTGCACTCGCATGAATCACAAACTGCATGTGTGACAAATGCTACCAGGAAAGCTGAGGTAAAAGAATACAGGTGAAGAATATGGGGAACTCTAAATAAGTTTTCTTTGAATTGGAAGAAATAGTCAAACTAGGAAATAAATCCCTCAGACAAAACACCCTACCCCCTCCTAAAAAAAACCCAAAGTAAAACAAAACAAAAACCAAACCAAAAAATAACCACATCCACCAGCTCCAGCTGGCAGGGCTGTTGGTTACAGGAGAATAACTTGGCATTTATTACTGCAGGGCAGGACACCCAGAGCACCACAGCAAAAGTCTCTTCCAATTATTGTCAAAGCTTTTGTACAGAGAAAACACAGCGACGTGAAGCAAGTGCCAATCCATCCCCATTCCTCCTCCCGCAGCTCAACTACTCCTTGGAACATTTACACTGGGTGTGGGATGGAGAGAGAGGCTCCCACAGAGCAGGCGAGTTCCAGGGCTTGCTTTTCATTTCTCTACTACATTAGTTGCCTGCATTTGAGCATTTCTGAGCCTATCAGCTACAAGTCTGCCTGAGGACAGGCTGGCAGCAGAGTTCAGGTTAGGAACAGCCTAGAAGCTTCTTCGAAAGGGCAAATCACGAGAGGGAAGGAAGAATGAGGTGCATGACAAGGGGGCTCCTTGTTCCATATAGCAAATTCTCAGCAGGCTGTTGAGAGGCGACAGCAGTTCAAGGTATGGTAGATCTATATGAAGGTTGGTTTCCTAACCTTCCCTGCCACAGGATCATCGGAATTATAAAAGGCTGAGGACAGCAACACTGCTGGCCAGACAGTCTTCTTGTTTGAGAACTGTCGTGGCAATATTTAAGAGGACTTAAACTTGTGACTAACTTAGAACTCTGGACTTCCACACAGCCTGTTCAACTCAACAGGATCTCTGGGAGAGGTGAGAAGAGTGGGAAAAAAATAATTCCAAAGTTAAAGGACAAACAAAAAAATTATCCTTCAAGGTCCTTGAAGAACAAGAAGCAAACATCAGCTATTTACTTAAAAACACACCAAACTTATTGGAAGGCTTCAGATGTAAAAAGTGAAAACCAGAGGTGATTAAGAGACATTTGCCACATCAATTTTCCCCAACCCACGAGCTGTAGCTGCAGCATTTCCCACATGGCGTGTGCACACGCACGTTCCATACATGTTTCCAAAGCAAGGGGAAAGGAGGGTAAGGCCAAGCCCTGGCTGCAGCTTAAGAAAACTATTTTTGAGAACAAAAATTAATTTTTAACTTCCTCACCACTGCTGAAACAAGGCGCACACAAGCAGTGGAGCCAAGACTCTCATTTAGCAGCTAAAACATTTCAAAGTGCTGGTGCCTCCTGGGGAAGTAGGACTGGCAGGACAACACAGCTGGCATCTTTGGTTATGCAGAACTGCCCATGCCAGGGCACCTCAGCATCTCTAGAACTTATTTCTTGGTTTAAAAACCTGCTGCCAGTGCTCCAAGGCAGCACTGTAAATTAGACAACTACTTTAGGGATGTACTTTTGGGAAGATCTATGTATCCCGGGCTGCATGGCCAGCAGGTCAAGGGAGGGGATTCTTCCCCTCTGCGCTGCTCTCGTGAGACCCCACCTGGAGTGGTGTGTCCAGCTCTGGAGCCCCAACACAAGAAGGACACAGACCTGTGGGAGGAAGTCCAGAGGAGGCCACGAAGATAATCTTAGGGCTGCTGCATTCCTCCTATGATGCCAGGCTGAGAGAACTGGGGTTGTTCATCCTCGAGAAGAGAAGGCTCCAGGGAGACCTTCTTGTGACCTTCCAGTATCTGAAAGGGGCTACAGGAAAGCTGAGGAGGAACTGTTTGTGAGGGCTTGTAGTGAGAGGGAGTAATGGCTCCAAACTGGAAGAGGGCAGATTTAGATGAGAAATTTAGAAGAAGTTCTTCACTTTGCAGGTGGTGAGACCCTGGCACAGGTTGCCAGGGAAGCTGTGGATGCTCTATCCCTGGATGTCCTCAAAACCAGATGGGATGGGGCTTTGAGCACCCTGGTCTAGTGGAGGTGTCCCTGCCATGGCAGGGGGCTTGAACTAGGTGATCTTGAAGGTCCCTTCCAACCCAAACCAGTCTGTGGTTCTATGATTTTAGCCCAGATGTACCCTGCTGTCCCCTCCGGCTATGGGGCCCATCGAAGCCCTGCTGAGCCCCACGCTGCAGCAGCCTCCTGTGCAGAGCTCCTGTCTGCAGGGCCCGTGGCACACAGGGACATGGGCAGGACAGTGCTGTGCGCAACTGGCTCTCGGCACCACCAGAGCCATGCTACCTATCATGAGATGGTCTCCTGGTGCCTGCAGAGTCAGAGAGCCCTCATGTTGGCCCAGGAAAGACCATGAAGATCTCTCCTGCATCACCACCTGGCTCAGGAGCTGAATCCACTACCTCCTGCTACAAGCCAGTGTTGTTAGACACATCAGTTGGCTCTTTCGAGATGTTCCCTCAGCCAGCCTTGACACGGTCCAGTATTGCTGTCTGAGGTAGGCAGAATGTGAGCTGGATACAATTTGGCCAGGACACGAGTTTCCAAGTCTGCAAATCTGCCCTCCTGCCTCCAAGAACAGACAGGGCACAATAACTCAGTAGAAGACAAGGCTGAGCAGAAACCCCCAGCCATCAACCACTACCCTCTGCTCCCACACCCTCCCTGTGCACCAAGCACCAAGCTCTGGGCCAGAGGGATCTTCCTCCTATTCTCCCTCAGTCTGGCACTGTCAAAAAAAGCACCAGTTAGGAGATTTACGAGTCCAGGAACAAACATCTCCTTGCCAAAAAGTGATCCAAACAAATTATATTTTACAACTTAATTGAAGTTCCTGCAGCAAATGAATGCGAGAAAATTTTGCAAGGCTAGGTAATTACAACATGGAAAGCATTTCAGTGACACCTAAATCACATTTTACAGCCTTGGACGAGGCAGACAATCTTACTCTGTGTACTCCCACCAAATATCCTGGGTCACCAAGCTCTGCACCACAACCCATTTTTCATGCAGTGGATTGTACCTGTTCTTCCTTCCTAACCACCCAGATTTCGAGAGCTATGGCAGGATGCTTTCCACCCAGGAACCTTGAAACAGCTCTCAACAGCTTGCCTATTAGCACATTGAAATAATTGTCACACATGAGACACATTTTGCTCATTTGATCATCATGTAGATGATGTCCTTAGGCCTTCTCGAGTGCAAAAAATCATCAATGAACTCGGTTGGGTTTGTGGTTTTTTTTGTTAACTTTTATTTCTAAATCTCTCAGCCAACACCCCTTTCTCTGGGGAGTTTCTAAACAAGCTGAACAGGAGATTGCCAACACAAGGGCTTGTCTCTGTGTCTTCCTAGGCTGTTGGAACATAGGATCCCAGGATCCCAGAATCACAGAATGGTGGGGGGGAAGAGACCTCTGGAGATCATCAAGTCCAACCCCCCTGCCAGAGCAGGGTCACCCAGGGCAGCCCACACAGGAACAGAGCCAGGGGGGGCTGCAAAGTCTCCAGAGGAGGAGACTCCACCACCTCTCTGGGCAGCCTGGGCCAGTGGAACAGTACACAGCAAGTCATAGTGCACACAACTTCCCAGTCACTATCTCAGCAATGGAAAAAATGGAAAAGCAATGACCTGCTCATCACCTGCTCGGCAGCAAGAGAACAGGGTCTCTCACCTCCAGGAGAGGCTCAGCACTATGAGCCCAGGGATGGTGGAAATGTCTTGCTAAAGCTCCTGAAAGTAGAGGAAAATCAAATGCACAGGATGGAGTTATCCTCAGGCCTTGGTCCCCACTTTGGAAGCTCTGCTTTTGGTTTGACTACCTGGCTTACTGCAAAGGGACAAAGTCCCCTGGAATGCAGCAACCGAGACACAACTGTCTGTGAAGAAATCTCCATCCTGCTACCTCTCCTGTTGACTCCCCTCTCCTCTTTATTTTTTTTATCCTTCACAAACCTCTTCACCCATGGCTTGGATGCCCTGCTTTAAGCAGCAGTGATAAGAAGTTAAGAAATCTGTACAATTCTGCTACTATTGCCAAGGCTCTGAAGAGCAGCTGCCGCATCCATCAGACGGGCTGTTAACTTCATTCTGCTGCTACCCAGTACTCGTCCAGCCCACAGAAAGTTTATCACATTAGCTACACTGGCACATCCTCCTCCTCCACAACATGAAAACAGCTACTGCAAGACACAAGCACTTCAACCACCGCCGCTCAAGCTGGCTGACAATGTGGAATGAGCTACACCCTACAGAAAGCACCTCTGTGTAATGCGGTTGTACCTACGTGCGTTATGTAAGCTCTAGCCCGACAGGTAAAAGTAGTCACTGTCTTCACCAACAAAGGCACAACACTATGGTTTTTTAGATGTTCTTGAGACATCAGAAAACCCACGACAAGCAGCCAGGACACTGGAGCAGCCTGCCTGCAGGCCGGGACAGTGTGGTGGAAGGTGGGTTGATTGGCTTGAAGGTAGTGAGGTGTCTGCAGAGGGATCTGGCCAGGCTGGACTGATGGGCAATGCAAGTTCAGCAAGGCCAAGTGCTTGGGTCACAAGAATCCCATGCAACACTCCAGGCTTGGGGAAGAGGAGGTTTAGGTTGGACATTAGCACAAACACCTTCCCCACAAGGGCTGTCAAGGGCTGCCCAGGCTGCCCAGGGCAGTGGTGGAGTCCCCATGACCCCTGGAGGGGTTTCCAAGCCATGGAGCTGTGGTGCTTAGGGCCAGGGGTCAGTGGTGCCCTGGCAGTGCTGGGTTAATGGTTGGACTTGATGACCTGAAAGGTCTCTTCCACCCAAAATGATTCTATGATCCTATGACATATATATAGCATGCACTTAACACACAGGTTTCTTCATGTCCTAAAACATCATCACTTAATTTGTTTAATCAGGGACTCTGCAAATCACATTCTCTCCACTGCTGAGGAGCAGATTTTTTCCATGTCTGGTTCCTCTGCAAACAGTGCTCTAGAGCATGTTTTTGTCAGAGCAAAAGCTTCATCTTGCACTTGCCTAACCAGAGGAGCCCATTTGTGAGAATCTGCTCCCTGCAACAGGACATTTGTGCCTCAAACAAGTGGGGACACATGCAGCTGCTTCCTTCAGCACCGTTCTGTTGGCAGCTGGGAAAGGAGCGGGGGGAAATCATTAAAAAATAACAGTTAAAAAATAAAAATCAAAGCTCCCTCCTACGGTCACCACAATCTAACAAGAAGCAGGGACAGAAATAAGCTGCCGCTCGATTTCAAAGGCAGCAGGGATGAGTCAGTACACCCAGGGAGAAGATCTGACACCGCAATGTTCCAGAGGCTATCGGCACGGGAAATACTGGGCTTCAGTGCAGGCTGTCTGCCCGAGATGGAGGGGCTGCAGGACATCTGGGCAGTCAGAACAATGGACATCTACAACACCACACTGGACTCCCAGCCCAGGCCTGGCTGAGGGTATTAAGATACTAGCTTTGAATATTTCATTTGCATGCAGCAAAGATGCAGCTACTGAGCACTCGGGGCTGGGGAAGAGAGCACTGCCCTTCTGCTCTTCTCTCACCAGAGGCCAACGGGCAGCCCCTCAGGACAGAGCAGTCCAGACAGAACAATCCATATATTGGTCTGCTGCTTTGGTGAACACAAAAGATTCATTTCCCCCTGGGGTATCCACCTACCAGATCAGAAAGGCCAATCAGTCTTAATGTTTCCCTCCCAAAAAAAAAGAAAAAGTCAGTATCTTATTATCTTAAATTCTTGAAAAATAAAATAATTGAGTCATGAGAGCACAAGATAAATCTGTAGCAGAACATGGATCAATGCTCATGAGTGCTGGTGTTTCTTGCTCTTTCCACAGTGCCCAGTTACACGACTGAAACATTGGTGGGGAACACTGGTACCACTGGGCATGCCAAGACCAGGAGAAAAGAACAGCAACAGATTCTGTGCAATGTTTCCAAGCCTCTCCCTTCCCACATTTAATAAATAAGTAAATAAATAAATAAATAAAATCAGGAAATACGCTCATTTCCCCCTCCCACTCTCAAAACACTTCTCTGCCAGGTTAAGAACAAAGTCACAGCTTAAAATAAATAAATAAACAAACAAACAAATAAATAAAAGCTAAGCCAACCTAGCTTTGTACTATGGCCCTGTTTATCTTGGAGCATTTCCACCTTGCTTTTACAAGCTCCTCACTCTAAACACCAGAGCAAGAAATGCTCTTTTGTGAAGAAATCAAAGCAAAGATTCTCACAGAACATCCCAACACCTGAGGCCCAAAGAAACAATACCAAACATACAGAAACCTCTTGTGAAATCCTCTGGGCTGCTCTCTCCCCCTCCACCCTGGTTTTCCTCTTAAAAGAAAAACCCAACACAAAAAGCACCTATCCACAAAGCATTCGTTTGGTTCATTTTCATCTGACACACATCCTCACTGTAGAATCAAACAGCAAGGAGCTCTGCTGACACCTCAAGTTACTTGCACACATTGGTAAGACCAAAACCAACCCCGTGCCCCCCAGTTCCCTCACCTGGCTGCTCCTCCCCCCACTTTCTAAGCCAGATGTCCCCTCTGCACAGCAAAGCCCATCTTCCTCAATTCAGGAGGGACAATGCAATAGGATTTTCTTTAGGCTGCTCAGAAGGCAGCTACTGCATAATGCAGCCTCTTTAAGGAGATTTTGCTTTAGACAAATTTAATAATTTAGGAGATTTAAGAGCCAAAAAACCCACAAAATCCCACCAGGCTGCCTAGGCCCTGTGTGCTTTTGAGCTGCTGTCCCTGATTCACTAGACCAGTCTTGATGTTGCAAGGACAGAGGTTTTAATCTTTTGAGAACATTTATCAGCAGATAATGAGAAATCCCAATCCCAGTTCACTCAAACATCAACTATTCAAGTTGGGGGGGGTGGTTCTAACACTGCTTAAAAGATAAATTCCTGACACTTTGGTAAAATATTGAAAAGATCAAAATAAACAGCACTGCTAAGCAAAAAAAACAAACCCAGCCATAGTCAGAAATTGTATCGGGTTGAACTTTGTAGATGAATCGATTTGGGTGCCCGCAGCAGACCTTTCACTGTGCAGAATCCACGGGCAGCGAGACACCGCGACGTGCCAGACTGCACACTGCCCTGGGCACAGGGACGTGGCTCCGGACCCCCGGGAGCTTGCGGAGAAATCCTGCGGAGCAATCCCAGCTCCTCCCTTGCTCTTTAACTTTCACGGAGCAGCACTTTAATACGTGCCAAGGGGAAGCAGAAATGGAATCGGCCAGAGCCCATTCCTCCCACACCTCCAGATAATAACAGAAAGGGTCCTACCACTTCCTACCCAAACCCTTCAGAACATCCTTGTCGGTGAATACAGCCTGGCTTGGCATTTCGTTTTACCCCCTGATCTTTCCTCACGTGCCAACAAAACACCCCTGCAACAGATTTCCTAGGATTTCCAAACCAAGCCCCAACAGTCCACTCTAAACACATCAAGAATCATTACCCAGAACTTCAACAAACCACGATTCTATCCTGGTGACTTTGATGGTATTTTACAGCCAGAATATGATGCTAAGAATGGGATATTCAACATCATCACAAACACAGGCATTTCTTCCTTCCCCCCTTTTTGTTGTTACGCTGCTATTAAATACATGGCAATGACCTTGCCTCCAAGCAAGGTCTACACCAACATCTACTCATCAGGTGGTTGGAGGGGCTGTGCGTGTCAGGCTGAGCACAGCACACTTGGGTGGTTCACTCTGTTGAAAAACTATCAACTCCCCACGTGTCAGATGGCAAGATGAATTTAGGAGGCTAAGAAATGACTCACTCTTAGATCTGTACCATATCACTGATTTTCCAACTCAGCAAGTCCACCCAGTACACAGAGCTGTTAACTACTGCTCAGTCCCATCCTCGGACAGCTCTTGCCAGCAGCTGTGGCCACAGAAACAACGAAAGCCTTTGTGACCTCTTAATTTGCTCATGTCTTTGCAGCAAGACTAGAATGTTTCCTCCCTTACTGAGGATTTGGTACCTGACCATCGACACAATCTCCTGATCAGTAGTGAGCAGAATAAACACAGTCTGGATAGCCAGAATCAGAATAAAGAGGCAAGCAGGAGCTTTTTCATGTTCTGCTTGTGCTGCACTGAGTACAGTGAAGTATAAAGACTGGGACTGCTACCAGGGCAGCTCTGCTGTGCCAGGCAATTAACGCCTGCGGTCGTTACAGATTTCCATGGGGTCTGTCTGTTGGACACTTCTGGCAAAAGACACAGGGGCCATTAAAAGGCACCAAGAAATACAAAAACAAACCCCAAACCAATATGACAGAAAAAATAAGCAAATGTAAACAATTAACAACAAGCACAATGCTCCAAGGAGACCCTGCAGACTCAGTCCCTTGTTCAACAGAAATACACCACGAGCACACAAAGTTCTCCATGCAAATGCAAGGAAAAACTCCTGCCGTGGGATTTCAAGCCCTCGGCTTTAATGCAGTCAAGAAGAACTGAAAAATGTAAACAGATCTTTTCCAATTTTCAACCATCTCACAGACGTGAGAGGAAAAGGAGAGAGAAACAAGGCGTGCAAAGCAGTTCATCAGAGAGCTCCATTTTACTGGGCATCAGACACCTTTCCAAAGGACATCAGACTATTTATAGATGCTGTCAGCGTCCTCCAACTCACCAAAGGAAGAGAGTTTCTTTGAGCTCTCCCACTGCAAGAGATGCTCTCAACAATGAAAGACTGGGATGCAATAATACACATCCACAACCGTCCTAAAAGTCTAGGAATTAAAAAACCCTACACAAAAAAACTAGGGCACTCTGGCCCTGACCCAGCAAAGCACTTAAGCCTTCAACTGTTTCCCCTTCGATTTCAGAGGGCCAGTTTACATACCAAGAGCTAGAACATGTCACAGGGCTTTGCCATGTTCAGATAGCTCAGAAATACACAAGAGTGTTCTCCTGGTTCAGCTTTATCTTACAAAACACAGGATCTCCTTGACCATCTACTAACACAAAACAAAAACAGGAACAGGAGCAGGACAGCCTGAAGCCAAAGCCTGTCAGTCTGACATACGTTTTCCAGCTGGAAGTGGTTTCTCTCCATGAAAGAGTGGGTGCACACTGAGCAGGAGGCGGCAAAAAGGACAAAGTCTGTGGGCAACAGCCACTGGAACAGTGTCAGCCAGAAGCAATCCCTGCCTGTGGGTAACTCACCCTCTGAAGGTGGACTCACCTCGACAAGCCCTTCCTCTAGTGACACCTCTATGGGGGACACAAGGAGAGTGTCCCACCCCTGCCGTGGGGATGTTCTGGAGGACTGGAAGCTTTCAGTCACAACCTATTGCTTAGCAAGTTATTTCTGATGCAAAGGAGGCAGAGCTGAACTGGTGCTGGTGCTTATCCGGGGAGGTTTATTTTGCTTGGCTAACTAAGATCAGCTCATGCAAAATATTCCGTAAGAAGCACTTCCTACCCACCTGCTGGAAACTCTCCGTGAGCGTGCTGGCAGGGCACTGGTGGAGTGATCCATTCCTCAGTCACAGCGTGAGGAGGAGCACTCCCAAACACACACACTGAGGGGTGCTGGCTTCTGAGGCTTGGCCGTGCTTTTACTGTTCTTGCTGCATTAAAGTTTAATTACTTTTAACTTAGATATTTACATAGAACGTAAACAGTTCAGAAGGATAACTGTGAACCAGCCAAGACCCTCTTTGACAGGACTTTGGGATCATATTTTACTCTTCTGGTGATGGCAGCTCTGGCACAGAATTGCTTCAGTTCTGTGAAATTATGTCTATATATGTTTGATCCCTCTGGGGAGACTGCCAAAGCACCAAGATTAATTAGCAACCTACCTAAAATACACTCTCTATTAGATAGATCTTAAAGGGTTCCTTGCTGCAGCCTGCTTTATAAAAACACATTTTGAAAGATTAATGAATCCATATGACAAAAGATGACATTTTGAACTCGGTCTCTGTGCCCATTCTCATCTCCACACTAAGTAAAATGACTTTTATTAGTTTCATGACAGCTCTGCACTTTCATCAGCTTTGCAGAGTTCTAGCCAAATCACAGAAAATAATTGATGGACAAATACAGCATCATTATGGTCCCAGCTACCACAACATCCTCAATCAATATAGCTTTAAATGTAAATAAGCCAGGAATGTAGTCCAACTAATGTGCAAAAATAACTGCCAAGGTCCTTCGAAACAGTGTTGAAATGTAGACTCCCAGTGCCTTTCTCAAAGGAAAAGAACAAGGGACAGGTATCAAAACATGTGCAGACCCTAGGAAAGAAGTTATGGACTAGAAGTGGTCCAGATGTCTGCCAGTACGAGTGAGGTGGGGACAACACCCTACTCCTGGTAGCAGTGCACATTTCATGTCCTAGTCTTCCTTTCCAAACAGGTTCCAAGACCACTGGTAAAGAAGCTGGTTTTCTCCAGGAAAAGCATGGTTGTTGCAGTCCAGGCTTCAGAGAGCCTGTGCTTCATCCTGTTTCCAGTTCAGAGCTGGCACCTGGAAGATGCACTTGCCTGCAGGAGCTCACATCAGCAGCAAGCCTGGGTACTGCAGTACAACCAGCCACACATTCTCCTCCTCCACCCAATCTTCAGACTAGCAGAGTGAGTCTTTAGGGTAGAAGCATTAGTTCCTGGGCTAATCAGCATGTATGAGAAGGGTGAGGAGGGACACTGCAGTAAGAACATCACCACAATTAACAATGCACCACCAAGGGGTTTGTGCTGTAACAGCATCAGAAGGACAACCCAGGACTGCACAGCTCCAGAACTAGCTGTTACTGTAGCTATGCTCATCAGACTGATGCTGCTAAAAATAAACCAGGAAGACATTCCTCACCTAAGGCTCAGGAGGGTTCTGGTATGTAGCTGACTCACGCAACAATCATTAATTTAAACACGTTTTGATCCCTGGTTTACACTTCATCAGCCCAAGCCAAATAAACAAGCCTTCTGTGCCTATTGAAAAAGCAACAATGCACCCACTGAAACAAGGCACAAGGAAGTAATTTGAAGGTCAAGGTCTCTTGGAAAACAGTAGGGTCAAACTGCATCAAGAAAGGAGGAAGTGAGAACAAGCTCATATGCATTTTTTTTCTAAACAGAGTTTGAGAGAGCCTCTTTAGTCCTTATGGAAGACACCAGACTGACAGCAACACCCTTAGCCAACAAAACAGCCCAAGCCTCCCCCACCTGTAAGCACCACACACATTCTGCTTGGCTCCCCGCAAGGCTTTGTGCTGCCAACAGCACTGGCTGTGCCAGGAGCTTCACACGATCCAGCAGCACCAGGACAACTCAAAGGTGTAACACAAGCTCCAGTTCTGATAAGCAGTCATTTCCCCACACCAGTCTTATCACTGAAGACTATACCCCTCACTGTCACTTGTCCCTAGGCCACCCAGAGCACACGTGTGTGTGCAGCAACACGGGCAGGTACTGGATTCTAGCAATGTTAACTACACTTTACTCAGTGTAAGCACCTTGTTGGTAGGAGAAAGCTATCAAATCTGCCCGTGTGTACAAAAAGATTGTGATGTGTCCCATTTCCCTACCACTGAAGACACTTCTGCTGCTCGGTACAGTAAGTACAAGGTCACAGTGTGACTGATTCACAGGCTCTCAGTCCTCACAACTGCATCCACCAAGCAGGATTAACTACCCCTAAAAAACCTGATTCTTTACCAGCCTCTTTTTTACTTTAACTTCTAGCTCTTCTTAAACACTAAAGGCCCTCTTGAAAAGCTTCACAGTAGCTGCTTACAACCCAGTGATTTCATGATTGGTTCTGTTCCCTTCTTTCTACAGTAGACAAGAGTGCAAGGCCATATCCTGAGAAGACAGTGCAGCTTTAAGTTAGATGCTGGTTGAAGTTACTCCTAGGGGAAAGCAAGGACCAACAGAAGTTTAGGGAAAAGATCCCAACTGCTACTGTAATAAAACAAACAACAAAAGAAAACAAACCCCAGCAAAGCCCAGCAGATTTCTCAGTTCAATAAATGAAAGACATCCAAACATTAGCTTGTTCATTTTTGACAAGCCTGAAGCATTTTCACTTGCACACAGACACCTTTGGGACAGCAGTCTTCTGGAGCTCAGAAAAGCAGAGTTTGAAATACAGGCCAGGCAACAGGTAACACTGAGGATTCAAAGCACCAGCTGCCAGAGCCACAGTGCTCTGAACAGGCAGAATATGATTCACAGTGTCCTGCAGCCAGTGTGGGCTCACAAAAGGTGAGGAATCCAGCTCAGATGCACAAACTGCCTGCAACAAGGCGATTTGCAGTCCTGCTGTCACACAGCTCTTCATCTTGGCTCTTTCTGTTGGACAGGTTTAAACAGATACTACGTGCATTCGGGGTGGGATGACAACTCCCCTTCCCTGGTCAAGCATCCCTTGCCCTTTATTCCCCCGCTCAGAAATGACAACCTCTCCAGCTCTTTCCTTTTCCAGGCACACTGCTGTGTAACTGTCTCCTGCAGGCAGCCACACTCCAGGGAACACACAGAAGCTTCAGTTTCAAGTTTAGCCTCTGTAAGACCACTACAAATTCACACTTCCAGTTTAAAACGTGTTATACAGGTTGAACTTACTGCTGGGAAAACCTACCAGCCCAGCCACTATGAGCCAGGTTTAAAACAGCCTTAGGAGCTCGCACTCCTCAACGTGCTGCTCTGTAGAGCTCACAAATTACTTCAACATGGAGGTGAACAACCTCCACCTTTAGACACTGTTCCTATGTGCCAGGGGAAAGGGCTGATGGTCTCAGTCACACTACCTAAGTTTTCATTCTAAAGCTTCTTTTTTTTTCTGCTAAGCTTTTGCATCCAGATGCACCCCCTGATCCACCTGCTTCTGGGTATCGCCAAAAGACCCTCTCTACAGCAACCACCAGGCCAAAGAAAGGCACACAACACCCATCCCATAGCTACAAACACCTCCAGCTCTATGGACACACTGCTGCTGCTGAGGGTTTGATGTTCTCTGGGTTTTATAGGTGAGCAGCTGAAGGGGATGGGATGCACAGAGAAGCTGCAGCAGTGCAAGCCCCAGCTGCCCAAGTCACCAGCTACAGCCAACAGTCTCTGCTTTCCAGTCTTCTCGGACTCACTCTGCTGAAGCCACAATTTCATGTTAATGAACACTGCCATTTGCAGAAATAAATCACAGCTTTCAGCCAGCCATTCCTGCCCACGATCTCCCCATGGCTGTGCCAGGGATATACTGAGCTATACTGCCAGGTATTCAGGCTGAGGAGGAAGGAACATTCTCCTTTACATCTCCTCATGAACCACTTTTGTTCAGAACTACCTAAAAGCCCAACCTGAAGGCACATCTGCTTCTCCTACTCCTTTGGGAAGGGCCAGCTGGGATAGTGGTCAGTAAACGTGCTGGGCCAGAGCCCCAGGGCCAATATGAGGCAACTGGCCAGAGCTGTGAGCCTTCGGCTTCCCGTGCAGAGCACGGCTCTCCCCACCCAGCACGGCCCTGAGGACTCCCTGCCAAAGGGGTGCACAGAGCCAAGAAACCCAAAATCACAGCAGGATTAGCTGTTCATACAGATCTAACAGGCACAGCCAGAACGATCAGCATTCATAACAGTGGTGTCAGAAGGGGAATTAAGCCTCACATCTCTGGGACTAAGCTGGTTCAGTGACTCATGGGCTAAGCTAGCTCAGTGTTCGTGGGCTGAACGTGGGAGACCACCCCACTTATCTCTCAACCACCAGGGCTGGCCAAATTGAGGCTCTAAGCAACCTGATCTAGTTGAGGATGTCCCTGTTCAATGCAGGGGAGTTGGACCAGATGACTTTTGGAGGTCCAGCCTGGGGCATTCTATGATTCTGTGAAAGTCAGAGTACTGGCTTTCGAGGAGAGTACGAGGGGATCGCTGGTACCTTCAGGACTGATTCAGGACAGCCCTTTTGGTAGCTGAGCCCCTCCACCGACCCAAAAGCTTCCCAGGAGTTGTAGAGAAGTTATCCCCATGCTTTACCCACAACCCACCTAGCTTGTCCCTTGCCCCCTGGGACACCACCAAAGCACTGTGTCCATTTGCACTGAGGATCAGTGGGAAAACGGAACTGAAAACCTGGCAAACTGGACATTTGCTGAGGAGAAGCCAGAACTCCTGAGAAGGAAGCAGTGTGCAGAAAACATACAGCTACAACTCCAAACTGCACAGGCTTTACACAGGGTACTGCTCTCCCTGCTGCCTTTGTTTAAACAGTAGTACTTCCACGTTCTCTGTGCAGTCTCCCACACACAGCACACAGCACATCCTCCCCTGCTCCTCCCACCCACAGACAAACAGGCTCTGGAACAAAGCTTGAGCAGCTAACTGTGGAAGCCCTGAAAGAAGGACAATGCTATTCCCTGTGGGGAAGCAAAGATACCCACATAATGAAGCTGTCTGCTTGGGATGCTGTTCTGGTCTCTTGAGGATAGCATCAAGTATGTGCCTTACAATTAATTTGTTATTTGCGTAGCACATCTTTATTTCCATCCACTGCAATTACTAAGAGCTTAACTCACTCTCATTTTTGTTCTTGTTTAAATCAAAGCCATTCCTGTTGGGTAGAAGAGCCTGAAATGCAATTTACACCAACCACGTAAAGCAGCCTTGCTTCAAGCACCTGCCTAGCCCTTCACACTCCCTCCAATGACCAGAGACAACGAAAGAGCCATTCATGAAATGGAAAGTTCAATCTCAGATGCACTTCTGCAGAGGACAGGTGCACGTTCCAGCGAGCAGGTGGGAACGTTTGAGCCCCAGTGCTACTGGCCTAGAGGGGTTTTGGTTCTTACCTGCATGGAAGGCATCCCCACTGCAGTACAGGTTGCACTGAAACCCAGACAGTCCTCGCTCCCTGCCCAGGCAGCGGCGAGCGAGCCGTGTGCTTGCACTGAGATGTTTTAGTGTTAAGGCTTCACTCACTTTGTGTTAGTCAGGCCCAGGCAATCAACCATCAGAAGTCAGATCTAGAGTACAGGTGGTTTTCAACCAGCCACAGAAGCTCGTGGCCTAGAAACCCTGGCTGGCAAGGCATGGAGCAGAAGCTGACCTCAAGTTAGGCTTAGGAGGCAAGGATGACACCACTAGTGCACAGGAGCTTCTTACCAGTAAGAAAATAATCAGGGAGTAAGTGACTGAAGGAAACCACTGCAACAGTCAACCTGAAAAGCTGCAGGCAGGTTTTAAAGGAGATGCTACCACAGAACCCTCATGATTGTTAATACATAAACTACTGCCACAACTGCAGTCACATACCTAAAGCATCAAGGGAGTATTTGCAAAAGCTGTTCCCCCAGGAAACCCACTTCCCCAAACTGGGCAGCCCTAAAGGCAGCTACAAGCATATTAAGCATCATCTGAGCTGCCGTGACTGACTTCTCCGATTGACTGCTTAATACAGCTTTGATTGTTTGCTTGCTTTCTTACCTGCTGATGTTGTCTGGCTCCCGCTGTGATAAACTTGACAAGAGTGTCTACTAATGGCTTACACACGATCTGTAACAAAGAAAGACCCAGTCTCTTATTAGCAGTTTGCTGACAGGCAGGTTTCTTTTTCAAGCAAAACAGGCCGCATTTTACACAGCTTATCGAGTGAGAAGAAAATGCCACAAGAAAGTAAAAGTGCCCAGAGATCATCAACAGCTTACTTGAAAATTAACAGCTTTGCTCACACCAGCCCTGAGTGAAATCTTGATCACACGGCAATCGGCAGAAAAACTTTTAAATTGGAAAAAACAGGCAAGGATTTCATCTCCTGTGCTCTGCCTGGTTGTTGATTGAAGTCAGCATCTGGCTGATAGTTTAGGTAGGCTGTTTGCTTCACATGGAAGAACAGTCCCAGAGGCAAAGGAGAACGTGCTGAGTTAGACTGGAGAATGTCAGAGCTTGGGCAAAGATCTGAACCCACGTGCCAAAGGGGCCCGAAACAACTGTGTCAGGAGGAAAGCCTCCCTTGAGACAGGTTATCTTAAAGCTGTCTCCTGCACCAAATCTTCATCAAAATAACCTTTCCAGAGGAGGGGTAACAGTCAGCAAAACTCAATGAACCTGTCTTCTGGCCTAATCCACCAATGTCTATGTTTATAGGCAAAATATTTCCCATTGAGGGGCACAAGGAATCCAGAGACGAGAAGTGAGAAGCATCTGGATTATTTTACTGGCATACTTTTAATGTCATCTGTCAGGCACTGGAAGGTCTGGCCTGACAAAGCATGGACAGCAGTTTGCTGCACAGTTCACTGATGGATCGTGCAGATGGTTATTCCAACCACACCACCTGAAACAGCTTCTTTTTGCAGGTAAGAAGACTACTAAAAGAACAGAAAGCTCTAGCAAGTGGGCAAAGCCCAGCTGTAAATGGGCCAGTATCTGTGTGTGTCACACCCTTTGTTTTATAAAAGGGAGGAGTTTAAAGATTTTAAAAGATATTTCTGCAAGGAACAGTCACATGGAATCCACAGCCTCTAGAAAGCTGCAGATGGGATCTTAAGCTTGCTGTCCATGTGGGCAGCACGCCACCATTCTCTGCCCCTGTTTCACTAACTTACGTAGGTAGCACCATGGGCTGGTGTCCTAAGAAAGCTGGCATGCAACAGAACCCTCTCCTGGGTGGATTCCCTCAGAGTCTGAAAGCATCTTCTCCCAGTTACACAAGCCTGTGTCTTCTCCCACCCTCCTGTCAGACATCAATTCTAGAAGGTTGAAGCCCTTGAGAAAAGGCTTCTGGCAACTGTCTCTACCTCACTCTGACCTAAAAATCCCTCCAGAACTGGATGACATTCAGACTCAAGGCCTACTTCTTAAAATCTGTCTGTCCTCATAGCAAAGACCAGCTCCAGGCATAGGTCAAGTTTGCAGGAAATACCTCAAACATTTCAGGCACTGTCTGAACATCAGCTTGCAGATTAGATTCCAACTGGACCCTGTTCTACAGCCTTCTTTGAAGAGAACTGATAAACTGAGCAGGCACTCAGAGGAAAGCTGGACAGCAGCTACATGAGATGTTTAAACAACCTGGCCCCTTCTGCCTTTGTGCAAACCTCGTTCACCCAGGTTGCCTTGAATACTGGTAAAAAACTAGAGCTTCTCAGGCTATGCTTTGAAGAGCAGCCTTCTGTTCACCTCCAGTCTCCAAACAGTGTCCCAATGCCAACCACAAGTGAAATCCCGCCCTTCTGCAGTGCTGCTACCAAAACATGCAGGACAGAGTCTGTGTAGGTGAAGGAAACCTTACAGTAGTTTAAGCAGCCTCCGATAAAGTGGAGAATTCTCTCTCCCTGCTTTTTCTGGAATTCCAACCATGCTGCAGAGCCACCAGAAGACAACAGGCCACGCAGTCAGCAGCACGTACCGGGAAGCGTCTGAAGAGATCGTGGAACATGGAGATGGTAAAGCCACTCTTCCGTTTAGAGAAGAACTGTGTCAGTGCTTGCTGGTAGATGACAGTCACCCTCTCCATATTCAAGCAACCTGTGCTCAAAAGCTATAGGGAAAAAGCAGAACAAAAAACCCACAAAATCCAGGTAAACCAAGGATGAATCATTAGCAATGAAGTAATTTCTACTGGTGTGCACAGATTTTTCCAACAACTAGATATTCTTGGGTAGCTTATGCAATACAAGCCTATGAGATACAACACAGAACCATGAAGAAACAACCAGGTGGGCCCCAAACATGCTCCCCCCAAGTGCCAAACGACCACGTTAGTGATGGGCAGAACAACTTTCCAGCCAGACTATACACAGTGCACGTAGCATGGTGCAGCATGGGACTGTGCTGCTAGGGTTGTGGTGGGCATGGCTAACAGGAGGTCCACAGAGCATTCTAAGACCACCCTGCAGCAGTTGTGATGTGCACAGGGTGTTCTCAGTTGTAGAGCTGTCTGAATCTCTAGGTATTAGTGTACAGAGATCTCTAGATCTACGTGTATTTAGCAGTTATGCCCAGGATCCCCAGGTACCGAGCAGACAAAGCCCTAGCTCTGATCAAGGATCCAGCAAACTCTGCAAAAGCTCTAATGTCCCCCTCTGCAGAGAATAAGAAACCCAGACATGCAGCAACCAGCTGAGACCTGCACAGGCCATATGGATCTAAACTAACACCACGGGGGTGAATGAAGAGCCAAGTGTGGAGCATCGCATCCCAACATTCCTGACCATTCTCCTATTGCCAGGGAAGCACAGCTCTCGGGGAAGAAAGAAAAATTAAGGCTCAGGAGGTCAACGCTGTGATCTTCACAATAGTGCACGGGCTGTTTGTGAACCTCTGCCCAAGCATTATTTTCCATGGCCTCAGAGCAAGCTAAAGCCATGTTAATGTTGTGTCCCACTCTCAGGTCATACTCTCAGTGCTACTGCAGCTGCACAGAGTGGAACAGGAGAGATGGATCTTGAAATACACCACCTCAGTTTCCTAGTCAGGTGCCTGTACTTTTGCCATACACACCTGAAGGGAAAAATGAATTCCTCCTCCCATGCAGATGTTTACTGTCAAAAAAATTCTACAGTAACAGGCTTTTCTGTAAATTTGGCCACTGCATCACAGGAGTCTCTGCCCTGGTTCCACCTCGCTGCTTGGTGAAAAGCTCCAGGTTGGGCTCACACACCACTGCTCACTGGAAACACACCACACCTTTGTCTCTGGTTCCCCACTGCAAAACCTTCCCGGCCCCAGCACAATGTCAGCACCACACAGACTGAACTGTGTCACTTCCCTCAAATCAGCCACTCCTGTCAGCTGCCAGCTGTGTCTTTGGCTGCCCCAGACCACAGCTCTGTTCCCACTGGAATAACAGCCTTTCCTGGGAAGGACAAGGAAGCACAAGGATGCTGTGAAGCATGTCTCACTCCAGCCTCCATGTCAAGTATGTTGTTTATACTCCACATAGATCTCTGTTTTTCTTTCCAGAAAGGCCCAGCATGGAACAAGAGCTGCTTGGATTAACACTCCTGGTCTCTCCCTAAGCCTTAGGAACATTGCCTGTCTTTTCAGCCACTAATAATATCTCAGCATTTGTAATTTCTAGGCCCTCCCTTGTCATGAATGAGCCCTGTTTATTTTCCTCTGCCACAAAATGCCAACAGGATTAAGGCACCGTTTTCTGCACACAATTGAGTGGTTCAGAGGCAAGTATCAGGCTCGCTGGTGAAACACTACTTGCCAGGTTTCTATTGGAGGTAACTGGACTGGGTTGCCCAATATACAGGGTCACCAAATTCAGAGACCTGTGAAATTCAGCAGAGGCAGTAGGTGAAAGGGAACCTGACAGGAAAGCTCCACGAGTAACAGACACCCACAGTACAACCAGATGAAGAGTCTCCCTGCAAACAACTACCACTGAAATCACAGCTGCTCCACACTCTTCACCCTGAGATAACTCAGCCCAAACCTCAGAGACAGAGTTCACACTCATCCACAAGTGCCCTATGCCTCCCTGCTCCTCAATACCCTCCCAGAAAAGAGTGACTGCCAAGAGATTAAAGGAAAAAATAGCAAATCAGCCAGCAGAGCAGCATAAATACACATCAGGCTTCTTCAGCAGTTAACCTTGATGCACTGTACATCAGCAGCCCCTGGTGGTTATAGGCAAGCAGGCACTGGAAAGGCAGCAGGGCGAGGGACAGAAGGGGATGAGGAATTCAACAGCTAAAGCTGGGAAAAGAAATCACATGGACAGGTAGCTGCAGGCAGCAGGACCAGAATAAGCAAGGCCCGCTCAGCAAAATGGGGTAATGCAACTTTACTGGCAAAGCCCAGTGCCTGAGAGGCAGCCTGCTGTCTTACCTGACAAGCCTGTGGGATGGATTTGCTCTGTTTTTCTGGCAGAGGGGCAGGAGGAGTTGATGACTTATCAGATGTGCTTCCTCTCAACACTTTGAGAAGATATAATGAGGCACTAAAGGGAAAAGGAAAAGGGGAGAACGCAGCAGTTACCGCAGTGTCACGGTGCCACTGCAAAGCCACCAGAAGGCAGAGGCCAAGTGATGCAGGCAGCCTCTTCTGTACCAAGGGGGTTAAAGAGTCTGAGAGGGCCCCTTCTCTCAGTCTATCCCGTTCCTGCCAGACCGAGACAAAAAAATCTTAGGAGGCTGCATTGTTTCATTATCAAAGAATTGTTTTGGTTGGAAAAGACCTTAAGATCATCAAGTCCAACCATTAACCCAGCACTGCCAGGTCACCACTAGACCATGTCCCTCTGCAGTCTGACACCCCCACTATCAGCCTGGTTTCAGCTTTTGACCAGCACTGCTTGAGGACTCCTGCATTTGCCCAGGATGTCTGAGCATGCACAGCTCAGTCAGTGCTGCTCTGCACCCTCCTCTCAGCCCAGGCTGCTGTGTGTCTGCAGAACTCGGGCACATCACCTGAGAGAGCACCCAGACACTCTCAGGCACTGCTTTTGAGAAATGCTGTATTAAGTGGACTCGGTTCCACTCAGGTCTGTCAGTGCCAGGGAGCTGTGTGGCACACAAGCCAGCCCTCTGTTGTTCCTGCACAGCCACCAGCTGGGTGTGAGGCAGAGCTGCCACTGCCCAATGGCACTGGGCTGACCATGCAACATGGTACCTGCTGCATACACAGTTGTGTTGAGAAATCCTAGATTTGAGTATGAAAGTCCTCCTGAAACTCACTGCAAGTCACAAGAGAGCCTGCTGGTAAACAGCACTTCCACTTAGAGCAGGAAACAGAAAAACTGCTCCTGTTTCCTAACAAATACACATATGGCTTATCCCAGTTCACCCATATTCAGCAGCAAAAGAGTGAATACTGGAACGTACAGCCAGGACTCATAATCATTATTGTCCATTTTATGCATCTCAGTGACAATAAACCACTGTATATGCAAAGTGATCGCTGCAGATTGACTATAAACGACTCATCCCCGCACTGAATTGCAATCACACACAGCTCAGTACTCCCTGAGGAAGCCTCAAGGAAGCACTTCCCATCACTTCCAGCAAAAGCTGCACCAGACCATTGCTATATCTCAGAGTCTGCAGAAGATGAACACCAGAAAACAGACATCTGGTTGAAAATGCTCCAGATTTCCAGGATGAGTGACTAGTCCTCATGTAAGACACAGATGCTGGCACCCAGCCTTCAAGTCTCTCTTCCCTGGACCGTTCCAGTACACAGTGTGATGGCTGCTTACGGACCAGCCCGCAGCGCCGAGCAGAGATGCTCCTTTTTAAACACTCACCTGAAATAATAGAGAGCCACTGAAGTGTCGGAGAGCTTGCAGGCTTTCTTCACAAGCCTCTCCACGGAAGCATGCAAATCTTCTTGCAGGGCACCCACTTTCTTGCAGTACTGCTTAGCTCGGCACAGGGAGTTCCTGAAAGCATTAAAACCAAACCCCAAGGCGTTACCTACGGGAAGGGCTCTGGGGAACGGAGTGCTGCCAGCCCTTGTCACTGGGCTCTGGGTGACACGTCAACACAACTGGTGGTAGCTGTAGGCAGCAAGAGGCAGTCGTTGCCGTGTCAAGAAGGGAGAGGAGGCTGACTGCTCTTCACTTTCAAGCAACTATTTAGGCATCAGTCAACTTTTCCTCCAGAGCTCCCACAAAAGAGACCGGCTGCCTCAAACCCTGCTCCTGCAGAACTGCTTCTCCACACAGGGTAGAGTGCAGCACTGGCTTTAGAGCAGTGGTGAGGCTGTCAGGGAGTGCTGAACAGAGGACACATCATGACACACACCACACATCCTGTCTGTGTCCAGCCTGTGTCATCACAGAATGGTTTAGGATGGAAGGGACTTGAGAGATCATCTAATCCAACCTCCCTGCCGTGGGCAGGGACGCCCCTCAACTCCACCATGTTGCTCAAGGCCTCATCCA
>VWZY01003875.1:24029-37652 GCA_013399075.1 Chloroceryle aenea | reverse complement strand
ATCCAATCTAAACCTATTCTCCCTCAGTTTAAAACCATTTCCCCTCATCCTATGACTGGACAGTCTGTGGAGAGTCCTCTCCAGCCTTCCTGTAGGATCCCTTCAGGTACTGAGAGGCAGTTATAAGGTCCCCTCAGAGTCTTCTCTTCTCCAGGCTGAACAATCCCAGCTCCCTCAGCCTGTCCTCACAGCAGAGGTGCTCCAGCCCCTGGATCATCATGCCTGACTTCTGGCCATGAGCAGGGAGAATCTGCACTGCCTGTCTCAATGACATCTTGTTGAGAGTTTTGTTCCAGCCACAGCAGCAACCCTGTGAGTCTAGAGAACTGTTGCACGGTCTGACTCAGAGGTCAGAGGCCTGTGGAGACACTCGGTGACATGGCACTGTGCCTGCAATACCAACATTTGTTCTTAAAGTTCCCACCTACAGACACTTGAAGTCTCTCAAACTACAAAACCCAGAGCCTAATTTCTTTCCTGCAGGGTGTGACTAAGAATTGTGTGCGTGTGGTGCTGGTAACTGAATTCTACATAATCTCTAAGCACAGCAATTGTCTTCAGTCTTAGAAAGAGCAACACCACTCGAGTGTATCAAAAGCCATCACCTGTTATCTGCAGGGCTAAGGACACTTACCTGAAGATACTGGCTGTTTTCTGGAGGAAGTCAACCTCCTGCTTGTCAGAGTCTGAGATCATGCATTGTTCAATCACCCGAAGCAGGGGCTCGATGATGTCAAACACCAAGGGGTTCTCTGATTGCTTAATGAGGAACGCTTCAACCAGATCCAGCACCTGCAAACACAAGGGTTACTGATGTGAGAACTAAAGCAGGCAGGGAAACGTGATAGAGCAGCTCCTTCAGACTGAAGTGGGCTACATAGCAGCTGGAGTGGGCTGAAGAAAGTGATTTGCAGCTGAGATCTGTACACCTTCTGCTACCATTTGTACTGCCAGGGCATGAGAAACTGAAAACTAAAAATCTGGAACTGAAGATTAAAGGCTGTCTGTTGACTTTAGCCTATTTTGTGCAGTGACACCATTTAGAAAGAGCAGTTATGAGAATCACTGCCACCTCTCTAGCCCTGCTGTCGCTGTAACTTGGCACATACCTCTGTCAGCACCATTCACTGATAGCTCTCACTCCTGCAATCTGCAATCCCCCTTTGACTTCCAGACAGAGCAATAGCATAAAATCAGCCTCTTCTAGCACAACATGAGAGTGAAAATGCAGTCGATCCAATGGCTCCCTACACCATTCAGCCTTCATATTGGTTACTTTAACACCAGACTTTGTGTATGGGAGCAGCTGGAGCTGTCCCTGGATGCCAGTACCCTTCGCAGTCCACGCTGACACCACGAGGCCAGCAGTCAGTATGACAGTCACAAATGGCCAGGGGCCCTTTGCCATCATCCTCCTGATTTTATTAGCATAACAAGCTAAAATAACCCCTTACACTGCAGAACAACCAGAGGAGGTAACCTGTGTCACACTGAGGCACGTGAAGCTTGTCCAGTGTACTGAACCCAACAGCTCCCACGTTTGGGTAGGCGTGGGGATGGATCTAATCAACTAAATCATCACAGTTTCCAGCAAACAGAAACCACAGTTCATGTTTTGATAGCACAGTCCTGGTTTTTGTTTTGAAGTAGGCATGTGAAGCTCCCAATCACTGACCACGATCTTGCTGCGCCAGGTGCTATACGAAGCCAGAACAATCCAGTCCCAGCCTCCAAAAGCTTATGACACACATGAATGTCCAAGCTCTCTAGTGTTAGGTACCTCATGACATGCAGTGGGCTACAGCTAACACACTAATAAGCCAGAGGTCTTCACACCAAACACTCAATTCCCACCTTTATCTTGAAATCCCTCCGTAGGATCTTCTCTTTCCGCATCTTGTCTTTCTCGTCCTTCTTCGCCTGGATCCGTTTCTGCTGCTCCGCAAAAAGGGCTGAGATGTTCTTGTCAAGAGCCATCATAGCCTCATCATCCAGCTCTTCATCGCTCTCTTCCCCTCCCTTCTGTTTTCAAAATGCAAAACCAACACGTCATTTCATGCACCTCAGAAAGAGTAGGGAGAGAACCACAGCCGAGAGCAGACTCACAGTAGGGATGTAGCTTCCTCTAGCCCCAGAATAACAACATGTGGAAGGAAAACAAAGGCTCAGATCAATAAGGAATCCAGCTCATATTTCCCACCAGGCTGCAAAGTACTAACGTGTAGAGCCAGAGTCTGGGAGAGGGAAGAGGCTGAGGTTTTGACACTGGCTCCCCCTGTGCTGCTGCTCCAGTGAAAGGGTTTATCTGTTACTATGTCTGCAGCCTTTATAGGAACCATGAAACCACACTCCAGAGCTGCTCCAAGTCTCCAGAGGAGCAGCAGGGATGACACTGCTCCAAACAGGCCAGACAATAGAGCCACCATGGCACAACTCAGTGCTTTAGTTCGTGTCCATCTCCTTCATTACAGGCAGCAATTCAAGCTCTATCAGCCTAGACTGGACAAGCAAAAGCACTCAAGACACGATAACAATAAATAAAAGAACAAGTAACTCATTCCCACAGCTTGCTCTGAAAATCCTGACTTGCTTCAAAAGCAGTCCTTCAAATTAGATAGCTAGGGTTACCTCTGTGGGGGCTCAGATGTGGGCATTAGATAATCCTTTGCCACCCCAAATCTCCTGCTATCTGTATCAAGATAGGCAGTGAAAACATACCAGTGCGTTCCCTGCTTGAAGAACATTCATCAGCTGACTGCGAAAATCATCATCAACTTCTTCATTCTTTTCCTCATCTCCACTGTCATTCTCCTCCTCAGTGTCATCTTCCTCTGAGGAGTCCTTGCTTCCTTCTTCATCCTGAGGAAGGAAAGTTCAGCTGTGACCACACTGTTCTTCAAGCCCTACTCAATTCTCAGCTGTAGCACTGTTCAGAAATAGAACCTCAAGCCTCCCCTCACCCCACTGCCTCACTTCCAGCTCTCCAGTTCAAGTAAAGACACCTCAGATGTCAAGATACCAGGTCTGCCCAAGAACTAAAAGCAGAATACAGACTTCCCTCTGTCATGTTAAATAAGTATCAGAAAGAAGCTTCCACGGACCATCTGAAGTAGCAGCCCCATCTGACTCCCTTTACGGCTGGTGCTTGCAAAGCTTTGTGACTCAAATTTCTGCAGTTCTTAAAACCAGAAATCTTGAATTCAGGTGGTTCTACCTCAGAGCCACAATTCAGTCTGTGGCTGCAAAACCAGGAGACCTGTGCTACCTGGAGGGTGCAGTCGTTTGTTCTCAGGAAGCCATCTATTCAAAGATGTCGTTAAGGCAGAGACTGAGACACATGCACTTCCAACGAGGTGTTTGTGTGTTGCACTTTCAAAGTAAATCTTAATGGAGCAACAGTCATTTTCCTCCAGACAGAGAAGCCTAATGACATTGATTACCACAGATCAGGGGACGTGTTACTTTTAAACAGTGAAGGTCTGAAAAGTATTTGTCACTGTCAATGGCAGATCAGTTACCATGTCCTGGGCAGACTTGATCTTTTTGTCTGATTCTTCCATCACAACAACAGCACTTTCTTCATTTTGCTCTTGGTATGGGTCAAGNGTGGGTTGTTTGGTTTTTTTGGTTTTGCTTTGCTGCATTTCTTGTGTACCACAGGCAGGAATTCCAGCACAGTAAGCCAGCTGAATAATGAAATAGTAAGCAGGGACATTCAACTTTCTGGCTTACAACATCATAAGTGCTAATATGCTGAGTACTTTCTCTAAAAAAGGGAAAAAAAAACAGAAAAAAAATGAAGAGGTTGGTGACATCCCATGTTTTGATTCGTCACAAATGTAACATCAGGTTCATTACATAAAGTACCTGAGGGCTCATCTTTGCAATGCACATATTACTGTCTCAGAAGACAGCACCTTACTCGGTGGTAAGACCAATTCAGATTTTCAGTGTCATTTTTAGTGCCTCTATGCTTAGCCTTTCTAGAAAAAAAAAGTTGTTACCATTTATAGTAACGTATAATCTACCAGCTATAAAAACTGACCCAGGAATTTCTTCACAGGATCACAGGGGTTGGAAGGGACCTTGGAGATCTTCGAGTCCAACCCCCCTGCCAGAGCAGGACCATATCATCCAGCACAGGTCACACAGGAACGCAGCCAGGCAGGGTTTTGAAAGTCTCCAGAGAAGGAGACTCCACAACCTCTCCAGGGAGCCCATTCCAGTGCTCTGGGAGCCTTAAAGAAAGAAGTTCCTCCTCATGTTCAGGTGGAACCTCTTGTGCTCCAGCTTATATTCATTGCCCCTTGCCCTATCCCAGGGCATGAGTGAGAAGAGGCTGTCCCTTTCCTCCTGACACTCAGCCCTCAGATATTGATAAACATTGATCAAATCCCCTCTCAGGCTTCTCTTCTCCAGAGTAAACAGCCTCAGGTCTCTCAGCCTTTCCTCATAAGGCATTTGCTCCAGTCCCTTAACCACCCTTGTAGCCTCCATTGGACTCTCTCTCGAGCAGATCCCTGTCTCTCTTGAGCTGGGCAGCCCAGAACTGGATGCAGTGCTCCAGGTGAGGTCTCACCAGTGCAGAGCAGAGGGGGAGCAGAACCTCCCTCTATCTGCTGGACACGCTCTTCTCAATGCGCCCCAGGAGCCCATTGGCCTTCCTGGCCACAAGGGCACATTGCTGGCCCATGGAGAACTTGGTGTCTACCAGGACTCCTAAATCCTTCAGCCTAAAACTACCAAAGAATACAGCTTGAAGTGAGCAGATCTCAGGCACCCATGAAAAATTATAAAATCAAACCCCAACTCCCTGTAAGCTACATTTAAAAATCAGTAGCTTTTATTTCTTTTCAGCAGGCTTTTCCTTAATCCCAAAGTAGAGACAGGCTGCAGGGACAAGACAGGTGAACAGTACAATGCCCCAGTAATGCCTCACTTACATCCAGGATCAGCTGCAAGCCCCTCTTGGTGAGGTTAGGGCAGATCCGTACAAACACGCTCTTGGAAATCCGCCGTATGAGTAGGCTGGGCTGGGCCAGGAGCGACAGAAGGATTTCCACCATCACCTCAACCCACCCTGGCTCTGCGTTGTCTGCACAGGAACAAACAAATGATGAAAGGAAGGAGAAAAAACACTGCACTGGCATATCTACTACAGAAAAATTCACTGAGGGAAAAAAAGATATTAGAAGAACTAGTCCAGCAATGAAGAGCGGGGATAATCAAGTGCAAAGATGAAGACAGAAGCTGTATTGGAAGGCTAATAACTGTGGGGAGAAACATCATTGCAAAGCCTTACCAGGTAATACAACCTCCTATTCATTAAAGCATCACTTAGTTTAGTAGTTCTGCAAATCATGCAACACCTACTTGGCCACGTTAAAGCAATCAGCAGCTTGTCAGCAAAAGTATAAACGTTCTATAGAACTTCCAATGCAATCAGGAGTCAGAGCAGCCCATGAAAAGGGGTGACATTGGAAACATCCATTAGGCCAAAAGTTTGTGAACACTGATCTAGATACAACCAAGGCACCACAGAATTACAGCTTTTATTTTCATGGTACCCTCAAATTTACACAGAGATTTAAGGAGAACAACAAGACCACAGAGGAAGTTAAGAGACCAAGCTAGGTTCTTTCCTGGTAAAGTCCCAGCCCAGCTCCTCAGGCCCTAAACGAGGACCAGCCTCAATCAGCAAACAGGCTGTATCTACACACAGGACACAGTTAGTTTGTCCAGAACTTGAGCTCTGAAAAGTACAAGTTTCAGGCTGTGTGTTCACAGCTTTGCCCACCTCTTCAGTCAAGTTCTTGGCCAGCACAGAACAAGGACTCAAAAAGAGGAGTTTTCTCTCTCAGACGTTGCTCATCTGAACAAGGCCAGCTCTGAAGCCCCCCTCCCTTTAAGAGGCACACAGGAATGCAGCCCACTGAGGATGTGGACAGAGAGCTGGAGCAAGAGGTGAGATTCAGAAAGACAAGGGAAGAGAATGAAGGAGAGGGGGATTCTCTTGGAGAGAAGTGCATCAAGCCAGAACCAACACAGAGGGTTTCCTCGATGAGGAACTGACATCTTCTGTCTTCTGACAGCCCATTAACAATCCCACTCCATTTCTTTCTGTATGGAGGACTCACCAGTCTTTTTCTTCTTAGGTTCCTTGCTGAATGCCCTCTCTGTGCAGTTCAGAAGGTCACTCAGAACATCCATTGTTTCAGGCTGGTTCTGTTTGATGACAAGCAGACAGTAAACACCCTCTCTGAATTCCCCTCCACCAACAGAAGGAATACACTCCAAATCTAAGGACCTCTCTACATAGGTACAGGTATTAAAATCAGCTGCTACAACCCCTTTGCAGAAGACAGTAATGAAACTAAATACAAAGTGCCTCACTTGGCAGCAATTCAAGGGCAAAACCAGTGCTCAGGCCAAGCTTTGCCCCTGTAAGTTGACATCTGCAGTCAGTGTCAAATCAGTTTATTAGCTGCCAGTTTACCCAGCCAGAGGCTGTGAAAGATTAGATCTCTGGACACAAAGAAACACTCTAACTCAGTGTCCAGGAAGCCCAGTTATCAGCTCATTTTACACCACTGAAATATGCTTCAAAAGTCTTACCTTGAAAAGGTGAATGGCCATTAAAAGCAGAAGTTGCTGGAAAGCAACCACTTTGGCACTGTCTGATTTATTTTCTTTCTTCTGCAGATTCTTCACAGACTGAAGGGTTCTGAAAAAAGAAACCTTTCTGCAAATCCTCTCTGATGATCAGACTAAAAACATGACCAACTCTGTAGCACCATTTTCAGTACTTGTAATTTATTGAAATGGGATGTAGACAATCTTATGCCAACAACAGTATCTCACATTTGGCTTGTAAAACACTGCACTTGGGCACAGGTAAATTGCTAATAAGAGGTCTTTATGGAAAATCAAGCTCAGAAAAAAAGAAATAGAAAAGAATCATTAAGAAATTAGTAGGGGCATTATTAAGAGAAAAGATCAATCAGCAGAGTTATAATCGTGCTTGGGAGACTGCAAAGAAAAACAGAGAAGTACATGGCCACCTACATGTAGCTAAACACACAGAGGAACAGGAAGAAAGGAGTGGGGTGAGGAAACAGAAAGGCATCCTGAAATCCAGCCACGGATGCAGACTACTCAAAGGGAAGAAACAGAACTGCCACTGTTTGCAAAACAGCTCTGCTATAGCAGCCAGAACAACAGCAGTAGGATGAAAGAACATATCTCTCTTTTACCAGCCCAAAGAGTGATTAAGACTAGGGCTCTTCCACCTTCTTCAGCTCACCAACCCAGCACCCAGCTTCCCAAGCCTCTCACCTCTCCCAGGCATCCCTCTGCGCCTTGGTAAAAGGCTTCAGAGCTTTGACATTCTCACTGGCCAGCAGCTTGTTGGCATACTCAACAAGGAGAAAGATCCACAGCTTCCCATCCGCAGTCACACCATGGATGTGCTTCTCCCTCAAGGCTGCAGCCTTTGCTGTATCCCCCAAAACAGTCAAGGTGTTTAAAGTCTGAAGTAACCTGCAAAGCAAACAGCCAGCATGTTCCTGTCAGAGGAACCCCACAGTCTTCTCACACTTTCCAAAATAACATCCACCAGTAGAGCACTCTCATCGCAGAGCTCTGCTCCCTCACTGCAACCCAGATTCACAGGGCCCAGGTTTCACCCCATGCATGTATCCAAGGTCATGGTGTTGGTGGTCCCAAGCACACCTGGAGCCCCAAGGCCATTGACTATTACTCTCAGCTGTTTCCCATTCTGTATCCCACCATGTCTCTGCTTTCCCACTGAGGTTGGAGCACCAGCTTTGGCAATCATCTAGGAGTATCTATTATTGCCCAGTCCATCTGCCTTAGTACAGGGGGGACTGTGGAGCCATCAGCAGCTCACACACAGAGCGGACAGAAAGCCAGCACCAACCCACACAACTTCACCACCTCTCTCTTGGGTCCTTGCACATCCAACTTACAACAGAGGCAACAAAAATCTTACAGAAAAAAAAAAAGTCTGAGCTCAAGTCTACGCCAACCTGATCATTACACACATACTTGGCAGGTTTGTTGTGCAAAATGATGGTTTTATTGGACAATTTAGGAAACCCATCTAGGATCTGCTTTTAAAAAGCCATTCCCTGGTCCCTGAGCCAAGCAAATGCTCCAATAGCAGCTCACAATCCCAACCTCTGCCCTGCCATTCACAGGGTGATCTTATCCTCAGAAAAAAAAAAGAAATTTCCAAGCTTACAGGGAGCAAGCAAAACCCTTACCCAAAGAAGTAGTTTTCTACTGCTAAATGAGTCTCTTCATCTAGGGGCTCTGATGGAAGGACAGTCGTCTCGTGTATTTGGGAAGTCTTTTTCTTTGCCTTAAAAAAAGCATGGAAGAAGCAAAACCTAGAACAGACAGAAGCAAAAATGGAATTAAGAGGCAGCTTGGTGATAAAGTAAAACCAGCCCATGTGTGCAAACTAAACAGTACCACATATTCACCATATTTTTATTCCAGGGTATTCAAGCACTGAAAAAAGTCATTATTTCCAATAAGACCCTTTCCTCCAGTAAAGAGCAGAGAAAGATGTTCAGGACTTCACAAAAGTGAAGTGTCAGCACTGGAGGCCACACTATACAATACTCAGGCTGTTAGACTCAGGGCAGATTCTCCAAGATTTTAAACTAACAGAGAAATACTTGCCAAGATCCAATGTAAAGATTACTTGTAATCTAGATAACCGGGAACCTAAAACTTACTTTTGGCAACAAAATGGAACTAAAGAGATTTTAAACACCTCAACTACTTATGACAAGAGTTTGTCCAAGTTTGCAAAAGTATTTTGAAAACAGCCCCTAGTCTCCTAACCAATTCATGTTATTGAATATTTCCACCACCCAATTTGCCTAGTGCCATGAGGACAGCTTACCTGGAATACTGCTACAGAGCTACACAGAATTATTCCAGGAATGTGGCATTAAGTCTTTAAATCATTCTCACCTGGAAATGTCCATCACAAGGCTCTCTTCTTTTTCCACTGAACTTTCAATGATGTTAGCAAGTCGGTGGATGATCCATTTTCTTAATCGAGCAATCTTATGTTGTGCTCTTTCAGTAAGGAATGGACACAATTAGTAGTTCAAACGTGATCCCAAAACAAATACAAATCACACAATTCACTGCAACAAAAGGTGGCTTCCAGATATTTAGAGGCAGCATTAAGATGGCAAATTTACATAGTAAGAAAGCAGCAGGTACCTCAGAAGGGATATAATCTTCCCAAGTTTGCTTTTTACTATGCAAAAGGCAGTCTAGTTACACCACTGAGTTTAGCAGTTTATGGCAGTTGAGCAAAAGCACTTCAAGAACTGCAGTAGGCAGCAGAGTGAGGTTATTGGTGCACAAGTCCCACACAGACACAGTTTAACAGCTTACATCTTGTTTGGAAGAGGCCCCACAAGATGACAGAACTTTCTCTTGGGAAGTTTTCCTAGTTAGAAATTGCTACAGCTTATCAAGCACAGAAGTATTTACTTGCTACTTGAGACAGGGAGCTGGTGCTTGGCTGGGGCCAAGGAGTCAAGAGCACTCAGGCCAGTTTAATAGTCAGAGACACACAAAATTCCTACAAAGGTCTGACATTTATGCCAAAGCTGCTGTCAGAGCTAGAGGAATGAGAGAAAAGACTTCTCTGGTGACCAGTCTGCTTTGGTCAGGCTGGCTGGTTCTCACCGTGCTTGCTCCTACTTGCAGAATTTAATATCGTCCCAGCAAGAGTCACATGCTAGGGCTAAACCTTCTGGAACAGGGCAGGAGAAATGGGCAATGACTGCCAAATCATGGCAAGGCAACCAGCAATCACTGGCTGTCCAAACCAGACTTCACACAGGCAGCCACTCTAACCACCGAGCAGGAAGAAGAAGGTGCACCAGCTCTGAACACTCACTTGTTTACGTTTTCCTGGTTCTGCTTTTGCCGGTTACTGGAGAAGTCTAAACAACAGTCAAGGTCTGGCCTGAGGAACATGTCTTTGAGCCAGTCAATGTATTTTTGCAGTGCCATTGGCTGTAGGTGTCTGACTACCCTGGAAGAGCTGGAAAACACTGGATAGCCTTGATTGGTGAGAGTGGAAAAGCCAATGATGACTGCCAGCTGCCTCTCCAGGTCACCACAGCCACTCAGAAATTCATCTATATATCTTTCCATCTCTGGAGCAAACTTAAATCGATCTGGAAGCTGAAAAACACAGTCAAACAAGCAGGTTAGGAACCTCACACCGAATCCAAGTGTCTTTCTAAGTACAAATCCCTTTACAGATTTCACTGTGTTAGGCAAATTAAAGTCACGTGCCCGAACGTTTGTCAGAAGGCATTCAGCAGGTCATCAGTTCACCTCATGGTCTTCATCATATAGAAATAACCACTGGAAGCAACCACAGAATCCTGTCATGCACCAACTTCAACACTTTAATTTGCACCTTCCCAAACAGACTTCAGAGGGCTGGGCAACAAGCTGGCCAGTGCAGCTAAGATCCTAGGCTGATCAGCTCCTGTTTTGGGTAAAAGTCCAGGGTGTTCCTCATATCACCTGCCTTGGACCCTTCCTCAGTTTGGAAACTTCCCCACATCCACTCCAGTCTCATCTAGCAGCCCTGGAGCAGGCTGACCCACAGTGGGTAGAGCAAAACCCACTTCCTCTCCCTGGTGTCTCAGAAGTGTGGCAGCACTGTGACAGGAGAGGGAGTTGACACGTTTAACCCAAAAACCATATCCTGAGGTGTTGCTGCTTTGTGCCAAGTCCTATCCTCAGTCCTGCAAGGCAGGCAGCTGGTGGGCTGCTGGCCTTGGAGCACTGTCCAGCAGCATGCAGACCACCAGGACACGGCCCATCTCATCTCCTTATGTTCTTCCACAGCCCACAGTGTTCAACCCCACTCATTTGTTCTGGAAATAAACAAAATGAGGAGGAGAAACATCAAAGGACAAGCTGGGGTTTGGTCCCAAATGTGGCTTTTATAAATTAATAAACCAACTTGTTTGGTAGAGTGTCATGATCAACACAGTGACCTGGCAGGAGCAGAAACAGTAATGAAAGCCAAGGGAACACTGCTCTTTTAAACAGAGTGGCTACAAATTCCTAATTAACTACATAATTAACCCTGCAAGACACAACTTAGCAAGCTCCTGGTGGAGAACTCGATACTTGTGCATCAGTATGAAAACTGGGAGAAAAACTCCTGGGGAGACTGCTGTAAACAGGCTCATAACTCACAACAGGGGTCTCATCAATCACCTCGCAACAAAAGCAAACCAAGTACATTTACTCCCCTGTTGGAAAAAAAAAATAGATTCAGGAAGATAACTGTCAGTAAGTATCAGGCTCAAGCTTTGTTTAGCTCCCTCTCCAACAACAACCAGAATCCCTTAAGAAAGTACAAGATAACATTATTTGCTTTCCAAAACAAACAACCCTGGCAAGGAACAAAACAAAACAAACCCACAAAACCAACAACAACAAATTCAAAGATCTCTTCTACTTCCTCAGCAGCAGCAATATTAAGGGTTTCTCTTTCCTCTTCAGTGGATTTGTATGTTCCAGACAGGGATTACATTAACAATTTTTTGGATGCACAGGGAAGAACACAGCCTAACTCACCATGCCACACGCATGAAAAGCAAGCAGCAGAAAAATGACTAAGCCAGGGGACAAACCTGGAGAAAGTTGGCCCATACTGGGATGCAGCATGGGAAGCATCATTTACAGAGCAAGCCCACCCATCTATTGCTGCTTTGATACCAGAACAGAAAGGCTGCAAAGTCCTGTTCCTCCCAAGAAAGGAAAATGATTGTGGAGCCCAAAGGAGGAGGTTCAGGATTATGTTACCATAAAAATTCAAGCCAAGCCTGTTTTTATCAGTATTCCCCTTTTATTCTTCCTCCCTTTATTGCAGGGCTGTGCTGTTAGATATCTTCCCAGGAGGGAAGGAGGAAGAGGAGTTCCAAAACCTAATTCCCAAACAAAATCTGTGCTTAAACCTCAGATGTGCTCACTGAAACAAGCACTAACATAAACAAAATCATGAGCCCTCTCTTTTTGTCTTTACCTTCTAATGTTCATGCAACAACCAGCACAATGACAGACAAAAAGGAGCTTCTGGACATGCAAAATCAAAAGGACTGTTAAAGGATGACATATGACCCTGTCAATAGGCTGAGGGCTGCCCTTCCTCTGCTTCCCCATCGTTAGAGCTTTCTCAGCAACACCACTGGGTTGTGGGTCAGTGCTGAACAATTTCATAACTCTTAAAGTAAGTCTGAACAAAAAAATACACAAATAGGCAATGACAATTAAACACACTCCATACTCAACCAGTGGTTACATAATAATTCTGCTTTTAGGGAGAGTACGAGGTCTAAAGTTACAGAAACATTTTTTATTCAAGGTGATATGAAAGGAGAGGACTTGTGCTCAGGGTCTTTAGTGCTGAGCTGGAGCACTTTCAGAATCATAGAATCGTAGCATGTTTGGGGTGGGAAGGGACCTTTCAGGCTCATCTGGTCCAACCCCCTGCAGGGAGTAGGGCCATCTGCAGCCAGAGCAGGGTGCTCAGAGCCCCGGCCACCTCCCCTGGGATGGTGCCAGGGATGGGGCAGCCACCACCTCTCTGGGCAGCCTGGGCCAGGCTCTCACCACCTTTAGTGTCAAAAATTTCTTCCTTCTCTCCAGTCTAAATCTTCTTCTCTTAGTTTAAACCGTCACCCCTTGTCCTGTCCCAACAGGCCCTTCTGAAAAGTCTGTCCCCATCTTTCTGACAGACCCCTTGAAGTACTGGAAGGCCCCTCTATAAGGTCTCCCAGCAGCCTGCTCTTCTCTCAGCCTGCTCTTCTCCCAGCCTGGACCCCCAGCAGAGGGGTTCCAGCCCTCCCAGCATTGCTGGGGCTCCTCGGGCCCGGCTCCAGCAGGTCCCTGTCTCTTCTGCACTGAGGATTGGACCCAGCACGGCAGGAGGAGGGGTCTCCCCAGAGCAGAGCAGAGCAGAGCAGAGGGGCAGAATCCCCTCCCTCAACCTGCTGCTCACCCTGCTTTGGATGCAGCCCAGGATACCGTTGGCCTTCCAGGCTGCGAGCACATGGTGCTGGCTCATGTCCAGCTTTTCACCCCAGTACCCTCAAGTCCTTCTCCACAAGGCTGCTCTCAGGATGACCTACCTGAGTCGTTACAACATGTGCTCCATNCCACCACCTCTCTGGGCAGCCTGGGCCAGGCTCTCACCACCTTTAGTGTCAAAAATTTCTTCCTTCTCTCCAGTCTAAATCTTCTTCTCTTAGTTTAAACCGTCACCCCTTGTCCTGTCCCAACAGGCCCTTCTGAAAAGTCTGTCCCCATCTTTCTGACAGACCCCTTGAAGTACTGGAAGGCCCCTCTATAAGGTCTCCCAGCAGCCTGCTCTTCTCTCAGCCTGCTCTTCTCCCAGCCTGGACCCCCAGCAGAGGGGTTCCAGCCCTCCCAGCATTGCTGGGGCTCCTCGGGCCCGGCTCCAGCAGGTCCCTGTCTCTTCTGCACTGAGGATTGGACCCAGCACGGCAGGAGGAGGGGTCTCCCCAGAGCAGAGCAGAG
>VWZY01003875.1:0-18595 GCA_013399075.1 Chloroceryle aenea | reverse complement strand
TGGGGGGTGAGAAGCCCCACGTCCTGCGGTTTTATCGTAAAACCTGAAACAATGGCCCAGGAACAAGAGACAGATCGCTCCATGGGGGCGTTTATAGGGACGCCAAGAAACTTTCGGGTGCAGCCCATTGTCTTTATTTACATCAAATACAGCGCTGCTTTCCAGCTGCCCTCNCGGCGCGGGGTCCTCCGGGCGCGGTCCTGTCACGCTCGCACGGGGAGGAGGTTGAGGTGGCGATGGCGGATTTTGATCCTTACGACGATCGNCCCGCCGGCCCGGAGGCGAGTGGAGGGAGGGGGGGAGATTTAGGGAGGTGCTGGGCCAGCGCCAAGCTAGGCCGTGAGGAGCTGCTGCGGGGACAGACCGGGAGATGGGAGGCGGGAGCTTCCCGTGAAGGACTGTAGGGGGGCGAGAGGCCCCTCTTCTGGCGGGACGAGCTCAACACGGCGAGATGCCCGGTGGCGGGGGGAGCGGCTGCGGCGGCCCCGAGAGCGGGCAGCGTGGTGATGCCTGCAGCGGGGAGGAAGGGGAAGAGCTTTGTGGTGCCTCCGGTCGCGGAGGGCTGTGAGCCGCCGTCCTGCGTTATCCGGGGTCCCGGTGCCGACTCCAGTTCTATGCTCCGTGGGAATAGGGCTCGTCTCATCCCTTGTTTTTTTGCTGGAGAGTGCGTGTAGGGGAGGAGCTACAAAAACAATAACCAGCAGTTCTGAAGTTGGTTTTAAGTCGGGTTAGAAGATGTAGCGAGCAATTGACTTTTTGGAAGGTTGGTTCCATGTAAGCTTTTGTGTGCACTTAAAATAGGCGTAAATCCAATCTTCGAGGATATGTTTCCTGATCAGCAGTGTTCTCATCCTCCTGTTCTTGGAGGAATATATATCCCTTTTATTTCAGAGTGCTTAGGCAGCAGCGGTTATAACAGGAGTAAGTTTCCCTGTCTTTGGAAGCACTCTGATGCTTATTTTTGCATAGATACCTTTTCTTTCTAAAGAAGAGACGTCCAGAGCAAACAGATGATGCAGCCACTTAAAATTCTGCGTTGTGTGTGTTTAGTTTTGGGTTTTATTCTGTAAGAAATAACCTTGATAACAGCCTAGAGTGGCACTTGACACTCATGAGAAATTCAGATGTTGCTATGCAGCCTGTCCTAGTCGATGTAGGCACATTCTGTGAAGTAATACAATTAAAGTTAAAATGTTACTTTCATATTCAGATTTCAGTACTTAAACTTGCTCCGAGGCAAGTCGAGGATACTTGTTTTGGTGAACTAAAGGCATCCTGCTGATTACTAGATGCCATTGCAGATGAGGAAATGTACTTACACTGAATTAGCTGTAGCTTTAAGCCTCAAATGCTACTAATATTAGAGTGCAACTTGTACTTGCATCTAATTTATCATTATTAGTAAGTTACTAATAACTAATTCACCATTTCAGACTTTAACAGCTCTCTGTGCTTTGGACAATGCCCTGTAATATGTGTAGTCTAATGAAAACATGACTCTTCTTGAAGGTTCTGATTAAAGAATCCCACGTTAACCTAAAGCGACTCCTACTCATTTTCAGGTGCTCTAGGACTCTAGGAATAGTGTCAAGTCGGTAAAGATCTAATAGGTTTTGTGGAAATTGAAGTCTGCATAACCTTTGGTCACTAGAGAGTGAGCACAGGGTTTAAGTGGGACCAATAGAAAGCAATAGTGCCCAAGTTCTAATGTCTCCAAGATACCTGCTTCTCTCATGCTTTCCCAAGTGATGGTGGAAGGCGACAGAACATGACGGTGGTGTGATGAGACAGGATTGTGCTGCAGCCAAGATGTCTGGTAGAGCACTGATTAAGAGCTGGAGTATATTACTATGGTGCAGAAAAGTCACTTTATTCCAGATGAGAACGTGTTGCTGACACTAATAACAAAAGGCTTGCTGTAAAAGCTTTTTGGTCAGTGTTTCAGAGCCCAAAATGTAACAGAAAAACCTGTAATTAAGCATACTGAGACCTAGCTGGAGCTCTGAACATCTGTAGAGCTTCTCAGAGTTGAAAGAAATGGAGTATTTATCACTCCTGGCTTGCTGGTAGGCTGTTTATTTAGGTATGGCTTTAAGCATTGGGCTGGGCTTTATGCTGGGCACCTCACTCAAAGGTTGGGATTCATCTGCTGGAGTGCTGTGCAAGTGAAAATGGAGACCCAGTCTTTATTTTTGGATCCTCTGTCTTCCCCATTGAGTGCTAACAAACATCCCCTAGTTTTTAGCCTTGGGTAAGCTTTTAGGTGAAGACATCTAATACTGTACTGGATGGCTTGAATTAATTTGGTACGTATCTAAAGCTGTGGTCTTGGAGAATCCAGACAGAACTTGCACCCTGCTGAGTCCTGTGCTGCCTCTGGTGAAGCAGTAACGCTGGAATCCAGTCAAGCTGTTGTCTCTGTGCTGTGCAAAAAGAGAAATACTGAGCTATTGTTTAGATCCTTAGTGAAAGGCTATGAAACTCAAGTGCTAGCTTTCCAAATATTCTTCATTTTGAACTTTTGTCAGATCTTATTTTCTGGAGAGAAGAACTAAACTTGCTAAAAGAATAGCTTCAAAATGATCATTTAGTTGTTCTTTCACCCCAGGATGGCCTTACAGTGGCATTAACCCAGTCCAGCAAAAAATTAAGACTAATTGTGTAGGGATATTTGTGTCTGCAGTTTGCATTTGCTAGAAGCAAGGTTTCCTCTTCTGCTCGCTGCTTTGATTTTCTGGAAGGGGAAAAAAAAAAAATCTAATGGTTGCCTTTCAGATTCCCACCTTATGATGACACAATAATTACCTAATTGTGTCTGAGCAAAAGTCACTTGGGTGGGAATGCAGATATTTGTTTAACGCTTCGCTGTGACTCAGTTCACTTAGTTCAGATACGTTTGCAGTTATAATTGACTGATGTCCTGTTTTGTTACAAACGAGAACATCTTCTTTCAATCTCCCTCTTTGGTTACTGAAGTCAGGTGGGTTTTTGGTTGCTTGCTTTTTAGTTTGGTTTGGGTTTTTTGGGGGGTAGGGGTGTTTTGGGTTTAGTGTTTTGGGTTTTTTTCCCTCCCCAACTGTTTCAGTATTGAAAAAATGTAGCCAAATGTAGAAACAGTTTCTTTTTGTATTATTATACCTGAATTCTGTAGGAATTAGAGCCTGGTTACTGATTATTCCTGTTCTTCAAATGGAGACTAAAATACCAAATACACAGTAACATATTTGATAACTTGAGGCCTTAATGGATCGATTTCAGAAAAAAAAACCTCTTTTCTGATTTAATATCAGTAGCAGTTGCACAACACAGCATGGATTTCCACACACCCCCCATGAAGTTCAGAGTTTTCTATGGTAGAAACAAGGTTTGTCTGGAGCAAAAAATTCTTTTGGGGATTGCTAACTTGAGGGTGTGGTTTCAGCAGCAGCGCAGATTGATCTGAGTGGAGGTTGCTGTTGAAAGCTGTAGTTCCAGCCCTTGCTTTCATTCTCCTTCCCATGTTGGCATAGATGCTCTTTGCAGCTGTCCAGATCACCTTGTCGATCTGGCTGAGAATTCAACTTTAGGGGGAGATCTTTGGTGAATCAGAGTACAGGTGGCTGGCAGTCCGAGGAGCATGGTAAGAATGTGTAGAAGGAGGGAATGCTCCTTTGAAACTCAGCTGAAGCAATTTACATGTTCCTACAGAATATAAAATTCGAGATCTTTTTGGCTGCAAACTAAACTATGGTCTTTTAATAGCTGTTTGTAGAGCCATAGATGAGAATTAAGGACAAAGACATGGAACTGATTCTACATATTACAGAATTCTTCAGAAGAGCAGTTCAGCTTCCCCAGAGTCCTTCCATAAAACTTAAGTCCTGTGCCTAAAGTTAATTTGCTTATACATACACAGCACCCAACTAGAACAGCTTTGGCTCTGCAGGATGTTTTTGACTCTGACTTGTTAATGAGACAAAGGCATATGAGGAATATTGTCAAAAATGCTAAAATGTGAACCTGGGTGGACGCTAATTAAAGATATGTAGGTTGTGATTCAAGTACATTTACCAGCATGCTGATAACATCCGTGACAAATAACTCCTGCACAGAGCCTGCTACCATAAAAAGGCATGAATGACAGGATTACCTAGGAAGAGTTGAGGAATCTTATTCAAGATTTCTGCATTATCTGATTCATAAGTAATAAAATACTTATTCTGGAATGAAAAGGAAAAAAAAAAAAAGGCAGACAAGTATGTTGCTTGCCCAGTGGATTTTCTGTCTGCATGCAACCAGCCAGAATAAAAAAACAATAAAATTATTTGACCATCTGTATTTTAGGTAGAACTCTGCAGAAATGTTAATTAGTCCTTGTCACTAGCAAACCCTGGCTTGGTACAGGGTGTGTTCCCCTGCGCTTTTAAATGTGCAGTGAGCCTCTGGGAATGGGAGTGGATGTGGCCAAAGCCCAGTGACAGTAAGGGGCTGAAGAGAACATGGCCATAGTAGGTGGACAAAACTCAGGGGGAAATGGCAAAGATTGCTTAGGTCGGGCAAATGGTGTCAGAACCAGTGACAGGGACGTCCTGCAGTCTAGAAGGCCAGGAGCTATACCTTGCCTTGTGCCCCTGGTACAGATCTTCTGCCTGGAAAGGAGATGGCAGTTAGCTTTAGAAGGTTAGGCTCTGTGGGAAATACTAACACACAGATGGGCTACACTGATACAGTAAACAATTTAGCTGGTACAGTCCAGTGTTTCAGCAACTGATGCCAAAAACCTTAAGTGAGGCTGAGGGAAAAGGTAGGAAAAGACAACCTAGTTTACCTCATCTGTAATTTTATTATGTGTTCAATTCAAAACATTCCAGTCCAGATACCTGACAGTTCTGGCAATAACTTCAGAGGTCAGGGAAGACCTTTCTGTTAGCTGAAGTCAGAATGGATGTTGATAATATACCATTTAGTTAAAAGCATTGGATCCAGCTTAATTTCAAGGTAAGCTGGCAAGCCTGTGCCATGCAAGTATTTCTTTGCTGCTATAAATTAATCTTTAAATCTGGTCCAAGATGTAAGTTTTAAGAAATAATGGGGTTTTTGAGTAGAGAGAACCTTACATTGGTTTTGTTAATGGATTCTAGGGTGAGAAAGTGCATTCATCATTTCATCACCAAATTCACCTGTAATGTGCTTAACTGTTCATTCCCCCCCTGAAGGTATCAGGTAACACTAGAAAGGAGCTGGCCAGTAGTGGAGGTGGCAGATACAGGGACAGAGAAACTAGCCAAAGTTGTGGGAAACCCCACTTCCCCGAGTCCCCCAGCACCCGAGCAGCTCTGTGTATTGTATTGCTGGTTGGGCTGGGGTTCAGGTTCCAGACACACTGTGCTTGCTTTCAACAGGTCTCGTGGTGGTGGCCTTGGTTCCCGCAAACAGAAAGAGCTGCCAACAGAGCCCCCTTTCACAGCATATGTGGGGAATCTACCCTTCAACACTGTCCAAGGAGACATAGATGCCATCTTCAAGGATCTCAGCGTAAGGAGTGTACGACTAGTCAGAGACAAGGAAACAGACAAATTTAAAGGTGAGTTTTCAGAGCTGCTTTAGTTGTAGATGCCTAATTGGTAGGAGAAAATGAGGTACTTCTAAAGCTGCTTCAATGGGGCATTTCAGTCTACTCTGAAGCACAGTTAGCTTCTTGGTCTGTGTTCTTTATGTTGACTTGTGCAGGTTTCTCATCAGCAACAAGTAAAGATTTAGTTGGAATGAGATTCACTGTTACTTCCATCATCTTAAGATACAGACTAACCTGACATGAGTCAGTATTTGCCCTGCCATAAAAGGACTTTCTCAAACCTTGTTTGCCTCGTATGAATTCTAAGGAAGCTGAAGTGTCTGTCCCACTTAAGATCCATGACCTTCAGTGCTGAGTACTTCCACAGTCTTTCTCTAGTTCAGAAGACTCTCTTTGCTTCAGCTCTGTCTTTTTTGTTGTTCTTGGTTTGTTGTTGTTTTTTTTTAGTAGACAGGGAGAAAAATCAAGTAGATAAGCCATTCAAACAGTTGGTTTAGAGGATGCAAATCCAATTCTATTTTAATTACCCAGTGAAAAGTAACTTGCAAATATGCCTCCTTTCAGGGGGAAAACCCTGTCAGATAACAGAGGGTCTTAGAAAAGAGTAAGTTTAATAAATGATACGATGACACAAAATCAAACTGTTGGCCAAGCAGGTACTTCAGCTTCGTATTTAAAACTGCTAGTAACCAAATGTCAATCAATATTCAGCTAAATAACTGTCTAAAGGCAGAGATGAAATGTAATTTGTAATGAGCACCCTGTGGTAAAGGGAATTGATCAGGCTCCTGGCATTTGTGTGGTCCCCCCATGGAGCAGTATTTCAGGATTTGCCCCCATCATTAATAGGCCCAGGTAAATGCATCCATCGTGAATGACCCCGGCTTCCTGAGTCGGGTTTATCTCGCACTTATCCTGGTGTAGCTTGTGTTAGAGGGAGACTATTAGCAGATATGCAGCAAGAGTAGCTTCTTACAAAGGCTTTGAAAGTGCTGGTATTAAACTGTGAGGTTCTTCTTACAGGGTTTTGTTACGTAGAGTTCGATGAGGTGGAGTCGCTCAAGGAAGCTCTTACGTATGATGGTGCAGTAAGTATACTTGCAGTTAATTTGTGAAAGCAAAAAGATAAACACAAGTCTCAAACTCCTTGGCAGCCCATAGGATACATTCTGAAGAAATTCTCCCCTTTATTTAACAGCTTTTGGGTGACCGATCACTCCGAGTGGACATAGCAGAAGGCAGAAAACAGGATAAAGGTGGCTTTGGCTTCAGAAAAGGTTGCGGGCCCGATGACAGAGGTGACTTCCATTTTTCTAAGTAGCTTCTTCAACATAACGGCTGTGGTTATGACTTCTGGTGCTAACTAATGCTAAGAGAAGGCGTGCAAGTAAGCCCTAGGATTACACAGGAAGGAGAAGCTGTGTGTATAGAGGTCTAACGTAGCTGCTGCTGCTTCTGAAGTGTCTGGAATACAGCTGCGTGTTGTGTCCAAAAGCTGAGTATGTTGTCACTCCCAGCCCAGGAAGTGAGACCAATACCCCTAGTATCGTACAGTGTCTTGCAGAGGACAATCATAAGCCCAACAGTCTGATCTGCTACTATTTTATTATGATGTGAGAAAAGTGAGTAAGCAAAGTAAGCACAAAGAAACTTTCCTGACAATTTATTCTTCTTTAACTTTAAACTGACCTTTTGTTTCTGTGCAATGGAACTTGATAGTAACGAACCAAAAAGATCTTCCAGCAGCATGACTTTGGATATGGAAGGACTGAAACTTTGGGTTGGTATCCATCCCCTTGATCAGTCTTTCCCACAGCTTCAGACCTGAACACAATTGTGGCTTTTTTCCTAGGAATGGGAGGAGGTTCCCGAGAATCCAGAGGAGGTGGATGGGATTCCAGAGATGACTTCAATTCTGGTATCAGTATTAACACTTATACAGATAGGCAGCCTAAAAGGCACAGAAATGTTCTCATGTTCCTGTCAGCTGTGTTTGTCCCCATTACTGTTTTGATTGAATCTATTGTGTGCCAGTTGTGGACATCCTACAGCTGCAGTGGGATACTTTCAGGGGGAATCTCCCATTGCCTTATAACAGAGAAGAGAGTCCTGCTTGTAAATTTTATGAAACAATCCTAAAAGACAGAATATTTGTTCAAACGTAGCCTGTGGTGTCAAGGTTTTAAGCATTTCTCAAACATGTGGCCAAGGACATTTCTGAATAGTAGCAGAAACAGACAGCTCACGTGGAAAAGCTGATGTTCTGTTCTTCCAGAGCCAGAGGTTTTCACCTTCTTAGAGATGTGACATCATTATAGATGTATCCCTGAAGCAACTGACTTCTCCAAAGAAGTGTTAATCTTCCAAAGCCCTTTTAAATGCAAAGTGTCCCTCAACTTTTAGACCTTTTCCATCGGCGCAAGTTGCGGCAAATGACGGAGCTTGCCAAGTGGAAGGTAGTGGTGGAGCCACTGGGTGTGCTCTTGACTTCCAGTCAGTTTCTAGCTACTGACGTTAACACAATTCCTTTTGTCCTCTGAAAATCATGGGTTTGGTCCATTTTCTGATGGGGAGATGCTGGCAAGTGTGACTTTGCAATGTCTGGTCTCTGCGTGAGTGGAATGGCCAGAGGAGGAGGAGTGGTAACAAGCTGTGCCCCTGCCACTGGCGTGGTGCTGGAGAGAGGAAGCTTGCTACAGCACTGCGCTTAACTGCTTCGTAGCTGAGCATCCTGGTGTCACAGCTTTGTGCCTTCTTTGGCAGCTTCTGCAAGTGTGGATGCCTTTCAGCTTGTTACATATGCTGGATGAGTGATTTGTGAGCCAAAAATTCAGCATTTAAGTCTCAGTTGCTGCAGGAGCTTTTCTTCTCAGGATGTACAGCCTTGCTCTGGATCGAGCCTTTAAAGGTGGTGGTTTGGCACTGGAGTAAGGGACAGTTCTGCAACCCTGCCACCTACTGAAGTGGGAAGGAAAGTCTCAGATGGGAACAAACCAACTTTCTCTTCCAGGCAGCTTCTGAAAAACTGAGTATATTCCCCTTAAGCTTGCTGTTAACTTGAAGTATCCTCCTCCCCTTGAATGCAGACACTGGGGGCTTGGAGAGACACTGTAGGATACTCACTGGTGCAAGCTGGAACTCTGGTCACTGACAGGCAGTGCTTAATTCCTTTGATATGTAAACTGAAGAACTGCAGTTGGTTTCATTTTTAAGGTCTGAATCTTTTATTTTTTCCCCCAACTCTTAATTAGTCAAGTAAATTCCTGGTCACTCTATAGTGCACCTAAAAACCTTGGGGCTTTGCTGTGTTTTTCAAAGGCTCTGTTCCAGAAGGACTGTGTGTTTCCCTGCTCAGTAGTTACCTTCCCATTAGCCCTGCTTGTGCAGACTTCATGCACAGGCTGCAGCCAGTGTGATCAGCTGGCTTCAGAAGTGCCCTGGGTACATCTGGTGTTGTCCCCAAATTTGGCTAATGTTGCTGACAGGCTGAAGTTGCCGTTGAGGCTCATTCTAAGATCACTTGATGAGCCACTCTCCAAGACTCCAGTAAGACTCTAGGAGGATAAAGCAGTTTCTGAACTTGGCATAGTCTACTTGGGTTTCCAATGGAATCTGTAGGACTCTGCTAGAGATCTGAAACCTGCCTACAGACAGAGGCTCTCAGTGCATCATCTTGGACTGACAGCAGAGACTTGCAAGGCTTTCCAGTCATCCAGATAAAAATCTAGATTAAAGGCATCACAAAACGTGCTCTTTAAATTCACTGTCTTCTGTCTTCAGGATTCAAAGATGATGACTTCTTGGGAGGCCGGGGTAGAGGAACCCGCCCTGGAGACCGGCGACCACCGGGTGCCTCAATGGGCAGTGGTGGCACTGGTCGCTTCAGAGATGGGCCTCCCCTTCGTGGATCCTCCATGGACTTCAGAGAGCCAACAGAAGGTAAACTCTTCATATCTTCTGTGATTCAGCCTTCCTTCACAAAGGAGACTCTTGCTTTCTTTGTCACGTTAAAGCTTCTACCCCTGATGGACCGATCTTAAAACCAGAATGATTTTTCTTTCAGAGGAAAGAGCACAGCGGCCCCGACTTCAGCTCAAACCTCGAACAGTTGCTACTCCCCTCAATCAAGTAGCCAACCCAAACTCTGCTATCTTCGGTGGAGCCAAGCCCCGAGAGGAAGTAGTAAAAGAGCACGACTGAGTTTGGGGTTGAGAGGGAATGGGGAGGCGGGAGAGAAAGCAAGACAGTACAGAGTGACTAGCTCTGCTGGAATGTCAACCCTGCAGTTTACCATTCCTGCCATCTGGTATTTGTCCTCTTTGAAACCGAAAATACAGAGCTTGTGAATGCATGTCAGCTGTTAACAAGTGGTTTTTAGTACGTTCTTGGCTTTGCTGTATCTAGTGCCTGCTTTGTGCTGAGTTTCCCTCTTCTGTTTCCTTCCAAGCAGCACACTTGCCAGTAGATGAGGCAGTGTGGCTGCTTCCACGAGCGTGGAGGTCTCTGGACACAGGTGCTGCTTCACTTCTTCCTTTCTGGGTTTGTTTTACTTTAGAAGCACAGGGTAGACTTAGTTATTTCCCTGTATTGTTTCGTTTTACTTCCTCAGTGCTCCTCTTCTGACCTGCATGTCTTGTTCTGTATTGCTGTGGCTCTGAAGAGGAAAACTGGAGAGTCCAGATGAGTTGAACAGAGAAATTTACAGTTCTAACCAGGTAGTGAAATACCATTTGTGACAATTGGTGGTAGAGTTGCTGTACGCAGCAGAGCCCCTTATAAAAGGGTCTGCTTCCCTTTCACCCAGGTTAACAGGAAATAGCAGTTCAATAGGTGCAAATAAAATTGGCTGATGGGAAGCCTGGTGAATAGGTGGTGGAATCAGTGTGAATCAAGCATCTGCCAGCAGACTTGCTGGTGGCTGCCTCTTGATTTCCAAATGGTATGGTACTAGAGCGCAGAGCTCGAGGTTAGTGCTGCAAATCTCTGCCTGCTTGAGCACACCTGCTCACTGGCTCTTTCTGCTTACTTTTTTGGGTTTTACATGTTTGGTAAATTTTTAAACAAAGTTTCTACGAATAAAATGGACTTTTTTATTTTTGTTGAAGGAGTGTATACTTTGCCATGCAGTATGTAATCACCATTTTCCCCTCTAGTTCTTTGCCCGCTGCTGTATTAAGACCTCTGCTTTCAGAATACCTTGAAAATGGGCAGATTAGAAATTGTCCTGCTATAGGTTCTCTTCACATAGAAGTTTGGGTGAAAAGCATCTCCAATTGCTGCATCTCTCTTCACTTGCAACATTTCCCACAGCGTTAGGTGGGAGAAGGGAGGGGAGGCTGGAGCAAAAGGAGAGACATCATGTTTAAAAACCAAAAAGCTGGATCTGAAGTGCGGATAGTGAGGAGAGTTTCTCCTGTGCATGAGAAGCTTGAGCCCCTGCTGCTCGTGCTGCCCCCTTCCAGGTCCAGCAGCCAGCACCAGAGCGCTCGCAAGGAGTGCGGCAGCGCGGCCGCTTCACTGCCAGCGCCTTGGTGACGAATTTCTTCCTCAAAGCTCCCCTTACTGTCAGAGTCCCAGCAATTTACAGAACTACTCTTTCCTTCCTTCTGCTGCCTGTCACTTAATCTGCTTCTGAGATAAGAACCATTTGTCTAACACTAATACTTAATTTAAGACAGACATGCATTTGTGTGGTTGTATTCCAAACCAATAATTGACCTATTTACATCTTCAATGTGGAAAAGATTTTAAGAACAAATTCCCATATGAAAGAAAAACCTCACTTCTAGTCAAGACAGTTGACTTTTAAATGTAAAAACAAAAAGAAAAAAAAGGAAAAAAAAAAAAGGAAAATTCCAAACACTTAACACATTCTGCTTCATAACAAAATAAATTTATGGATATGGTATTTTGTGAATGATCTTTTAAATAAAAGAAAACATTAAGTAATATTTAACATTGGTCTTTATTTGAGTCTGCTCTAGCCTGTGGTTTTTCCCCCCTCCCCCCTCAGTTTTCAAAAGTTGTGTTAATTTGGAAATTGGCTTCCTTAAATTTGCTGGGGAAGCAGCACCAGACCCATTCTGATACAAATCAGTGGGGGGGGAGGAAAAGATAAAGGGGAGGAATCTGATCTGAACAGTGCAGGGGACACTGAAGCAAAGGCCACAAGTGGAAGCGAGCCCGAGCTCTTTGTCCTGTGGCTTCAGTGTAACCAGCCCCATGGCTGTGGCTGCCAGGCAGGATTTGGAAGTGCTGTGGCTTGCAGGTCTCAGCTCATCGTGCTGTCTCCCAGAGCTGGGCTCTGCTGCCCTCTGGTCAGAATCCCCTGCCCGGTACAGGGAAAAACGTGTGTCCTTCCAGTTGCAGCAGGGATCAGTTCAGTGTGGAGTCGGTGGTCAGACAAGGTTAAATAGATCAAGCCCACCTTGCCTTGCCTGGTTTCTCCCAACTTTTTCAGCTGGCCTGTTTCCCACTAAACAGCTGTCCATGAGCTCTTGCCCTGTGTCTTTGGAGTATGTGCTTGCTGCAGGGTAAGGGGAGAGCAGGAGAGATGGGTTTGTACTGAAAAAATGAGCTCTGACCTCCCTGCTGGTTTTACTGCTTTCCACAGCGTGGAAGGATGGGAAGTGTTCTTCCTTCCAGCTGCTCTTTGGAGCTGCTCTTGCGACAGCTTGAGTGGAGAACCCGGGTCCTGCTCTGGAGCCACTTGCTGAGGCTCCCGAGTGTCCTGTGTGAGTAAGGATCCCAGCTGGACGTCAGAGCAGGGCTAGCTGGGTGTGATGGTCTCCAGCTGCCACCACAAGGCTTGCTCAAGCTGGTCTTCCAAACCTGATGGTGGAAGCAACCTTTTCACCACTGCGAGGAGGAAAGTTACACTGGTTTGTGAGAAAGGCAGAGATGGAAAAGGGCTCATCTTAGTCCTCCTAACTGCTCCTCTGTATCTGCTAATGCTTGTTTGCTTGAGGGCTTCCCCCTAGTGAATACATCCCTCTCCCAGTGTCCAGAGCTTTTTTCCTGTAGCAGTCTTCTGTGTGTGAACATCAACACAGTGTCTGGGTTGGGGTTTTTTTGGAGCGTCCTGCTTCCCATCTGGATTAGGGTCAGACTCCTCCAGTCCTTTTTCTTCCCCGCTCCTTAAACTCAGTGGATTGGCATTTTCCTGGACAGAAGCATGTCCAACTACCTTGTGTCAACAGTTGACAAAACTCTGTTTAATACATGGATGTGGCATTTAAGTTCTGTGGGAGGAAGCAAGCTTATTTTTTCCCTATACCACCAGCAAAAAGCAGTTATGGTTTGATCTGTAATGCTTAATTTTACCTGCAGCTTAAAGCTAAGCCTGGCATGGCAAAGCCTAGACCAAGGAGGTTACCAGCAGGGGTAACAAAGAGATAATTCACTCTGTGGCTACTTGTATTCTCACCAAGTTACTCCTAGCAGCAGTGCACAGCTTTCTTCAAGCTTGAACTTAAAGAATTAGCAAAACTGAAGTCAGGAATGTAGCAGGCTGTTCTTGGAACTGAAACTGAATTTGCTTTGCAACCGTAGGAAGCTCTTTGTTGTGTTTCTCCAGTTGGGCTGCAGTGGGGAAGGCTGGTGCCGTGTCTCGGGAAGAGCTACGGGACCATGCAGGAGTAGCCGCGTGTATCTAACGTGCTGCAAAACTCCACTGGCTGCCACAGGAAAACAAACCCCACTGAGCTGCTGAGCCCAGGAGCCATCCTGGGAGAGCTAATCCCAGTGCTCTGATGGCAGCAGCCCAGTGCTGGCACTGGTGTGTTGCCAACTCACTGGACCATGCGAGTCTGTAGCAGCAACCGAGGGGGCTCTTTGTGCTCGTGGCCGTGAACTGCTCTGAGGGCTGGAGAAAGAGGTGGGGGACTCTTCTGGTCAAAGGACGGGCTGGTGAGAGTCAAGCTAAGTTTATGCCCTCAAAGGTGGCTCACTTGCCTTCCTAGAGTAGCAACAAGATGTTAACCTACTACCGAGCTGCGCTGGCACTAACAGCATCTCCAGTGCCGGCTGAGTTGCTGCAGTGCTCTTAGTGTCCCAGAGCTGGCTGTGACAGGGTGAGTGTGGCCGAGCCTCGCTGCCCTGGGGCAGTCTGGGATGAAGCTGATATTTTTCACCTCATCTTACGTATTCTCCTATAGTTTCACTCCTGACTTTAGCACACAGTATAGTAGGAGCATTTGCTACCGGTAGAGCTAGCTGCTGACTTGCCTTCAGAAAAGATGATAAAATCATGAGAATTGTAGAGCAAATCCTGTGATACTGCACCCCCTTCCTTTCCTAGGAGAGAGTTCATAATAAAGCCAGTAATTTTTAAATGCATATGTGACCCCTTGATCAGAGCACTCTTGTGCAGCAACCTGCCGAGCAGCCCTCGCCCCGCCGCCTGCCCTGAGCAGAGCTCTTTGGAGGGGCTGTTCCCCAGGAACCCCCCCTTCACCCAGAGCACGTGTTGGGCGAGGGCTCTGTGTGGCCACTTTGCTCCAAGCAGTGCAGTAGATCAGGCACAGATCTCTGGTCCTCTCCACCCACCTCGCTCCTTCGCAGCTTGCGGCAGAGCGTCCTGTGGTTCTTCACACGGGCACTGAGCTGAGAACTGCGACCATCTTTACATTGGTGTTCAGCTTCTGCTTTCCATGCTGATGGCTTCTGTGTTTCGCTCCCAGATGAGAGAGAAGGCTCGGAAGGAAGGGGGCTGATCGTGTATCCTGGGGTACTCTAGCCTAGAATCAGTTACCCTCCTGATTCTCAAGGGCACACATCTGAGCTGGACTCTTGGGGTGGCATTTTGCAGGTGATGCTTGTCTTGCATTTTCTTGTGTTTGCAGAAAGGGGAGTTTCTGTGGCTGAAGAGGAATCTGATTTCCAGCTGAGATTGGAATTTCTAATCTGGTAGCTGAATCCCTCCTCTTCAAAGCCACTTATCCCACTGCAGGATCTTAAGGAATGGTGTATATCTGAAGTGGAAAGGGCCATCTTTTATTGGGTGCATACATTTTCTCTATGGAATCTGCAGTGATATCTGTTCTTTGTGATACCACTCACTGTAGCACTATCAAACCAAACCATTCTGAAGTGTTTAAAATGGTGTAATGATAATCTTTGACCCTGCTTGCTGAAAGGATTCATCCTTCAGTGCCACACACTCGACTCAAGCCCATGAGTAGGAGCAATATTTTGATAGTACAAAGGTGCTACCAAAGCTATAGGCTTATGACCTGCACCCGCCCTGTGCATTAGGGGCTGCAGGGGAGCTTTGCTGATGCCTGCCCTTGTCTACTCACTTCAACCCCAGCTTGGATGGGCAGGAGAACCAGGAGATGGGGTTCTGGCCACACGTGTGGTGTCGCAGTGTGCGTACGGAGTCGCTGTCATTACGTCCGAGGTCATGTTCCTGTTCCTCATCTCGCTGTAGCTGTTGGGGACTAAAACGAAAGCATCTCACAGTTTGTTTCTGCAGCTGCCCTGATGCTGTTCGGTGACGTTGTTGGCTCAACGGCAGGTTCATTTTAGCATCAGCCTCCCTCATTTGCAGCAAAGTGAACCCAAGGGCTTTAAGGACTTTCAGCACTGTCACAGGAACCACCTGCTCGCCCGTAAGCTCACAAATTGTTCTGTAAAGCTCTCGAGTATCCCAGGGTTGATGTTTTGGGTTTGTTAGGCTGGGAACGCTGCCACCACCTTGCTGCCCAGTAGGTTTCACCCAGGTTAGTGCTCCCCATGGCAGGGATTTGCTTCCTACTATGAGATTGTTTTGTTCATGTCACCGTGCTCCCACCATCTGCCTCTTTTAAATAAACCAAAAAATCACAAAGTACCTCTCTAAACCCCTGCAAAATCTGTACTGTAATGAACCTGTATAATTTGTATTGCTGTATAAAAAAAAAATAAATAAAAGCATTCAGACCTTGAGTTTTGTCTTCAAATTTAAGGATGATGGTGTCTGTGAGGATGGACTAAGCAGGATTAGAATGGGAAGCAGCTTCACAGTGCGATGGGGTGTACAGGGTTAGTGTCTGCAAGCCTTCCTTGGCCAAACTTGGGTGAGGCACCCAGAAACCCTGGCTGTGAGCTGTCTTTCCACTGGGTGGTAGCAGCATTTATCTTCAGCTGTACCCGAGCTGCTTTCGGTTTCAGTGAGCTGGGGTTTGCAGCGGGGTGTGCAGCCGGGGCAGGGGAGGAGGTGGCACTTCCCCTTTAGCTGGGGGGATGCTCAGGTGGCTGCAGCTCGGAGGGAAGACGTTTCCTGGTCGATACCAGAAGGTGACCACGGTACTTGAGCACGTCAGAAAATTTCCTCCAAGATGCAGCTTTCATTAAAGCTGCCCTGAAACTTTGGCAAAGCAAATCATTGGTGATTTTGTTACGTTCTTATTCTGGTCCCAAAGCAAGAGGGATTGGAGGGCTGGTCTCCTGCAAAGTAGGCAGCGCTTGACTGGCAGAGCTTCTGGGAGAAGGAGCCTGTTGGAGCTTGGAAATGATTCCTCAGAGCTTTCAGCACTGGGTGTGTTTGTGCAGAAAGGTCAGGTTTAGCTGCCCCCTGGATTTCTAATTGTTGTTTCACTGCTAATTTCCCATCAGCATGAGTTACAGCACCTGCTTCAGGCAAAGCCAGCTGGCCTTTGAGCAGACCCCACCTTTATCTGAAAGGATGTAAAGTGGCCCCCGGGGCAGGTGGCCTCCTAGCCCCAGCAGGTAAGCTGTGCAGGGTGGAAGATGGGTTCTCAAAACCTCTCTGGGCCTGAAGAGATCTCTGCAGCTGGTTGGTTATGTATCAAAAGGAGAAAAAGAGGGTCTGGTTAACTGGTAAAACTGACTGAAAGAGTAGATGCTCTGTGTTTGTTGTAGGGGGTGGGGAGGAAACCAAGCTGAAGTGGGTAGGCTTTGAAAAGGACAGGGAAAGGTGAAATTGTAGCGTGGGGTTTTGTGTAACTCGTTGCAGCAGCTAAAAGCTTGATGCTTCTGGGTCTTTGACCTTTCATCAGCCCAGAAATGGTTCTAGCAGCAGGTCTTGGTGAGATGCAGGGCTTGCAGGAGGGTGACCCAGGGTAGAGCCTGCACCCCAGGCTGGGTTTGGTGTCCGAGTGGCTACTGTGTCCGTGTCACAGACTGGGCTTGGTCTGACCTCCCAAAGAGCAGGACTCTGGCTGTGTCAGTGGGTGCTGGGAGGGAGGGCTCTCAGCCTAACCCCTCCTCATGAGACATACCCAGAAGGGACCCAGCCTATACAGGGTGTGTGTTACCACACCAGTTACCCTCTAACCAAAGCCAGCGTTCCAGGGGGTTGGCATCTCAAGGGCCTGATGGTTTGAAGGGCATCACTCTGCCCAAGAGCTGCTGTAACACACGGGGGTGTGAGTGACCCTGCTGCTCGGGTACAGCAACAGCTTCGCTCCGAGCGGTCGCGTGTGCCAGCCCAGGAGACAATGAGGCCACTGCCACAAGGTGCCTTTGCCGCAGCCCCTGCCAACTGCGCTAACGTCGGCACCGCGGAGATGAGTCATCTCTGGAGCCCTGGGACCCACCAGGGAACCTCTAAGCAAATCTGTGGTACCTTTTTAGCAGTGGCTGCTCCTAACGAAAGAGATCTTTGCTATGAACAACAAACTGACACTGTCTCCAGCATATTTGGAGCAGCAGGTCTGCTGTACAGAGTTCTTCTGTAAAACTCCTGTTATCAGCCTGTTTAAATAGATAAAAAACCTGCTGGAAAGCCCCAGATGAACTGCTCCCTAGCTAAGACCTCTGCTGGAAGTGCTGATTTTGTAGCATCTGTTTTAGCAGTCAGAAAAGCATTTTGCATTATATAATATCCTTCACCCAGAGGCCAGCCAGAAACCACGCAAGCAATTAAAGCTGGGTCTTGCTCCTCTAATCTTTGCTTCAGACAATACATCCTGACTTCAAGACAGGCTTCTGCACCCCCATTTTGTGTGGGAAGGGCTCTGGAAGTTGCATCAAAGCAATTATTTTTGCACCTCGGGTTAGAATTGGAAGAGCGAAAGTCTCCATGTATTTGCATGTACAGTGGTTAATTATCTTACCAAGGCAACGTTCCCTCCACAGCTGGGTAGCAGAGTTCCCATCCCAGAGCTGCACGAGTCGTAAACAGTTGGCTATTTTATCCTCTTGATGCCAGAAGGGTCTCCTCCTGTCAGAGAGAGAGGTGGATGTGGGTGAGTGGCTGTGGCAGCTTGAGATTGCCCTGATTTAACTACGGCAAAAATTCCCTTTCCTGGTGAATTCCCATCCTGTGTGTGAGGGAGGTGTTGGAGAGTCCTCGTGAGAGGCAGCACGAAGTGTTGGTTTGTCTGCAGTTGTAAAGTGTGTGCCCAGCTGCCTCTCACGCTCCGGTAGCTACAGCCATACTGGGCTGCTATGTGCACGCGGGGATTGTCCTGTTCCAAGAGCAGGATACGTATTTCATGGATGGCAATGGGGCTCCAAGCCAGCTGTTTGCCATAAACCTTCTTTGGTCTACTCAGGCAGAAAAAGAAATAATAAGGAGCTATTTATTTAAGAGTAAAGTGAAGCTGCTTCTGATGTCTTGCAAACTGCCAGTGCTGAAGCATAAGAAACAGTGTTATTCTTACAGCTCTGGGCAGGAGCTCCAGGTTTGGCTGTGAGCAGAGGGGACCTCGGGCTGCCTTTGAGACTCGACTGTTCTGCAGAATCTGAGAGGACTTGCTCGTTGCTTTAGCTGCTACAGGTTTTTCCAGGCAGCATCTGCCTCTTCCAGTGTGCGGTGTGAAATCCTCCCCAGGCTCTTTGCTAAAAAGAAACTTCAGTTCTTGTGGGGCATCATCCCAGCTGAAACTCCAGGTCTGCTTAAGAAGGGACCTTGGTGATGCGTGTGATTTTTCTCCATCTGAGCCTCTTCCTCTCCCCTCGGAGGATAAACCCAAAGGCTCCTGCGAGCGGCGGGAGTTGCACAACCACCGCCCGTGGGTCCCCCTCGTGAGCTGGCGAGGGGCTGACCGGCCGAGCGAGCGGCGGATGTGGGGTTAGTGATTCAGATGAGGACAG
>VWZY01003874.1:202936-280998 GCA_013399075.1 Chloroceryle aenea | reverse complement strand
TTTTTTTAATAAATCTAGTCCCATGCATACCAAATGGCTTGGCTGCCGGTAATTCTTGTATTCACCCAAGTGCTTTTACCCCTCACCCTTCCGATATTCCGTATTATTTGTCCTTGATTTCGATTCAGTACACTGCACTTCTGGAGATGCTGGTGTGTGCGCCTTCTTTAGGCACAGCGTTTATAAAACTCTGTGTGTGTATTCGCTTTACTTGTATGGCATCGTGTTTATAACTGCCGTGCCATTTTGTGTTATATTACATTACATTTTAAGGTCTAAGAATTATTTTGAGGGGTTTCAGGGTTTTTTATTTTTTTATTTGTGTAGCTGTGTTTTTACTTCTCTCTTGTAAAGTCAATGATATTGACTTGCAGTAAGGAAGAAGGCCAAGTAGCAACAGTATTCTCACGACTAAGGTGTATAAAAGCAAATGGAAAATTAAAATCTTCCTGTGTGTCTTTCTGAGCCACTTAGGATTTAGTTTTCTCTCTGATGTAGCATTGCAGGAGTCTACATTCTGCATGTGTGTACACAGACATAGACACACTCCACACAACTTTTGTGCCTTGATCCCATGAGATTCTTTCAAACAAGTGCTGTTTCAGTACTCTTTCTGTAGCATCGGGCCATAGAAAAAAATAAAATTACTTTAATGCTTCACAAATAGGAAAAATCTGCAAATGGCATTACAGACCTCTGCGTATTTTTTTTCTTCCTTAGCCCTCTCTATCCAAACACTTGTGCACAGCATACTAAAATGTGTATTAATAGCTATTCCTCTGACATGCGTTGGGCATCCAGACCTCGACAGATCAGAATTATTTCCTGCGTGCCGTCCCTCGGTCGCTTGTTTGACTTCGGGGGCAGCAGGCGCAGTCAGGTCTGCCTTGGGCCTGTTCTCTTTATAACCTATTCAGAAGTACTGGTTGGGAGCTTTCTTTGAACCCAAAATTTAAAGGAAAATTTTTTGCACGTTTCTTTTTCCCATATGTCCATTTTTTTTTTGTCAAGAACTCTGTCTAGTGGCCACAAAAAGGAAAAGTATGTGAAAGTAAGGCAAAAATACTTTTACCCTTTTAGGAGAGAACGCCGTTAAGAGACCGTTCTGCTGGCCTGTTTGCAGCCCTCTTCTCCCTGCAGATCTGTAGCTCTTAACAAAATTAATCTGCAGTGAAATCACAGAAATCTGATTCTAATCATCCGCCCTGGAACAAGACAGAGCTACAAGAAGACGAGCATAGTGTAAAAATACTTTCAGCATGTGGAGCCGTATCATTAACATTAAAACCTGATGGTGTGGAAGAGGGAACGGGCAACAGATTTCTGTGCCTCTTTGGCATGATTCTTCTAACTTCTACAAGAACTTCTGAGGTATCACTGGCAAGCAGCGATTTTTGTTGAGGCTGTTTGTGTTGCTGTTCAAGCTCTGGGACTAGCTGGTAGGCTGAAGTTTTCACTTTTGTGGGAGATTTTCTTAATTGTGGTTTGCTTTGTAAAGCTGAGTAAAGTTCTGGTTTAGCTTTTGTCATGTTTAATATAATCTGTAAAATTTTTTCCCAGCAATAATCGTTTTCTTCCTGTCTTTAAGTAACTCTGGCAAGTTTTTTCCCCCCCCAGACCAATTTGGAGTGCATAATTTCAGTTACTGTATTTTTATCTGAGTCCATCCTTCAAGATTCATTTGAAGCCTGGCTCCTGTAGGGAGCGAGTGCTCAGCATTTTATGGTCATCAGGACTTACTGAGTGTGTTCATTTGAACTTCCAATTCCCTAGTCACTTTTAGAATTTTTTTTCTCTTTTTTTCATTTTCTTAATGGCATTTGCCAAGGTGAAAGGACACGTTTTTTCAAGCAGCATTCATCTGTTTGAAGTAGTGTGGTTGTAGTCGTTTATAGCTTCTAGAACTCTGTTGACAGACCTGCTGATACTGGGGGTGTGGGGTTTTTTGTCCGTTCATCTACATTATTAGTGATTATTTAGATCATAGCTGCACCCGCTGCATTGACAGGCACTTTGCCACTTCTGTATGTGTCCCAAAGAACATACAGTGCAATGCAGATGTGTTTCTCAGCATCTGTTTTACACTGCTGAGTTTAAACATTCTCTCTGAATTAAAGTTCAGGCTGGAAGGGAACATTCCCTCATGCCCCAAATGACTTTTTTGTGGGTCAAATTACAAAGTTAAAATATTTTATTTTATTTTTAAATAATATTACTCCGAAAGTTGGGTTGGGGGGTAGCCCAGGGTTTAGCACTTTCCAAATGCTAAGGAAGATGGTTCAAGCTGCTGCTGCAAGCTGTGGACAAGCTCTTAAGTTGCTGGTTTAGCTCTGAAGCTTTTGTAATATCCTTTGCTTTCTGGGATGCAGTTATTTCCCCCTCCGTAATCAATAATGGGACTTTTGTTTTATTTTCACTTCTAAACTTTATGCCTCTCTTGCTAATCTTTCTGTATGTATAAATTTGCTTTTTTCGTCAGTCAGACTTGGCAATACTTGGGCCACACTAAACTAGTTCTGGGCAGTACAGCAAGGCTCTCTATTTATCAGGGCCTTTCCGGGGCAGTTTATTACACTGTAGGAGTGACATTTTCAGCCTTCTAAAAGAGTTGGTAAATATTTGGCAGGTTCTAGTCCTTCAACAAAAAAAGGGCCATATTTTATCTGTGATAAGGCCTGAAAGAAAACTATCTAGGCATTAAGGGCTTGAGTTCTTGGGCAGAAGGGTGGGGTTCATGCAGGATATTCTTTGAATTGCACTGACTGAAGTCAAATGTTTGCCTGCAATTTAAGAACCGCTGTTCCTCTATGTTTGCAAATAGAGACCTTCGAGCCAGGGTTGTATTTTAAGTTGCAGGAGTACACAGAGCACAGCAAGTCTGCGGTGTCTGGGTTGCAAATACATGTAATCAGGGGCAGGTTAGTTTCAGACCGGGCATGGTATTGACTGTTGTTCAGTACAGACCTTTCACAGAAGCCTGGACATGCTTGTGTTAGATAGAGCCTTGCACCCTTAGTGAGGACTAAACTCCTTAAGAGTGAAGCATCCTGTGTGCACCCAGCTTGCAGATGCCTTCCCCTCTGCTCTTGGCCCCGTCCGTGGATGGCAAACCCCGAGCTCAGGGTGTGCTCCGTGCCAGCTCCCGCTGCAGGCCAGCTCTTAAGCACACAGAGACAAACCAGACAGGGAAGAGAATGTGCTTTCCCTTTCCACTGCTGGCCTGCTTGAGTAAATCCTTCCAGCTCCTGCTGATGTCATCACTTCCCTTCCTGGGGACCCAAAAGTGACAGATCCAAGGGGAGAGAGGAGGAGGAGGGCAAGAGAGACTAGAAGTGGCTGCAAGGTGGCTTATGCTGGCCTGTAGCTGGGAACATCCCTCTGAGGCTTCAGTCCCTTCCTGCAGTCTGAGTGACATCCCTTTGAAATGAGAAAGATTGGTGGCATCTGTCTGCCTTTCCCAAAGCAGAGTGCTGTCTGCCTTTGCCAGGTATCATCTTTGCTTGGTAGAGGGGCTTCTGCTTGGGTTTAATCACTCTGGGGAGTGAGTGAGAAGGTGTGTGTGTGCATGTGGTGCTGCTAACAAGAGGATTACAACTGCTAGGATCCCAAAGAGGGGAGTGTCTAGTGCTGCGGTGGGGAAACCCTTCCTTGCTGAGGGCAGAATTGGTCCTTCAGATCCCATCTCAGCCTGCACATTCGTCTGAACCTTAGCGTGAGCCAACAACAGTGTGGAAAAAACCCAATCATGTGTCTGCAGATTGAAGGAGATGAGCCAGGGGTGATGGTGGTCTGGAAACAGCTTCCTTTTCCCTGCTTAACTGATGGACTGTGGATTCATGGCGTATTCTTTAGCACGGAACAATCAAAACATTTCCAAGACATTGGTTGGTAGATGTGGTTTTGTTTAGACTTTTTGGATGTTATTTGGATCTTTGTAGTTTAGAAGGGTTCAGCCGTTGTTTTTTCCCCTTCTGTGGCAGCAGGCAACAGGCCTTTGTTCTTCCTCTCCTTTGGCAGAAAGTCTGTCGTGGCATCCTGAATGTCCACGTGGGTGGATGATGTGCCCACATTCCACGGCATCATGCAGGATTTCAGTATTTTCCCTATACAGATTTGTTAGTGACACCATTTATTACTGGAGTCTTGACTCCTAGATCCTGCCTACATCTGTTGTCATTCATTACGAAGTGTCCCAGCTGACCAAGCTTTGAGTCTTGCTCAGACAGCTACAGTGCTCAGTTGCAGTGCAGATGACAGTCCAAGGAGGAATGTGTGCTGCTTCAGGCGTTCTTTGGAGGAGCAAATGTTACCCTGAACTGGCCGATCTGGTGAAAGGGTCAGTCTTGTACAGCTGGAGGTAGGGCAGGAACTCTTCCTGGCCTTTTCCTGGCAAAATCTTGCTGAAATGAAACAGTGTTTCAATGTTCAACCAGTTCTTACAGCTGTTTCAAACCTCTCTAAATGCACTTTACTCCCCCCCACCTTCCAGTTCTTAGTATGGAACTTTCTCAATCTATAAAATTTGAAAGCAGGTTTCATTCAGCAAGATCTCTTTACATGATAACTTTTAAAGTATGGTGAGGAACACAATTTAAACCACTTAAATTTAATTCAATCAGCAGCCTGTAGGAACTAATCTACCAGTGGCCCAAAGGCCTGCTAAAATTAGTCACGGCTTTCTGTTTTCGGAAAAACCCACCTCAGGAGTGTCTCTGCTGTTTTACAAAGAACAGGATTTCTGAACACGATGCTGGCAATAGGGTTAAATTGAAATATGCAAGTGCAGTAGTTTAAGGAATACATTCCAGAAGCTGCTGAATGCTCAGCTTCGTTACGATCAGGTTGGGTTAGGCAGAACTGCCCTGTGCTGAAACATCTGGAATACTATCCCATTTCCCCAAAATGGAATTTTCTCTAAGAGCAGCAGAAGTGCTGAGATTTGAGAGGGTGGAGCCAGCAGCAACCTACCAATGCTGGAAAATTATTTAAGAATTTATAGAGTAAAATAGTGAGAGTTTGTGAGGAGTCATGATTTTGATTACGATCTCTGGTTTAAAGCCTTAGCGAGTTCTGAGAGCTGGGACTTTCCAGGCTGCAGTGATTGGTGGGACAGTTTTCACTGGGGCCAGGGGCTCCGCTCCTTGGCACTTGGCTTTTTTTAGTCTTTTGATGAATTCCAGAGAAACAAGTTGTGGCAAACTGATTTGGAGCTTTGGAGCCAGAATATGCATGAAAAATCTTGTAAGAATAGAGAGAGAGATATATACTTATATTTTCTTAAGGAAGAATTTGAACATAGTTCAGTTAAAATATCCTAGTTTTAAAACTGCAAATGGTATTTTGATGGTTTAAGAAAGATAAAAGTTTCCTCAATTCTCAAATTATGGGTGTATTTTACACCTGAAGGATACTATAAAGTAGACTTGGAAGTCTCAGTTGCATTTAAAATGTTGGGTTTTTTTATTACAAAACCTGCTTTGACTACAAAGATATTTAGTATAATTGTGACTTCATCTGTTAATTTTGAAGGAAATGTTTCTGGAGGAGGAAAACATTCCCATGCAAATGTAACAGTTGTAAAGAATGAGAAACAGAAAGGTACTCATTCACAAACAAGCCTGCCCATTTTAATTTAACTTGGACCATAAAACCAAACAAATAATGTAATTTGTGGAAAAAACCCCAAACAAAAACAAGCAAACAAACAAAAAACCAAACCCAATCGTAATCAGATATTTACAGTATCCATTTTTTCCATTTTTATCAGTGTGGTGGATTATTCAGCAGTGCATTTACTGGTGTTTTACATATAGCTTTCAATAGACTAAGAGTGTTTGTTTGTTTCTCATGAACTATCATACACACCCGAAAACCAACTGGAATCTACATTTTAAAAATAAATAAAAAAAAACAAACCCAAACCAGCAATTGCACTGAACAACAAAAATTCAACTCAGTAAATTGAGCTGCATTTCCTAGATCTGAGTTAGTAAAAACCTCCCAAGTGGGGGTAACAGAGGGGCAGAACTCTCCCCGTGGTTTCACAGTGTGCGTTCGCTGCGACTCCAAGTGCTGCACTGAGATTAGAATTAGGTTATGGCAAGTCCCAGCCTAAATTTAGCTCCAGGATTCACCTACTGCACTCCCTTCAGTGGAAGAGTTTGGTTCGCTTGTAGCATATTTGAGCTAGTTTTGCATCTCCTTGGGGAATAAATTATAGCCTGAATGAGAACATTCAGACACATCTATGACATTAATGCTGTATGCAGTCGGAGGTTCTACCTGCGTTCAGCCTTTTAAACTAAGAGTATCTCCCTGCCAGGACTTTATTTGATCTATCAATGGCCAGTCAGGGCAGTGAGACACAATGAAACATTTTTTTCTGACTGTTTCTTTGCAGACATAGTTGCAAATGTATTAATAAGCTCCTCACTTTAGAATTTTCACTGGAATGAGCTCTCCCCCCAGCCCAGCCCCATGTGAGTGACTGCACTTGTATAGCGAGTTGTTTCACATGCCCTAAATGAAAATGTAATAAATCCAGAGTAAGGAAAATGCTTACGAGTCAGTTTAAGGTGTTATGTAATACCAGTTACATAAAGTTTTGGATGTCTTCATACTTTTAAGATATTACTGCCTTCATAAAGAACACAAACTGTAGTTTAGTTTCAAAACATCTGATGGGAGTTTAATCTTAAAAAATAAATTTGCTTGTGGATTGTCTGCATCACAGAATGAAACACAGATCCCCAGAGAAACAGCAGGTGTGCCCATCGCTGAGCAAAACACCTCCTGTGAGCCACTGGAGATACCCTGATCTGCACCAGCTCAGCATTTGTCCTGTGCTCTGATTCTGGTGACTGCTAATGCTTTTGGATGAACAGCCATTTTAGAGCAATGTTCATAAATGTTTGGAAATTCTCTAACTTTCAAACCTTTTTTTTTTTAACTTTAAAGTGCATTTTCCAAATGGAAATGTTTTGTACTAGCTATCAGTGTTACATTAATGCTGAGTTACATTCAGCTGCTGGTAGGCAGCAAGCACAGATTAAGAGGCTGTTGCAAAGCACAGAAAGCTCTGCTGTAAGTTGGTGTAACTGGGCACGAGTGTTGACTGCCATGGAGCTGCACTGGTGTATCCCCCAAACCCCGACCCGATGGGCTACAAACGTGAGCAGCATTTCTTTAGAGAGCCAGCTCCTGCTGGCAGATGAACAGATCAGCGTAACAACTGAGCTCTTCCTCTTTTCTCTCCTTTCTCCCTTGAGTAAATTCACGTCCGGAAGGAAACATTTTAGTCCAGGTGAAAGAAATGTTGTACATCCCAATACAGCTTCCAGAAATAACCTCCCATTCGAGTGATTTCCACAGCAACTGAAGATACGCCGAATACTTTTTTATATCTATAAAAATTAATTGTACAACAACTTCACAATTCCAGGCATGATTCTGAATGTAAGCAGTGCTGCTGAGCTATTGCCCAACAGCCAGGAAGGAAAAGAGCTGAAAATGTAAGCAAAACTGAGTGCATTGATTATGGTGGCTAATCTAAAAGGAGTACCAGGCAGCAGAGAGCGGGCAGAAGAGGCACTGCCTTTCCACACTTGTCATCTTCTCGCCAGCTGGTCCTAGTGCCTGCTGTTTACAGTCTGGAATGCCCGTGGTCTGTTAGGGCCAAAGGAAAAATACCTGCATGTGCCCACAGCAAGTTCTGCGAGCTCAGCTCTGATGAACCGAAATCTTACTAACCAACAGCAGGGGTAGGAGCAACAGTTCGTGTTCATTAATAGCAGTTTTAAAGGGATAGAATTTCCCTCTCTCAACCGTTTCTTGTGCACCCTGTGTGGCATTGAATAGCAGGCACAAACTTGGACACTGACAACATCTTATTATGCAAATGGCAAGGCTTTTAACCATGTCTTTCACTTAACTCTTGGATGTGCTTGCTGGCTTTGGTGTCAGAGGTCTGAAATTTGCAGGCATGAAGCTGCTTCTGCGACTGGTCACTGGTGGTCAGACCTCAAACACCATCAGGTACCAGTGGTGCCCACACAACCCAGCTTTTCTGAATGTTGCTGTGACTTTCTTGCAGTCTGTATGGCAAAGATGATTGGGTTTCTCTAACCTGTTCTTATGGCTCTGAACTATTACCAATTTTAAGGACACTTGCTCAACTTCATGTTGCCAAATCTTGTTTAGTTATAATGACATTCAGCAAATGACGGGGGGGTGACTTGTACTGCTGTAAGGAGTTGCTGGGTATATACAGTTGGACACAAAGCCAGTGGGCATTCCCAGTGTTACTGAACCTGGATCTGGCCATCTGGTACCTTTAGTAACATTGAGATGAGACAACTTACAAAAACTTGCAAGAAAAGATCACCCTCTTGAGCAGAGAACAGCATAGTCTAAAAGCTTGAGATCACCAAGGTAGTGCTGTGGTAAGAGTGAGGGCATCTGGGCCTGGCCAACTGCCACACTGGAGACCATGCATTTTGCTCTCCCCTGTTGTGCCCCAGTACCAAACCCAGGCACTTTTTATGTAATAAAAAGCATGTCATGCGATTAGTTAGGGGGAGCAGTCAAAGTGTTTATCAATTTGTGTACCTGTTTTCCTCCTCAAAGGAGGCTTCCTTCAGAGACACGTGTCTCCTCTCTTGCAATCAAATCCCGTGCTGTCGGCCGGTTGTTGACAATTGACTTGCACACGCTTTGGTCTAATTGAAGTCTCTTGGTTTGTCAGTATTAAGTGATTTTACTGGGTGAACTTGGGCATGGATGTTCCCTGACTTTCTGATGCTCCTGCTGGCAGCACGCACAGGTCACACGCCTGCCTCGAGAAGTGGCTCTTGTCTGGTCTATCCAGCCCCCCGAGCGGGGGTTTCCTTGGTCATAAAAGAGGCACTTGTGTCTTAAAAACAAATAAATAATGGAGCTTTCAGGTCCCTGTCTCCTCAGCTTGCTCCTCCCTGAGGAATAGATAGAGTTTGTCCTTCCTGAAATTATTCTGAACTAGGAGCTCTGCTGGAAAGGTGGAAAAGAGGAATGAAAAAAAATCCACGGGATCATGTAGGCTGTGGCTAATGAAATGTGAATTTACGTGACCACCCATAGCTGATGCACATTTTATGCTTGAGTTCTTCCATGTGATGAGTCCACTGCTAGCAGGGGCAATAGTTTTAATGATATGCTTTATATTTTTTTTAGGACTTTGTACACTGCTCAGGCATAAGGGAACTAATGCCCAAAGTGTGAAGATGAAATGAATTTAAGTTCTTACCTGGAGCCCTATTCAGGCAAAGTAAGAACTAAGCCCAGAACTTTTAAAAACTTGTGAATTATAATAATTAGCTCATGTTTTTATGCAAATATATTCTGATAATGTGCATACTATTGTAATACCCCTAACAGTGGGAACAGTATTGGTGGGAATATGGGGAGAATAGGTACTAAAGTTTTAATTTTAAAAGAAGTTGTCAAGACCTAGACTTCAGCTGAATTTTCTGGAGTGTATGACCACATGAATATTTTTATAATCTTTCCATTTACTTAACCTCAAAGAACAGGAAAATGAGGAGCACCAGAGTACCCCATAGATCCACTTAAAGCTCCAGGTCTGTAGCATGCTTAAGCACATGCTTAACTTTAAGCATATGATTAATCACATCCCTGGTCCACGGAGTAATTAAACATGTTCTTATGTACTTTGTACAGCACAGTACCAGCCTGCAGGCGTTCTCTAAACACTGCTGTGCCTGAGAAAGTGGTGAATCAGAAAGTGATTTTTGGCTGGAGTTTGGAAATGAGCTTAAAAGAGTGAGTTAGTTAGGCACCCAGGACTCATTATATCTGCCTAGCTATGGAAAAGCTGGTCTTCTTAGCAGAACCATGCAAGTGGCAAGGTGTGGCCATTTACTTTATGGTAATGCCTTAGTTTTGTTTAAAATGAAATTATTTTGAAGTCTCTTTTACTTAGCAACTTCCTGCTACGCTCCTACAACTCCACTTCCCTTAATGCTGGGCCAGATCAGATTCTGTTCCAGCAAAGCCAAAACTGGGCAGCCTCTGGTTGGCAGCTTCTCTCTTAACTCACTGGTCAAAGTTTAGGTAGACTCAGAACTGGAGGCAGCACTGGCAGGCTGTTGCCAGCAGTGTGGCTGGTTTTCCTGTCGGCACTCAGCTCTGCGGTAACGTGCTGCTCCGGGGCCTGGAGTCATCCCTGCACTGCTGCCTGTCCTCCTACACCTACCAACCTGCTCGGCTTTCTCCAGCCCTGCTGTGCCCTGTGGATATCGAGTGTGGTCCTGGGCAGAGTCTCTGGTTTGAGACTCTTCCAGCCAGCCCTGGTCTGCAAATCAGCATGAGCGAGGGACCATTATCAGTGGGCTGTTTGGATGTGTTCTCCTCTCCCCAATTCTTGTGGCTAAAAGATTTAAGAGGACAGCTGTGACCAGACTGGGCTGGTTAATTTACTAGCATCAGGCAGTCTTTTCTAGCCAGAGCTCCTCCCCTGGTATTTTTCTCCTAGTGTTCTCTTTTCCTGTTCCAGTTTAATAATGCCAACCAGTTTAATACATTAGCTGTCACACCAGCAAGCTCCCTTCGGAGCTGTTGGGTGTGTTTTGCCAACGTGCTCCTTTGGCTGCGCGACGTGAGCAGGCAGAGCTGCCATCCTCTTCTTTGCCAGCCTCAGCCAGAGAATGGCCTCTTGCCACTCAAGAAGGGTGTAATGTGGGAGCCACAAGAAGACTTTTTGATGACTAATTGTTTTATTTTATATACTTGAAGTCAATTAACTGCTTTAATTTCCTTGTTCTCCAAGGCCTCCGCATATAAATGCTAGTGAGGTCACCGCAGTGAGGCAAGTCAGCGCAACATCAAACGTTACTATTCGAATTATTGTCTCCTACGTATCTGAATGGTGGGAGGCTTGTTTTCAAAGCAACCTCCATGGAAAGTCTGTGTAATGTGTTTGATTAGCCAACCTTGTCATTTTCAAAGGGACCCAGTCAAGATTAACAGGGCCTAAATGTACCATCTCCTAAAAATAACTCTGGCTTTCCAGCTCCTCTGCTGATGTGGGGGGTGGGAGGGAGAAGTGACGCTTCCAATTCAGGATTGCAAAGAAAGTGGAAATGTAAAATGCACGTGGCCAAACCCACCCCTCGTCAGCCCTCAGAGGATGGGTACTCCTCCGGTAGTTCTCAAGCATTCCTTCCCTGTCGGGCCCTGGTGCAGTGCTTTGGGTCTTCCAGGGGACTCTGCTGAGCTGGGAGGACAGGGAGCTCAGAGGTCCATGCCAAGGCTGGGCAGCTCTCGCCGCTGGAGCTGGTGGCAATGGGGATGTGCTTGTCCCTTGGCAGTGAGAGACTTTCTGAATTTTCCTAACATGTATATTTTTATTTTCTTGAGGGTTTTTGTGGGTGAAGGAGCTTAATGAACCCAGCTAACATCAGCACTTCTGGAGCACGCTTGGGCCTGCACAAAGGGCAGCCTGAAGAGAGTCATAGTTTGTGCTGGCAGGACCCAGAGGCAGTGACTGCTGCTCTTAGTAACTTGTTCACGGCTGACGGCGCTTCCCAAGCAGCGGGTGCAGTTGTGCTGTGCTGCAGTCTCTGGGGCAGGACTGACTGGGATGGATCACACTTAGTCATGGATTTGTTCTCCTGCACTGCACAGTTAATATTCTCCTGGGGACCTCTCATGTCATTTTCAAGACGGTGATCAGTCTGCTCTTGGTTTTGAGAGAAAAATCTTGAGACAGACCTGTTTTCAGAAAGTAAACCCCACATATAAGTGGTTTCTGGAAGCTCTGCCAGCATTTCTCCAAGGCAGCTCATTAATTTCAGGTCCATGTTCTATCAGTTATTTTCTTGCTGTCGTGTCCACTGGCTCATGCACCTGGAGTCAGCTCTAGGTTTGGGAAGCGTATGGTGCACAGTCCTTGGAGCCCCGGTGTGTTTTCAGCTGCTCTGAAGGAAGCCCTTTGTCTTTTCCAAGCTACCTGGAGCCAGCACTGCTGCCATCTAAATCCGGAGGCTGAAGCTCTTGTCCGGGCAGAGCAGGATCAGCAGCTGTGTGAAACGGGCCAGTCTCTCCTGCGAGGGGGTGTTATTCATTTGGTAATACCAGTCCATTCCAGCTGAGGATCTGCCCCTTTGTTTTGTGTATAGGACAATTTGTTTTCAATTTTTGTTTCTGAAAGGAAACTGTCAAGACAAAATTCACACTTAAAAAAATTAAGGGAAACAGCTCTTTGTCCGTTTCTAACAATCCCCTTCAATGACTAAAGCTGAAAGAATTCTAGAAACTGCAATCATTTTCTACCTTCGGGTTGGTTTTGTGCTGTTCTTGTGTTTTCCGAGTTTCAAATCCAATACACCAAAAAGACTTCAGTCCCAAATCATCCTGGTAACATCAGTGTAACCTAGAGCTCTGTGCTCTGGGGATGAAAATCTGATTGTGCTCTGTCTAGAAGTGGCGCTGAAGTGGCAAGGAGCTAGAGCAGCCCGGGCAGTATTCCCCATTCTTCCAGCACACACAGCCTGGACAGCTTTGCAGTCCGGGAAGGAACACGTCCAGCCTCTGCGGAGGGGGTCCCCTGGAACAGCACTTCTCCATCCTCGCTGGAATCTGCCAAAGACCCAATGCGAGTAACATAAACTCAGTGGCGAGGCAGCCTACCCGGGGTGAAATCTGCAACGACTCCAGTCACCAGCTTTTTGTGCCCTGGGTGTGCTGTCTGCTGAGGAGGGGTCCTGGCTGCTGGGGAGGTTGTGGTCTCCCTGGGGCAGGGGCTCATCAGAATTTTTTTCAAGTGCTGCAGGGACCTGGTCATTGCCTGGGGTTCCTTCCAGCTACACAGACTTGTTTATTGTCAATTCATGGAAAAAAAAAAAAAAGAAAATAATAACAGCATGCATCTCATTTTAATTTAAGTCCTAAAAACTACTTGATGCTCATTATAAAGGAATTGATTCCTTAAATGCATGAAGCAGCCGTGAGTGCTGCTTTCAGAGTGGGACTGCTGATGCTCTGACTCATGCTTTGCTTCTCTCAGGCTCTGGCTTTTATGCTTCATTTAGGACACCAACGTCATTAGCATTCAGAGGGCTGCTGCTTTTTTTTTAATTTTTATTATTATTATATGTTTGTTGTGATTTATTTTTTCCAAAGATGCAAATAATATTTGGATCAGAATCACGGCTGGTGCTTTGTTACCAAATCAGGGCATAAAGTTTGCTTTCATTTGACTTGCAAGCCTCAGAAGAAATTCTGAATGAAAATAAGGTGTGACTTTTGACAGTAATCAGATGCTCTCGGGAGTTCTTTAGATGCCAGGTTGCCCGTTACTGTGGAGAGTCATCCCGTTTAGGATGGGTGAGGATATTTATCGTGTGACACATGGCTGGGAACTCTGTGACTGCCCCAAGCCGCGGTGTTTCCATTGCCTGCAGAGCGGCCCCACCAGCCGGCGGTGTCCCTGGCGATGGCATGTTTGAACGGCACCAACTCCAAACAAGATGCTGCCCTGTGGGGCCGAATGTGGCAGCTCGGCCGCTTTGTTTTGGAGCTGGATGTTCACACCCCGGCTGGGGCCAGCAAGGGCTTGGGCTCTGGAAGCTGCTCTCTGGGACATCACTTGTGCTGCCACACGCATCACACCTCCCTGCTTCTCAGGAGCACTCCACCACTTGTGCTCCTCCCAGCCTGTAACAGAATGGCCTAGAAGGTCCTTTCCTGAGCAACTTGATGTCTTTGCTGCAAGGGGGGGCAGGGGTGGGAGTAAGGAAAGCCCTGAGAGACCTCAGGATTCCTTGCTCTGCCACAAATGCACTGGAAGCCCTCGAGCGTGTCACAAAGTCCCTCTTTATGGCAGCTCTTTCAGGAATACTTGCAAGCCCACCTTGGGGTTGGAGCCTGTCCCAGCACCCTACAGACAGGAACTTCACAGAGAAACAACAGAGCAGGATTGCAGGAATCTACCTATGGATTCTGTGGAGTTCACCTCTATCGACTTTGAAACTACTGAGGAATTAAAAGGAAAGTGTTGCTCCTTACCCCAAGGACATGCTGGGCTGGGCTGGGATTTACAAGAGGACTTGTGGATGAGGGTTGAAAATTCCCAGGAAACTACTTGGCACCTTTTCAGCAGGGAACCTATAGAGCTTTTTCAGATATTACTTAAGCTGAAAGTTGTTGAGAAATCAGTCATAATACCCTGATTAAAATCCCAACTTTATTAATAAACTAAACACAACTGCTTCTGCAGTTGAGCAGCTGGGTGTGACCTGCTGGGAGCTGCAGCCAGGGAGCTCCAAGCGCCCTGGGGACCGCAGGTTACACCTCACCAGTGCAAGATGTGCAACGAGCTGCCCAGCCCCGGGGGTCTCCACTTCTGGTCAAAACACCCATGCTCATCTGACTGCTAATACTGCATGTGTTCGTGGGACAAGGTGTTCCTGCCTTTTGCCCCAGTGGTTTGGGGTGTTTGAGGGCTGCTTGCAGCTAGCTGTGCCAGGCTTTTTGTTTGGTGGCATTTCTGCCGAGCGACAGACGAGCCATCTGGCATTGCGCTGAAACGCAGCGTGGCGTTTGCTTAGGAGGGAACCTGGGGGATGACAAAACAGTTCCACGCCTTCGCTCGTCGCACCACGGCTGGGCACCAGAGCTGGGGCGGTTACTGGGCACATCAGCAAAGCTGTGTGTGCCAGCATGAGGTGGTACGGCCTGGTGGAGAGAAAGGACCCTGTCAGACCTCTGCCCTCCCAGGGATGGACTGAGTGGCAGCAAGAAAAATGAGGGACTTTCAGGGGCAGCTGTGTTTTACTAACCCAGTCATAATGCCCCTAAAAATCCTTATTGTTCTTGCAATGGTCAACTGTGACCTCCGGCATGGGGAAGCCTGGAAGAAGAGCACGGGCGCTTGGGGTAGGGCAGGCCAGCCTCGGGAAGCTTGCTGGCAAGTCGGAGCAGGGTTTCAGTCTGGGGAAAGTGTTTCTGTTGGAGGGGGGCTGAAAAGCTGTGTGACTGCGGTGCGGAGCGTGTACTCGGTGTGAAGCTCAGGGCAGGAGAACTGGAACGCAGAGTGGGGGAAATGAAACAAAACAAGCACTTTCCCTCCCTGTTGTGCCTGTCACCAGAGTGAGGGGGAACAACTCAACCCCAGAGGAAGACCCTTACCCAACCCAACCTGTTCTTCCTCCCCACCCCAATTCCCTGCCTTACTCCTCTTTTAGCTAGCTGCTCTAAGTGGTTGCAGGTCTCTGCTCATTCCCAGCTCCCTTCTCTGAGCTTTAGTTCTACTCTCATTTTTCAGATCAGCCCAGGATGCAGTAATTGCATGCAAAGAAGCAATTTGTTAAACAGAACCATAATATTCAATTATTTGCCATCTTTATGCATTCTAATGCTTCATTTGCATTTCTGAGAACTTCTACATGTTGAAGTTTTTATTTTCATTGAACTCTACAACAACGTTCACACCTTTTATCCTTTAATAACTCTACCTAGGGGTATGGATAATCAAATTAACCTGGCCCCACAACAGCCACAGTCCCTTTGCCCTCTCTTACTGGATTTCTCATTACCTTTTTGAAAAGGGTTTTTTTAAGGCTTTTATCATGTTTATCAATTAATTGACATGTTTCTATCCTCTCAATTCTGCTTTATATGCCTATGCCAGTAGATTAGAAGTGCGTGGTGCTTTGGTTTTAACAGTGACTACATAGACTTGCTTTACACATCTCTTACCTATTTTTAATTGGATTCTATGGTTCTGGAGCAAGATTTACTTATTTGTTATTTGTTGTTCTCAGGAACATTTCACCTGCTTTTCTTAAAGCTGAATTCTTTGTAAATGGGACGTGACTAGAAACCTTGAACTGAGTCCCAGGTCTCGCTTAACTCTGTCAGGCACACTGACACACTGACGCTACTCCAGTTAAGGTATGGTATGAATCAGGAGCTGGACCAGCTGCTCTGGAGCGAGCGTGTTCACATGGAGTCACCCTGTGGTAGCTATCGCAGAGTCATCAGCTTGGCTGTGTCAGCAAGTCCTAAACGACAGTCCTTGTCCCGGTGACTGTGTGACTCCATGAGACAATGGGCACGAGAAAGGCACTTTCCTATGGATTAAGGATGGGCACAGTTCAACTGATGGGAAAAAGAAACTTGAGCTGCTCAAGGCCCCACAGGACTGTCCAGGAGTATCCTTCCCTGTGAACTGATTCTATGAATGTGCCACTTTTGGAACTGTTTCAGGACTTGCTGCTTTGACACCCTTGATTGCTGAGACTGCCCCAGACCCTCTGCTCCTCTCCATGAGGATTTCTCCACCTAGCAACTCTCATGTCTTTATCTGACACTGAAACGAGTTGGAAGGGCTTGACTGTTACCTTGGCAAGATGTGTGGATGGATTAATCTGTTCTGATTGTGATATCTACCAAGCCAACTGGACCCAATCACCTCAGCTGCTAATGGGCTGCTGAGCAGCAACAACTTGCAGTGGAATATTCTGTGAATATTGTTGAAAAGAGGAAGAGCAGGAACGAGGGTTTGTAATGTTTCTGGATGTGTTTCTATGTTGCAATTTTTATCCTTATTATCACCACCTTCCTCAGTTAAGAGTATTTATATGTTAAAATAAACACATATTTGCTCTGAAATACTGGAATATGCTTCCCAGCTTCTTCATATCTCAGCTGTGCCACTACAAAGAGAAGCCACTCCTGGATTGTAAAGTCAGGATAAGTCTGAACCTCTCAGAGGATGTACACAGAGCAACTCCTGCAGTTCGTCCTGAAGCCAGGGCCCTGATGAATGCATCTTTTTCTTACGTTCTATGGGACCTCTGCCTATACACATGTCTGACAAACTGCTCCAGTGCTTTAGAACCTCGTGTCTTGCACCTTATGGCAAACTGCAAGTTCCTGCTTAGGCATCTTGCACGGCCTTTGTGGCTGAAGCCCTTCCTGTATGTGACTGCATGTGGCGAACAGGAGAGCACGGTGGTTTGGTGCTATTTTTATCCTATCTGTTCCCGAAACAGCTCTCCCAGTCATGTAGGTCACACACATCCCCTCCAGTTGCCATACTGCCTGTCAGAGTGGAGGGTAGGTGCAGCAGAAATCTGTAGGGACGCTTGGTACGTGGCCAGGGGCTTATGTGCAGGATCCCTTGTGCATGTCCTGCAGGTGGGTCCAGCCCTCCTGGTCCCTCTTTAACTCTTCAGGACAATCTCAGCAGCCCCTGAGTCTATTTCTCAGTGCCCACGCTAAGCCACCAAGATTTCAAGAACAAATTTAGCTTGCCTTTTTTTTTTCTTAAAGCTCAGTGTCGTTTTGTACTGCCCCTTTGGCTTGGAAAATGCAGGAAAATACCTAAAATAAAGGTGTTTGGAAAAGTACACACAGGCAATAACGGTTCTTTTCAGTCTCAGTCGATGCCATCAGCTTCTACTGCAGTTAAACACTGCCCCAAACTTCCTTGAAGGCACCATCCCCAGCCTGCTAAGGAGTATGAACATTTAAAATAGACCCTACTGAAATAAAACACCCTGGTGTTCTCATGCACACGTTTTTTTCCATGAAAGACGAATAACAGCACGTGCACTAAACCTGAGCTCCCGTTCATGCTCCTCCTCACACAGCTTTGTGCACTTTGCACGTCCTTGGAAGGTGCACAGCATCTGGACTGGGACCAGCGTTACAACAGCCCGCAGAGCATAGACCCAAAGTGGCAAAGAGCAGAGGGTGCAGGGTGAGATCCAACAGGGAATGGCAAACCAAATTAATTTTCTCTTCGAGTGCAATTCTGTTGCTGTTCAAGCAGCAGCGTTCTGGGCTGCGAGGAGCCGCTCACTTCAAGGGACACTTTCTGAGCTGCCCTGTAATACTGGCAGCTGCTGTCAGGGCACACCTCTGCCCAGACTAGTTTAAATCTAACAGAAATTGTATGTCAGCCACATCAATGGAATAAAACCAGTGCAGGAAATATATTTTGCAGACAATTTTTTTGTTTTCTTTTACTGAAGCCTTTTGGTATTTTGTGTTTTCTGATGAATAGCTGCTTCAAGGAGGAAAGATGGTTATTTAGGCAAACTTCTGTCATAAGTTAAACATTTCGGGGTTTGCAAAACTGAAGAAATCCAAGCTCTCCAGGAACCTTTAACATTGACAAGTCATTGTTGGGCTTTATCTTTTTAACTGGACCAGAACGGGCCACGTTTAACTAAAAGAACATTTGCAGGAGTTGGTGGGAAAGGACCACCAGCTTCTCCAGTGGGATGGCTGGGCCAGCTTCACAAGAGCTGGACCCTGTTCTGGTGCCCAGTTTATATTGCCCAGGGTTCAAAAGTTGATCATGTGCACTTTTTAAAGAGGAAGAGGAAAACCAAAACAAACCCTCAGCAAAGTAAACACTCTTCCCTAAGCCTCAAGTGAAGTCCACAAACTCATCAGCTGATCTAGGCTGGTGTGACTTGTGTGTGTTTGAAAACCTTGTTCTGTTACTGGAACAGGATTTGTTGTCCTAACTGGAAAGCCTGGCAGGCCTCTTGTTACTGAGCCTGATGCTGCTTTATATGCAGCTTAAAAAAAAACAAAAAAAAAGTTTCAAGTACATGGTCTTTCCTGACTATTAAGAATGCAAGCACAAAGATGGTGGTGTCCCAGGTAAATAAGGCCACTGGGTGTAGTGAGTTAAATCCCACATTACAGTTGCCAGGGGTCCTTTCGTCTCTTTCTATTGGTGCCCATGTCCTGCCACAGAGCAGCAAACGCTGCAAGGCTCCTCAATCATCACAAACACTCTGTAACTAACCCCAGACTGGTTCTTTAAGCTCAACAGCAGCACAGTCACAGATAAAGAATGCAAAGGCATTCAGAGTTGTAGCAGTCCAGTCTGTAACTCAGGGTACTGGTAAGCCCACGGAGATGGGTATGATGTATTTATTTATTAGTCTGCAATTAAGGGAAGGCAGTGAAGTTTCCTCTGCACACCCCCAGGCTCCTCAGGCAGCATATCTGCCTCAGGAGAGAAGCTGAGAAGCACAAGGATTCACTGTGCTTCTTAATTTGTGGATGAGCAATTTGTTTTCTCCTTAAACTTCCCATGACTTTTGTTCAGCATTTTAAAAGGAAAAATTAAAGAAAGACTTACTGCTTTCTACAGCCTGCAGTTTACAAATATACTCCTCTTTCATCCACTTCTCCCACAACAGGCTGACATCTCCTATTTAGTGCCAGCATCTACAAGAGGCATTTTTAATCATTACATAATAAAGTGGAACAGAAAAGGACTAATAATACAGTAGGGTCCAATGATATTTCCAGTGCTCTATTACACAGGACAGGTTTTGGCCACCAGCCTGTAGGCACAGCACCCGTTACATATTCATGCCACGCTACCACTTACAATATATTCTGATATTTATGCCTGGGGGCACAGAACTTGTGCTATGTGTGATACCAAGTTTTTTGCTCCATGACAGGAGAAGCAAATCTATGGATTCCAGCATGTGGACTTCCAAAGAGTTAAGAGCTTGTTCTTAATTGGGGAAAGGAAGCCAAAACAAATCATGTGCACCACAGTCAAATACCGTTTTTAGGGGTGGGAGCTGCATGTGTATTTCAACAGTAATCAAAATACCCAGGGACCAAGGCACACCAGTGATCAGTGGTCTGATTCTGTGAGCTGAGGACATGTCCTACAGAATCTGGCTCTCCTGAGAGACATCACGAATTATAGTCACTCCAGCAGACTTTAAATGCACAAGCAGGAATTGGTTGGTTAGACTTCATTTTCCTTTGTGTTGGGGATCAACCATGTGATGTGTCTTAAATTCTTAGCTCCTGTTTCTGAAGCGTGTGCTGTGTATATGTAGCTCCAGCCCAAGCTGAACCAGAGAGTGGTGATGTGTCCCCACAGCCAGCCTACCCACGGGGCAGGCAGCCCACACGTTAAGCCTGGTGCTGCCCTTGGAACAGGACCAGCTGAACAATTATTTTAAAGCCGTTCAGTTTTGTTCTGACCTTGTTCACACTCTGACTGTGCTACCGCGGTGCTGCTGGGCTGTGGCCGGCCATGGTATTGAGTAGTGACTTCCCTCAGCAGGAGCAGGCAATCCCCTGCAGGCTGTGTGGAGGTGAGTTCAGAGGCCCTGACTCTACCCTGTCCCCACCACAGCACACAGCCAGGCCCCTTGGGACTGGCTCAGCTGGGCCCTGGAGAAATAACCCCATTAGCGAGGCCCCTCTGGGCTCTCTCAGCAGGGCCAGAGCAGCCAGCGGAGCACTGCAGCCAGGCTGGCACTCTCTGGCTGCCTGAGTATTTGATGCCAAAGCAGTGGCTCCACAGGGCCCTCAAAGCTCCAGCAGCAGCTGTGAGTGGGGAGGGCTTCTTGTGGTGGAGGTGCTGGGGCAGGCAGAAAAACCACGCAGGAGGTGAGCTGGGGGCTGCTTCATGCTCCAGCCTCGCTCGCTGTGTGGCAAAAAGTACAGGCGTAACCTCTGCCTGCCTCCCACCCTGGCTGAACCAGAGCTAGGAGCCTCTGTCTGTCTCCGTGGGTTTCGGCAGTACTTAATCGATTTGTGCTGCTCAACAGCCTCGCAATAAATGAGTACAAGGTGTTAAAGAAGGATGTGTTAGTGGGAAAGATCCAGCTGAAACAAAGCTTAGATAGAAAACATATGCGTGCTGAGAGAGAGTGCACCCTCTCCCCATTCCCACTCCCCGGCCCTGCACAGGGTGCTTAATGCTTTACAGAATCACTGGCTTGTTTTCAGGCCTCTGACTTGTCCTTGAGCATCTCTGCAGCCTGCCCATCCAGAGGGGTTTTCTGCTGCAGGAGGGAGGCCAAGCAAGAAGCCGAGTGGCACCAATTAATGCAGCCGCCCGATTCCAGACTCATGCTGACACCACCGATTTGCCCATTAAGGATGACTTTTCCTGCCCAGAGACAACAGTACAAGGCATTACTACAGGAAAACCTGCAAAGGACACAAGTGGGGAACTTCTGGGAATTCCTTAGGCTTTTCCAGCTGCAGAGGAGGGTGAAAACTGTCAGCTATAAAAGTATTATAGTTTATGCTGTTAAACAAATCATCATTTGTCAACAGGTAGCTGAATTAGATCCAATTTCACTGGCAGAGCCAGAACTGATTTTTTTTTCCTGAATACTATTGTATAGTTAACAGCTGGCAGAAAACTGGCAACCAAGGCTGAGCTGGGCTGATAAATAACCCAGTGAGCCTCGGAGCAGAAGACACTGTAGCTCACGGAGCGACTGCGGCTCATGCCAGAATGTGTTGAACAACTGCTTGTTAACAATCTCTGTACAGGCAGACAATTGATGCTGGAAAGGTACTGGGAAAATGTTATTTAAATAAGACACGGATTTCCTGGGGTTATCAAAAGAACAAGCCAGGTTGTAGGTCTAAGACTACTAAAGCGCAGCAGCAAACTAGCAAATGTTAGTGTTTCTTGCTCACTGAAACTGAGGATCTAGGAATAATGAGTGAAATGTCCCAGGTAGTTCTAAGATGGGAAGGGCAAGCCAGAAAACCGGCAGAGAGAGAGACGTTTGTATTTGTTTCACAGCTCTCGAAGTCTGCTGGAGAATTTTCCACTCTTGCAGGTGTTTTCTGAAGGGGAGACAGAGCCATACTCTGGTTTCAAATGCTCTGTTGCTCCTAAGCCAATCAGACCACACTGCACCATCTGGGAGAAGGTAACAAGTGAAAATGCCCTGTCAGGAGCTACTGTTTCAGGCTGGAGCTCGACACCTTGTAGAGCAGCGTATTGCTGCCCTGTGTTCTGTACTTAACACTGCTCTGGTTTTGCCTCTGCTTTGCAGGCATTTTATTTTTATCATGGGTAAGAGCAGGAATGTGTGTGTCTCTGGGAGAGAATGAGCACGGGGCTGCAAGCTTCATCTCAGTGCAAATAATATTTTGGCAGAAAACCTGCAGGAGATTAAATTAGGGGCCTAACGACTGAATATTAAAACATTTCAAACTCTGAGTTCCTTTAAATAAGCAGCTACAAAACAAGGAAGGAGCCTGACAAAATCAGCAGGTCCAAAGCACTAAAGGAATCCACTAAGGATCACTTGTTTATTGATGGAGATTTAAAAGGACCTTTTTATTATTTTTATGAGTAGCTGTACATGTCAACATGCTATTTCCTCAATGCATTTTGAGTCCAGATTAGCTAAAGTTTTAGGTGTTGGCAGAACTTGCTACAATAGAAGGGAAATGCCAATGGAATAACTTTAAACATGATCCAATCCCTGATGATTCATTGGATGTGTTAAAATTTCCTTTGAGACCATGTAAGTAATGCAGGGACTGGAGTGCAGAGTGCCTGTGACTCAGCTCTCTGCGAGTCAACGGGAGGATGTCAGAATTACTCACTGGGACAGGAGGAATCTCATTTATCTATTTATAGGCAAGGCTAAGATGAGCTTGTACCATTAAAGAGCTGAGTTTGCCAGTTCCCATAAGGGGAGGAGGAGAGAAGGCCCTCACTTTGGCTGTTAAAATAACAGCTTCAGTGTCAGCCTCCTTTCCCCTCCCATTTCCAAACCTGAGGACTAGCCAATCACATTTTCTCGAGCGCACAGAGTGCTCCTAGCCCTGGGGCTCCCAGCCTGTGCCAGGAGCAGAGTAGTGCTGTGAGCCCCCATCCCCTGGGCACTGGCTGTTGCTCCCAGTCCTCCCAAGGAGTTCGGGATCGCCCGGCTCAGTGCCCCAAGGCTGAGAGAACTCAGCCGCTGCAGGGGCATTACTGTGTCAGGTATCTCTCTACAAATTTAATTAAAGAGGTGCTCGTTGGAGGCCAGTACCCACTTGGCCAACATCCTGGCTGCTGCACGTTTCTCCCTGAAGATGTACAGCATTATCCCTCGGCCAGGCATCTTGACTGATGGGACATCAGAAGAGGAAAGAGCTGGGAGCGGAGCGCATCGCCTGCTGCCAGCTCCTGGGCGCGAGCCGGGGGGCTGTGTGAAGGCAAGGCCACGCCGCTGCCAGCAGCGGGACACAGGGTCCTGCAGACATAGTTCCAACTGTGTAGACTCAGGCTTGGAGGTGAAAGATGGTTGAGATTTGGGGTAAAAAGCAACAGATCAAACCCCCAGTAAAATGTTTCAGTGGCACTGTTCCTGTAATACAGCCAGCACACGCATTGCCAGAGCTTTCTTAGTGAGGAAGAGATCAGCACACGGCAGGGACAGTGCCATTTACTGTGCTGCTGCCTCTTCGCTGCTGGGAACACACTGGTGGTGTTAGTCTAGGCCATCCCTCTCAATTCCCTGCATGTAACCATCACCACAGCTGAGTCCCTGCCCGTAAAGAAGTTATCTAGGAACACAAGGCTCTGGTTTACTGATCCAGTCTCCCACTATTACAGGCAATTACATCATATCACACTTTTTGGCAGGCTATTCCAGCACTTCATTTTAAATTTCCAGCCTTAATATCATTTGTTCTTCTGCCAGCATCGTAATTTAGTTTAAACAATTCTCTTTTTTCTCTGATCTTTACCTATCAGATGTATTTACTGAAAACAATCCTATCTCCTCGTGTCTTTGTTTTGAGAAACTAAACAAATGAAGTTCTTCTAGTCTCCTCTTGTTCTCAACCCTCTGATCATCCCCAGTGCCCTCTCTGTACCTGCTAATCTTCCTTGAACATGAGTAAACCTGTATCTTCTAGGACTGTGTTTGCCTTTCCATATCAGATTGGTGGCTCACAGTTATCCCTCCGAGCAAGTAATTCTCTGTATGTTTTTTTCCACCACCCTGCTTTTGTCATTCTCAAGTGAGTAATGTGATATTCTAGTTATTAATTTCTAACTGGATGTCTTTATACTTTGTCTATTCTATCTCAGACAAATTCTCTCATTCAGTTACTGCTGATTGATGCCCCGATCCTGCTCTGTATTAACAAAGCCTGTGTCCTCAGCAAATTTCTTTACTACATTCCTACTGCTGTGCCAGAGTCATTAATGAAACAAGTAAGACTGGCTCAAGACTGACCCTTGAGGAGTTCCACTTATTAACTGCTCTGTCCGGCATTTCTCCTTTCCACAGAGCTCCTTGTCATTTGCTTTAGCAGCTCTGCTTTTGCCATCCACACTAATCCCCATCTTCTCAACTTCAGTAAGTAATTTCCCATGTGGCATAATATCAGATTCTCGACTCAAGTCTGGATAGAGTAAATCACCTGTATTTCATTTGTCTAGGAAAAAAAAAATCAGTCATCAAAGAGAAACATGAGGTTAAGCTCGGCGCCTTTAATGTGCCAGTTCTTTCCAAATCCTGGGAGGGAAATCTGCCAGTGCACCTTGATCTGAGCACACTGAATTCTTTAAGCTTTTCCTTCCGTCTTACATGTGATAATTTCATTCCCTTATGTATGTTCCTACTGGAAACACTGTCTTTGCCCAGCTCTTCAGTATGATCACCTCTAATGAAGATGCAGGCAAAGTGGGTTTAATTAATTTTTAGACCACATGTAGACTGGTCTAGTCTCAGCCTCATTCTTGCTACCTAACGACCGCATTGCTTCTCTTTTCTTCTCTGTGTTTAACTAGCTGAAACCTTCTGCTATCAGTTTAATTTCCTTTCAAAGTCTTAATTCACACCTTTATTTTGGGCATTTCTCATTCTACCCCTCTATTTCCTGACCTCAGCGAATTAGAACTGGATGACTGAGGCAAATGCTGCCTCCAGGTTTCTGCCCCACCACTCTGCTCTGATGCTGGCCATGTGGCAAAGATGACAGAATAGCTCACAAAGCAGGCCCAGAACTGCTGGACTGAACACGGCCCTGGCACGGTGGCTGTTCAGGAGCTGCTGTGTAACTTGCTTGTCAGCTCTGTGGCAGGGGTGATGGGCTCCAGCAAAGAGCAGGTGGTTGTTTCCTGCTGTGGTTCTCCTCCAGACATCTGATTTCAGCCCCTGGCTGCATGTGAACTGAACACTCCCTTGCTGATCAGACCTTCTGTCCATTCCTCCCCTGACCTCAGTTAACTCCCCCCAAGTGTTTGGGGCTGGTTATTTATCCCACTGGTTTCAGAGTGTTTCCCTTCAGGGTTCATCCTCCTGCATGTTCCAGCTAGCTCTGGAATCCAGTTTCCATCACAATCAACTCCTCAGCTCTTCAGTGCAGTTGATTCCACTAATTAGTTCCCTTAATTCCTTAACATTTGCCCTTTTTGAGGTGAGCATGTTTGGTTTGTGACTACAGACAGTGCTGGAGGTTCATCCCTAATGAGGTACATTTAAAAGCTCCTGTTCCTCAACCAGAGTCTTCAGAGGCTCTGGATGACTCAGAGCTTGGTGCTTTCGAGACAGCAGAAGAACTGCAGTTGCCCTTCTGTGCGTGCGAGACTCCGCATCACCCTAACACTGCTCAGGATTAATTAGTGTTTTCATTTTACAGACAACTGAGACATTAGAGCCTAAAGATCACATTTCAGAAGATACGACATTGTATGAGGCATTAGTTAAGGACCTAAGGTGAAGTACAAAGCTTCCCAACACTGAGATCACTGCAGCAGTCTAACGTTGCTCACTTGAAGACCAGGTGTCTGTGTCAAGCTGTTTCCTTTGAATTCTAGTTCTTGAAGAAAGCGAAGCTCATCCAGCTGTGGATTGACCTACCCCAGACATGCAGCCAAAGCAGGCAGCAAAGGCCTCGCTGAGACTGGCTGTGCAAGGCCAGCATTAAAAAGAGGAGCCCTGTCCTCAAAGCACTTGGCAAAAAAATGTACTGGTCCCCTAAGCCCCTTTGAAAATCCAGGCCTTTCCTAGGGGATCTGTGTTGATGGTGGGATTTGAACCTCAGCAGTGGGCCACCTACCCACTCACTGGTTTTCCCCACTCCCCTGAGAACTGCTCTGGGATCCTGCCCATGATCCACGTCCTTGCTTTACCTGCTTTCTCAGCTGCACAACGGCAGCAGCACGGCCCTCGCTTCCCAAAACAGTGCGAGCCACACGACCGCAGCGCTGAGGCCATGCTGCCATCCTAGATAGATGGGAGCTTTCTTCCACTGGCAAACTGGTGCCTGTTCAAACCCTGTAGAAAGAGGTTAAGTGTCAGCCAAAAGCAATTTCCTCTTCTTTCCTTGCCTCTCCATTAATATACTTGAAAATACTGTGGAGTGGGAGAAGAAGAGGCCCCTCTCCCAAAGCATGGCTGCCTGGAATGCCCACTGCTCCACTGGGCACCTACTGACCTTGGCAGTGTCGCAGGACTCGTGTTTTTCTAAGAGTAACCTCCTTGTGAACAGGCTCTTTGCTTTGGGCAACACAAAGCTGTCTTGTCTTCCAAGTGTCCGAGCCTTCTTTTCACGTCTGTTTATTCCTACTCTAGCATTTATTTTTGGCCTTGAAAAAAAAAAACACAACTCCACATTAAAAGGGATGGTGTCCAGTTAAAACCCACAGCTGCACCACTCCTTTGCTCCCCCTTTGCAGGGGAAGGCAGTGGAGGAAACCCAAAAAAAAGGAAAAATCTACTGCCCGTTGGGCACAAAACTGCTTTGCTTTCTAGTGAAAAGGCAGCAGCCATCCTCAGCAGCACATAGCAACTGGTCAAACAGGCCAGAGTCTGGATGCCTGAGGCTTTTTGTAATCGTAATAACAAGTCCAGGGGCCACATTTCCATCTGTCCTGGAAAGTCTTTCCAGCAGGGATTGCTCAGGGGAGCAAGATACCGACGTTCCACAATGTTGTATTCAGTTTGTGGTGGGTCTAACTGGCACTCCCAGGCTTTACAGAACTGCCTTTCAGTGATACCAAATCAGAAGACACCCTTTTGTGCCTCTTCTACACTGACTCCACAGTCCTTCCGACTCCTGGAGAACCAGCACTTCTGGACAAGGCTCCTTATGCCCTGTAAAAGAGCTTAGGAGGGGCTGCAGGTGATCACTGCCTCCTGAGGCCAGTGCCAGCTGCTCTCACACTTCTTCCTTGCCCAAGGCTAGTGCAAAGCCAAACAGAAGTGCTCAGAAGACCAGTGGATTATGCTCACCTGTTTGAGTGCAGAGGAGAAGTATTCACAGATCCAGTGCCAGGTCTGTGCCTGCCACCTCCCAGCACACACTTGTGACTGTGTGTGGCCTGATGCAGCTGCAAAAGGGCCATCTAAGGGCTCACAAAGCTGAAGTCTGAGGCACGAAGTTCAAGGCAGGGGTCCTCTGCTGAGAGCATGTGTGGTCAAGAGCTGCATTCCTTTGAGGAGAAGTAGAGGAGGAGAGCAGGACTGTATCAGGAGCTCTTCAGACTGGATCTGCAAGAGGAAATAAGCTCACTTGGGCAACAGCCGTGTTTTGGGCTTCCCATCAGCATTCAGCATCCCACGTCAGTAGCTGTACTCCCTTCCTGTAGCATGGTATCTGTGTTGGGCACTTGAGAACAAAGTTATTGAAGCACACTGCTCCCAATACCTGTGTGACAGTGACCACAGTCCTGTTCACTGAAATCAATGGGACTGTGGCCACAGCTCTGATTAATTTCCTTCCTAATCAATACGTTACTGTTTAGGTCCATTGACTTCTGTGAAACTAGAGCTGTCAGGCTCTGGATGTCCATGAGGGCACAGCTGGGCCAAAAAAAATGGGGGTAGCAACCCTTGGACATAACAGAAATTGAACCTCAGGAAAGACTGTGTCTGCCTTGCACACTTAGCAAGGTAGCGGAATAGCAATGATGCATCACTCATAACAGAGCAAGTGCCTCTGGATCCTTGGCTGACTTTGGCAAGGGGCACTTTGAGAAGGATAAAACTGCATTTTCATTGCTGAGAATCTTCCCTCAGTAATAGGATGTGCCCCATGGGATGCTGGTAACATGTTGGCATTGTCTGCAGATCACAGCTAGGGTCTTACATTGCTAAACCAGATGCACAAAACCCTTACCCCTGAATGTCACGTTTGTCCAGACCCAGGATTTACAGAGACAGACACAGGTAAGCTGTGCTCCAATAGCCCATAAATCTAGAAAGAAAAAAAAAAAGTAATTTTGTATTCTTTCCTTTGCACATCACTAAAATAATTAGAAAAACACATGCATTATATGTATTTTATCAGTACTGACAAATTAAGAATTAGGTCACAGTTGTTCAGGAACTCACAGCCTCCTTGCAATACCAATAATGATTATTTATAGCCTACTATGCAAGGAAAGTAGTCTGGAAAAAAAGGAATGATTATAATGTAAAACAGTCACCCCGAGGGAGTAGTCTAGAGCAAGGTGCCAAAATCTCACCCCATTTTCTTGTCTTGAATTATAAACTTTATTGTAAGTACTCTTTGTGTATTTTGTGCAGAGTGTCTTGGTTCTTCTGTAAGAAATATCTACCTGATTCCTGCTGAATTTCACTGAAATTACCCCTGATTTGTACTTAAGATCAGAGGCAGATCCATGTTAGTGCTTTATACATAAATCTCTAAGCTGCCTGTTCACAAGGATGTGCAGCTTGGCAAAGGAATGAGTTGAGAGAATGAGCTGGGTGGCAGACTAGCTATTAGTCTTGATGATATCACCATAGCATCTGGAGAAGTTTCATGCTGTGCTAACGCGAGGTATGAGAAATTCTCTGCTCTTGAAAAGAACTAACAAAGAAAATACACAGAGGGTGGGAGGTAAGGAAGAGCCACAGAAAAGAGAAGTAGCTGTACAACATCAGGTAGCAGGCAACTGGAGAGAGGCAGGAGCAGATCCCTTGTCCCTCAGCTCTCTCCAGCTTCATGCTGCCTTCTGTTCCTTTCTGTTTCTGCATGTGGATGTGATGCATCTTTAACTAGAAGCTCAATCCAGAAAAAGAAAAAAAAAATATTTCTTAAGAGAACCAGCTTCCTGCTAATTGTGCAAACAAATTCTTTCCCGTGATTAATACCTGTCTCCTGTGCTAAAGACGTCAGTCTCTGCATGGATCAAATCCTAATAAAGCAAAACTCTCCTCTTAGAAAAGAACATGTTTTCCATATTCTTCTGCTAACATTCCTCCTCACAATTGCCCTTGTTTAGCCCTATGATAATTTTACGATGCAGTCCCAACATAACTCACAGTACTTCCCATTATTGTGTGCCACAAGTGTTTACAGAGCCATTTTTGTGGTAGATACCAGCCTTTAGACATTCCACATTTCCTGTTCCACTGGAGCCAATCACACACTGCTCAGTACTGAAATGCAAGTCCCTCATTAATTTATACACAGCAAAGTACTTCAGTCATCACAATGATAACACAACAGAGAACAGCCTGTTAAAAAGAAAACAACAAACTGGCTATCTAGCATGGACGAGTTATTTTCTTGTCATGTTTCCATCAATACTAAGAGCCATTAATTATCTTTAAGGAAAACCTACCCCAATCCTAGACTGCATTTACACTTTTCCACCAGTACCGTAAGGGATACCTGGGTCAGTCTTCTGGTTTCTCATAGTAAGGAAGTCTCTCTGATGCACTGAGAACTTTTCACCACTACAGGGGACTTTGCAAGTGGTCCAGCTCCACTGACAGTCTCTTTATAGAATCAGAACACAGCAGCCCAGATTTAACAAAAAGAAATCAAGATTAAATTCAGTATATTCTGAAGGAGTGAAAATTCCTAGCAACAGCTGAAAGGGAAGTGAATTCCTAAATGCCTCTTTCATCTTTATCAAATTACTACTCGGCGCTGTTACATTTCTTAGTAACACCGTCCCTTAAACCACTCTGTGAAAATGCGGTAGCAAGAACCGTGCTGAACTGTTCAGCAGGCTGCAACAGACCGCTTGTCAGGAGCTAAACAATTAAATACAATTAAAGTAGAGCGGGTATTTTTATGAGCGATGGAGCTCACCAAAGGGCCGTTAGGGTACACTCAGAAAGGGACTGTGCATGGAGTAATGCCACGCAGAGGTGTCCTTCGAGTTTTCCTTCATCTCACTCGCATACATACTTGCCCCTAAAAGTGCTGGCGGTCATTTCAAAGTCGTCACCTGTGACGTTTGCTCCCTGCCGAGGAGCCCGACTGCTGCTCTGAACCTCTTTGGAGAGAGGGGAGCGTGAGAGCGGAGGAAACGCTGACTGCACACGGCAAACCCCAACAAGCAGAGCCCTTTAAGAAGCTATTGAACTATCCCCGGGAGGGTCAGACTTACCAGGGCTGACCCGGGGCAATCACCACATTGTTTGCTCTTTCAGCACACCCTGGTTTGCCCTGGAAGTTCACGTATCCCCCTCTCACTTCTTTACTTGTTTTTTTAAACACGGTTTAAATGCCGATCGCTGTCGAGTAATCCCTGTGAAAGGAGTAGACACTGAGATGGAATTGAGCTGAGGGATTTTGTCGTTATCTTCACGCAACAAACTGCCAGTCTCGACTATTGTGCGTACCCTGCAACACCAAAGGGTCGCCCAGGTCCCGGGGGGGTCGTTCCGGCAGGACCAACTGCATCGTCCTTCTCTCAGTTGCTTCCAGTTTGCAGCAGAGAACAATAATGGCACAGAGAGCTGGGCACCGCTCCGCACTCATTCCCCAGCCGTGACTGCATCGATCACAGCCTCCCGCTGCACCAGCGTAAGGAGCTTTCGACGACATTTTCTTTGTTGCTGCAGAAGGCAAAGCCCGAGTCAGAGATTACAGGGAGAGGCGAGGGGGAAGGGGCAGGAGATCCGATCGCGGCCGGGGAACGAGTGGAACGGCAGCTCTGGGGGCTCAGCCCACTGCCTGGGCTGCACACAGCGGGGCTGGGGGCTGTATTAGATTGTTGCTGACTTGCTGACAGATCAGCCTGTACGGGGTCTCCTTTCAGATTTGATCATTCCCTAAATCTTTAAAAAGATTCCCGAGGCAGGGGGTAAATTGTTTCTAAGGCAGACGCACACAGTGCAGCCCAGTTCCCTCAAGAGTGAGAAGCTCTTTGCACCTTTAAGCTGGATGTTTAACTCACCCCAGTGAAGGCCAGAGCTGTATCACAGAGGAGCCACAGTTGGTGTTCATTTGCCCCCCCCCAGTGCGTTCCACTTAGGAGGGCAAAACAGTGGCAGAACAAATTAGTGGCGGAATGGATCTTCTGTAATTGCCACCAGCCAACTTGTTGGATGATTTTCTGTCCCAGATGACATCGTAGCTCCGTGATTACTTTTGACTGAGCACAACTAGAAAACATCATTCCATGGGCCAAAGCACAGAGCTCTGCAGCCAGGGGTGCCTGGTGCTTCACTGGTACAGTGCAGCACATGGGGGGAAAGGAAGCTCGAGGTGAAGTATACACTGCCAGCCCCCACATCCCCGCTGCAGAGCTTACGGCTTTCGGGCTTGGGCAGAGCGAAAGGCTAAAATTTCTCCGGTGAAATGACAGATTGTGTGGCATGAAACATCACAAACTCTGTCAGTGCTTGAGCTGGTGGGTGCAACTCGTCCAGCCAGATGAAAGCAGTCCAGACTAATGCTGGTGAGACAATACTTGGCATCTCACAGGCACAATCATTCTTGGCTGTAACATCCCCCTCCTGGTTCATTTTCTGTTTTCTCTGTTGTTGACCTCCAGTGATGGAGGAAAGGGGCTGGACATGGAGAGGAAAAAGAGAAGGCAGTGGATGGTGCTGTGAGCAGGAGAGGGGCCTGTAGGAACGGGAAAGAGAGGGAACAGCTGTGGGGCTGGGAGGGGAATGGAGACAGAGGAATGAAACAGATACGCTTCCCCTTTGGGAGGATGGGCTGAGCCAGTCTGAACAAAAAAGGACTACAATGAAAGGGAGGAAACCAGAGAAGAGAAGAAAGATGGAACAAGGGAGATCACATTGAACAACAGGAAGCAGTGCTAAGAGAACAGAGATGAAGGCTGGGGCTTGTTGGGGAAAAGCAAACAGAGAAAAAAACTTAGGGAATAGTGTGCAAAAGAGTTAAAAAAAAAAGTGCCCTATTAAAGTGCCAGCTACCCATCTGCTGTAAGTGAAACTCCAGTGCACTTACATCAACACCACAGCACCAGGGCAGGGGGGTTGGGGCTGTTTTTCACATGGAAAGGCTTTCCACAACACAGATCTTGAACTCCAGCTTCCACTGAAGTCAAAGGTGTTTAGAGGTGCTCACAGCCACAGAAAAACAAGCCTCAGCTTGATAAAGCCCATGAGAAAAGATGCCACACTACAAACCTGAGAACAACCAGCCTTTCACCTTGCCTGACTCCCACCTCAAGACCCAGGGTGATAAGAGCAGCAAGTGCAGGGAGGGGGCACATGGCAGCCTCTGCACTCCCACCAGGGACACTGCCCCAGCTCTGCCCTACCTGCACCAGGCACCAGGCTGCGTTTTCCCTGATGAGCAGTGAGGCCCTTGATTTACATATCTAAGCTTGTGCAGGGGTAAGAGGCATCCGCTTTGCTGGTTGAAGTGAAATGTTTGGCTTATTGGCATGGCTTGTTTAATTTGGCTCTTAGTGCTCAGTCTGTGTTATTAAAGAAAGCAATAAAAACGCATTAAATACAAGAACTACATTAAAACAACATGGAACATGCAATGCAAACCAAAAAAAGCAAGGGGGCTGAGTATGGAGACTGCCATTGCCTCCTTCAGTCATCCTCTTCCACATGAATATGGAGATTGTTACAGTGCAGCTTGGAGGGGTGGAGGGCCCAGTGGTCACCACACATCTAGGAAATCTCAGATCAGTATTCAAGGTTGGCTCCTTTCCCCACTGCCAGGGTGGCTGCTGAGGTCAGAAGTGGGGGCAGATATTTAGCTCGGAGACAAGCTGACAGTTCAGAAGTACTCAAGTACCCAAAACTGAAGGCTCTGTCAGAGTTATCCTTCAGTGCAATCTCCCCAGAGGCAGTAAGTGCCCATTCTCAGCCATATCTCCCTCCAATCTACATAAACCATTATGAAAGAAAAGTCTGTGCTCCAGTGTGCACCTGAAGTGTTCTTCCTCTCCCAGTTTGTGGATCGTGTGCTGTCTACCGCTCTGCCCCACCAGTCAGCAGCTGCAGGGAAGGATGCTGAGCTGTGCACAGGGAGCAAACACCAGCAGTGGAGGGGTGTGCAAAAGAGTTAACACAGCTGGGACTCACGTCAGCCACCCAGGCTGCAAATATTGACTGGATTGTCACAGGTGTTGAACTTCACTGGTCATCTTCAAATCCTAATTCACCTCAGTGACACATCTTCATATGCTGCATTAGATGCATTTCAGCTCTTCCACTGCTTGCTTGGGGCTGCTTCTGCAAAAGATGCTCCTCCATCTCTGCGGTCCTTTGCAAACCTCGAGGCCCATTTCACACAAGCAGGTTTGCTCAGCTTGCAGCTTGTCACACCCTGAACAATCATGTGCCTTAACAGCCCACCCATCAGCTGCGCAGTCTGAAGGTATCTGGGTTCATCCCACAGCACTGGGAGGCAATACCCAAGGGGCTCCCTGCCAGGTCCACTGGGTGCAATACTTGTTCCCTAGGGATGACTCCCACCTAAGTCAAACAACAGTTATAGCACAATTTTGACTCTTTGTCCAGCCACTTGGTGAGGTGTGTCATGCAGGAACATGGAAGATGTGATCCCCTTTTCCCTCCAGCTGGTGATTCTAGAAAGACTTTGAAATGCTGCAGTCAGCTCCTACACATCCCTGTTGGGCTCCTTCCAGACTTAATTCTTACACTTGCCGTGTTTTTGCCAAGACATTATCTTCTTTTGACCGTATAATAAGGGGCAGATCCTCTGCACCACAGGGAGGGACTGAGACACATCAGAAATGCCATGTCTGTCACCTGCCCAGGCTGGTGCTCACTGCTCTAGCCCAGCTTTTGCAGGTCAGATTTCTTGGTTTCTGCTCTGGCCTTGAGACAGGACTCCTGGGGCCCTGCGATTATTAATTTGCCTGTTTAGTTAACTGATCTGAGCCACAGCTGTATCCTCACTTTCCTTCTGCACCATGAAAACCACAACTGCACGTTATGTCTGGGCAAATGGCAAGGTGATTATCGCAAAGCCTGGATTTCCTAAGGACACAGAGCTGTGCATGTGATCATTGTGTGCGTGAGTAGTTCTTGAACATGTCAGATAATTTCAACGAGACAGAGGAGAGGATTTCTCAAGGCTCTGAAGCTCCCAGAGGTGCACTGGAGATGACAGATGGAGGATACAGACACCATTAGTATTCCCTGAGGACAAGGCAGCAGCGAGTGCTCCCTCTGCAGCAGACAGCAGACAGCAGAGACGCCACAAGGGTGAACACTGCTCATTAGACCTGCTGATCATGAAATTACTCGTTAATATTCTCAGTGTGCCTGATCACCTTCTCGTGCCACTCACTTCTGCTGTCTGGAGCTGGCCCCTTCATGGTTGTCATGCTAACAGCTTTCCTCACTCACCTGTCCATCACCCCGAGGCCTGAATCCCCGGCGATGAGGGCACCCAAGTGTTATTGTGAAACAGGGAATGGAGGAAAAGAGGATCAAGATGAGGGGAGCTGCAGCGGGGTGACAGCCATCCCTTGGCACATCCATTGTTCCCATGCAGAGAAAAGCAGCTTTAAGAAAGTGGTGTAAATTACAGGAACTGGATCACTGGCTTGAACAATGTCAGCACGTCCCTTGGAGGGCACTCGCTCCCCCTACACCATGAAACGACAAGTTATTATTTAACAGCAGACCTCACACAGAGGAATGTTTTTCTGTATTCATGACCTCTAACAAGTATAGTGATTGTTTACTATACTCTGAGCAATCCAGCAGTAGCTATAATGTAATAATTATAGAGAAACCTTCCTAAATATATATTTCTGATGCATCAGCAGAAGCTCAGCAGGCCCCTCCAGCTGGCACTGAACACAGGAGTTAAGCCCAATTTGAGAGTCAGATCCTGCACTACATTTTGTGCAGCTGTGCAAAGGCACCGGCGAGGAGCTCTGGAGCTGATGCCTTGCAGTGACAGGGGGAAGGACAAGAAGGAGCAGAGAAGCAGACAGGGCAGGAGCCACGGGTTCTTTTCCTAATGGTTAACGACAAGGGAAAACATCAGGTCCATTTTCAAGCTGGATAAACAGGTTCTGGAAATCAGAACAATATTTTCTAATCTGGCGACTGAGTTGTTGGTGTCTAGTTTTAGAGGCTCAGTGTGAGTCCAGGCTGTGCCAGCATTCTTCCTGGAGTGAGATGATTCATTATTATTATTTTATTTCACACTAGAATAGCATCTGGAGGCTCCTACAAGAATCAGTTCTTCTCTGTGCTCAGTGTTAGCAAATTCCAGCTCACGTTCTTTGAGGAAGGATCTACAAGGGCTTCAGATGCTGCTACCTGGGAACAGAACTACCAAGAAGTCACCCTCTGCCACTCATTCAGAGCCCTGAGGCTGCCCCAACCCCATCGCTGCTCTTTCAGCTAATCGGAGTGTGAAGGGGAATGCCAGGGCACAGGTGTTCGTTTCCTTCTCCCAGCACTGTTGCAGTGCAGCACTTCCCTGGGGACAAGCTGGATTCTCAGGGGCTCTGTGGTACCTTGATAGCCCATGAATGCTTCTGTGCCTCAATTTCCTCACCTGCAAAAACGCCAAGATGAAACATCCTCAACCTAGGGCTGTATTCAGGTTTGGAAAATACTTTAAGCACCTTGAAAGAAGGTTTCTGTGGATGCCCAAACTGTAATTTATTGCTTCAATTAAAAAAGTGTGTGTTTTACAATCCACAGTCTGTTTACACTTCTGCTTCTTATAGCTATCTTGCTAAAAGGAACTCAGCTCTGGTAGCTCATGGATTTGGCACAGCTCATCAAATAAGCAGGCTCACCAACCTTTCCACACCACACAGTGCTTCTGTGTAACTTTGCAGGCTGTGTTTGACTTGTCTGAACTTGAACAGTCACCACTGATCGATTGGCTTCTAAAAATACCCACCTGCCATGGCTTAAAGTCCAGAGAGCTCTTGTTGATTTAGATGGAGACCTTCTTGCTGGTCAGAGGTTCAGACAGACATCTGACACCTGGGTGCTGCTCGATTTTGGCTCTGCTCTCTACCTGCTGCCCAGGGAGGGGGACTGGCAGAGAGACCCTGTGTGCCAGGCAGTGCCCAGCAAAGCCCTGCACCACCACACTTGGCAGTTCTTCATGCCAATGAGCAGAGTGAATGGCAGGATGAACAAAGCCCCACAGGACTCTTCCCCTCCTGCATCCCCATCTCCAGACCACCTCAGCTATTGGCAGTTAGTAGGACGAACTGCAGCTACCATAAGCCCAGGAGCTGCTGTAAGTGCCCCCCAGTGATGGGAGAGCTCTGAGATTCAGATACACAACTGCTGCAAGAGGAAGGCATGGCAGCATACCCTGGAGAAACCTGCAGACACATGATTCCTGCTGTGACAGCCACCAGGAGACAAGCCAGGCTACGATCTCTGTTGGAGGCAACGGATGCCTAGTTGTTACATTAACCTGTCACCACTGGCCAGGAAGCACGCTGTGGTGCAGCTCCTAGATCCCTTCAGCCAGCTTTAAGAGAGAACTCCACCAGGGGGTGTAGGGCCAGAGCTCCCCCCTTAGGGATGGGGGTGTTTGCAGCACCCCCAGGTTATGCACCTCAGGTTTTGACAGCTGAAGCCTCCATGCATTTGGAGAGCGAAGGGTGTGCAGGGGTTGGGGGGAGCCATGGTTCACGAAGAGGAACCCAAACAGCTGCAACCTTCCACAGAGGGAAATGGCCAAAAGGTGGAGAGCATGGATAGAGTCAGGAGCAAAGCAGTGTCTGCTCATTCCAGCAGAGACACCTTGAGACCAGCGTGCTGGGTGCAGGTAGCACCAGGCTTGCAAAAGATGGAAAACTGAGATGGACTCAGCACCGTGCACCATCACCGGCAGGTCTCAGGCCATGCTGGTCACTTACCTGCTGTCATGGAAGCTAACAAAGACAAAACAGAGTGCACTCTAATGTATACACTGGATGTTGCCATGTTACTGAATGCATCTTAACACAGCAGGATCTTTTCTAAATGATGTATGATAGCTGAGCTAAAACCTAAATAATAAAGCCTACTCTTGGCTCTCTGGAAGATCACAGCTAGACAGCTGCCCATGGAATACCAGGCTAATGGAAGAAATTCACGGTATTCTGGGAGTATAGGGGGCTGGAGATGATCACTGCAGCCAGACTCTACTTTCACAGCTTCACATGCAATCCCTTTTGTATGAGGCTTACGCAATGGGACCTTGGTCCTGCTGTCCTGATGCAACATCTTGCAGAAACTGGTTGCTCTCAGGGGCAGAGACCTCCTTGTTTCCATCTTAAGTGTATTCCATGACAGTTTATAATCATTCTGCCAATCAAAGATTTCCTTTCTTTTATGAAATATTCTTCCCCTGTTGGATCTATAGAAAGCAGTGCCCTCACTTCAGCACTGCTATGGTGAACGACCCACACTCCTTTGGTTACCCCTTGTAAGCATCACCCATTGTCCCAGCATCTTCTGGGGTTCACTTTGGATTTATCCTTCCCAGCGATGGGTGATGAGAACTGACCATGGCTTTCCAGACAAAGGTTCAGCTGTTCCTTGCACAGTAGCAGAAGCACTTCCTCCTCTTTTCTGGAAGTAGCTTGCCCAATATGATCTCATTTGGCTTTTGTGTTTAGTTTTAAAAGGGGTATAAAGCAGGCTCTCCGATATTTCACTTCATTTTATTTTAGTGTTTGCTATCTGGAAAGAAGAGGGTAGTTAAACTGCCTTTTTAATTAAATTCCTGTAAATCTCTGAAAACAATAAAGAAAGAAAGATGGCAAACAAAGTAAGACAGAAGAATTACCATGTGTATGACCAGAGGTATTTTTTTCCCGTAACACATTTATATATAAATCTCTTCTCCAAAAACTTGCAACATTTCTTGGTCGCTGGGTCTGTCTCCTGGGTAACGTGACACCTCACAAGAGGAGCCTTGTGCCTCCGCTCCTTAGTGGGACACGAGTCTTGGGAACTCTATTGAAACTCTCTAAATAAAAAGTATTCCCAATTTCTTGAAGGTGAGAAGAGCTTGCAGTACTGCATCCGTCTCTCTTTGCTTCTCTCCATCTTCACACAGCTTGTAAAAATAAGAGGCTCTGAGCAGCAATAACTTCATTAAACCAGGCAGTTTGAGCCGTGGTCCCTTCAGACACACAGACTCTTTCTACAGGTCTGTGAAAAGCTCCTAAGAAATTACATGAGCAAGGAGATAGTAAATAGGCTAGGTTTGCTGTACAAGGGTTCAGACTTGCAGTGTCAATTGTTTAGAGCTCCAGAAACTCAAAATAAGGTTGGAAAACACTGGTTTAGCAAAAATAACCTGATAAAAGTCCTCTGCCATCAGCAAAGCACCTACCAGATGAGATCACATGACTTACACTGGATGTGTGAGAATGTTTGTCTGTCTGAGGGCTCCAATCCTGTAATTCAATGAAGTCCATGGTGCAATGGTTCAGACCATTACAAAGAGGTGTGAGCACAGAGCTGCATCCTGCCTACACTCCAGTATCAGAGTGGCAGGAGCATCAGCTCCGGGAGATCAGTGCAGCTGGAAGCACCAATTTGACCAAGCTTGTCATATGCCACTGCTCTGGCTGGAGACAAGAATACTGGAGGTTAATTGGCACTTAAACTCACAAGGCATTTCAAAAAATCACCACACGAAGGCTGGAACATGTTTGCCATTGTCACTGGAACCGGGGAATCGGGAAGACGCTGGTGCGCAGGTGACTCTCGGTGACCTGGCAGCCCCAGGCACCGCCTTCCTCTGTGATATGGTTTGTACTGCAGCAACACCTCCAAGCTCTCTTCAAGACCAGGCCTTGTTGCAGCTGGTACTGTACAAGTACAGAGCATTTTTAATACCTACAGCCTGTTTAAAGGACACATTTCAGAAACGTGGCCGGGTATTGAGGGTCACCTCACTGTCTACCAAGTGGATCTCCAACACCTCCTGCTGCGTGCCCTTTAGTCATATCTATTTTATTTTCTCTACAAGTTGCCTGATTTTTTTATTATTATTATTTTTATTGTCAGTCTATTCCTTTTTTTTTTTTTAAATAAGGAGACAATGCTTTCTGTGTCTCCTTCCTCAGTTACCACTGCTCTCCCAGGGACCTCTCAAACACCAAGGCCAGAAACCAAGTCAAGGAATTGTAGGTTGCAGTTAATCTAAAATTGGTGACTTGTCAATTTTAATAGTTTTAATTTCCCAACTGTCTGCTTGGGTTACACACATAAAACTTTTAAATAATATGCCTTCTCTCTCTCCCCACATAGAAAACCACTGTGCTTCCCTGTTCTCCTTGCAGTATGTGACCTTTAGCTGCTCTCCCCTGCTTATCAAGTCAAGGAATCCATTCAGATTCTCAGCAGCTCCAACCACTCACTCCCTGCTCACATCCCTCTAAGGCCCCACCAGCTCCCTGATCGGTTCAGAAAGATTTATACTTGTGTGCCCCTTCATATCCTTCCTCCTTAGGCTTTGATTTACCATCCTGGCTTCCTTATCACTCTGTAGCACTTCCTACATGTTTGTCTTCATAGCTTCTCATTTTTCCTCTTTGAAATCACCAATGAGTTGTGTTTCCTTAATGGCAGTGGGAAAAATTCCCCCGGCAAAGAGACCTCTGCAAGGAACGGTGCAAATCTGAGCTCCAGTGGAACGTAAATGGCATTTTGCTTCTGACGCTGGCCCTAAGCACAGGAAAGACTTTCAACCCATATCAAACTTCCTTACGCAGTTCTCAGCCCCTTGCCTGCTTTTACATTTCCTGTGCATTCATTAAAGGAAAGCTTTGTGCCCTCTGCAAGGCATGAGGAAATATGACCTTTTTCACCTCTTTTCTTAGGGCCTCCCTCCACAAAGAGCTTCTCCAACCCAGTGCCACTTTCTCCAGCAGAGACAGTGCCACAGCTGCAAAATTTTGCTCTTCATTTTTTCCCCTCCTGGGTTTTGTGATCAATTTGTTACACAGTTTGTGTTACCCCATTAAAGAAACGGGACTAATGGAAAAATGCAAGGTCATGCTGGAGAGGACTGGGGGTGACCACCACCCTAAGGATCCCTGTTAGGGTCTCCTGGAGTCACAGAGGCACCGACCTGGAGGAAAACGACGGATCAAAGCAAGCTGCGGACCCCTCTGCACTCAGCTGCTTGTGGGCCAGATCTAGGTTCGTGCTCCTGATCTTTTAGCTCAGCCTTTGAAGTTACTTTCACATTTATTCTCCTATTCCTAAATATTCCCCTCTGCAGGGATTAAAGCTGGTAGTAAAATATCTCACAAATGTTTACGATCACAATTACACCTGTTCCTAGAAGAATTTCACAGTCAATTGAGTCACATTTTTCTTTATATATTGGCCTTTCCTGCCCTGGCATCCCGATTTCTCACAGACATGAACCAAGTGAGGCCTTGTAGGTTCTGTTTTCAGAGTGTTCTTTAAAGTATTCTAAACTCAAATCCTCCCCAAATACAGACATGCAAGTCAGACCGATAACGAAATGTCTTTAGCTAGCTGAACTGAAAAAAAGGGGGGAAAATGTTTTCTGTAAACATTGCCTCTCTAAAGGACTGGGATGTGTATGGCCAAGAAATCCAGCCAGCTGCTATAAATGTTGCAGAATCCTGGATTACATCAATTTTACCCAAATTCCTACTTTAGATCGCACAACTTTGATCCCTTCCAGTGTGAGTCAATACTGATCTGGGTACGACCAGTACTCAAGCACACAAGGCACTGGGCAGAAAATCAGGGGAAAATTTTAAGCTTTCATTGGCATTTATTCAGCCAGAGTTTCCCAATAGAAAAACAAAAGATTGGCACTTATGGGTGAAATTCCCCCGTGACACAATGAGGCTTGCCCATTAAACAGGAGTTAAGGCACACACAGTCAGGTCGTTTGGAAGTGGACTCTACAGTTCTAGCTAGAGGGAGGAATAGGGAATAGAGGAAATAGAGCTGTACTCCTTCACAGGAGGCTGTCGAGAGTCTCCTACTCCCATCAAACTCACGTGGAAATCTCAGTTGCTGTAAGGAGAGGAGTGCTGTGATTTGTACAGCCCTCCTGGATGGAGTTCAGTTTTACATAAGATCACTGCCTATCAACTTTCAGCCCCTTTTCTCTTGTAACCTACTTCAGCTGTTAGCACTAAGCAGCAATAAAACCATATCCATGTTCACTCAGAAATCATCTTGGAATGCCTTTGTGCAAAGGGAAATAGTTTCACATCCTGCACATCAGATTTCACATGGGAACATCTTTCAGATTTCCAGTGTAAGATGATTTTTCCAACAGGAAAAATCAAGTCCTATAGTAAAGACTAATTTAATCTAATAGTCAGTCTAGCAAAGATCACTCTGCACCTTCGAACGCCCATGAAATAAAGCTGATAAAAGATTACAGAGTCTAACTGCATGAAAGAGCTGAAAGACAGCAATGGCATGAAAACCTTTTGCCACAGAGACGGGGATACCGCAGTTATATCCTTTAGTGCTAAGGAAAATACAGCTTATCTCTTCCATTGGGATACAGGAACTTCCAGCAGAATGTTCAATAGTTATAGCTCTGTCCTGAAAGTCTAATTGCACAACACAGTAAAAATAGATGCAACACCAGCACTTAGAAAAAATGTACTGCAATGTTAAACAGCACTGCCAAAAAAATACAATGGCAGGCCCTGGTCCTGCACAGGCGACATCGAGTCACTCTGCTTTCTCACACATTTGGAAAAGCTTTGCTAAAACCAGTGAGCCTATCCATGACAGGCAGGCAGGGCCAGGGGACTTGCTCTGCCGGTGGAAAATTAGATCTGCTCACTCCTATATAACCTCTTTCAAATCATACTGCATTACCTACAAGTTACTAAAATTAGACTAACAAATAAATTACTTTGTAGCTGAGCTGATAAAATGTGGCTGTTTACATATGATTTAATCCTAGCACTAAGATTAAAGACTACTTCAAACAGAGCCTTTGCCCAGTATGTCATATAAAATTCTGTTTGGTTTCAGCAGAGCTGCGAATGACTTTAACAACCTTGTTAATCACAGATTAAGAATGGAAAAGATCCTATTTGGCACCAGGTGTGCCATTAATAACAAGCGGGGACGCGGGCGAACTGCAGAAATGACCTAGCTCAGACACCAAGGAGAAGCTCTGTGCCCTGGAGCTGTGCCACGTCCAAGTGCAGCAGCCCGGGCACGGCAGGACAGAGCAGCGCCTGTGCCTGCGCAGGCTGCGAGCGCGGGCAGAGCAGCCGGCGGGGATGGCAGCACCGTGAGACCGGTCCCAGCGACCCTGCTCAGCTCGTTGCTCTCTGAATTCCTGTATGCCTGTGCTGGATCCGTTTGAAAAGTCAGACAATATCCCCGGCAGTCCAAAATTTCCTAGATAAATGTTTTCTAGCCCTAATGAAGTCCCCTCCCTTTTTGGTGGTTTGTGTCCTGGATGAAATAAGGCTGATGTTCCTCAGACCATTTTTCCCTTGGCAAGGGCAGCATGCATGTTTCTTTAAATACATTTTAAAGCCCTTGTCTGTCTCTGGGCTATGTTCAGCTCTTGAGAGGTGCAGGCGGAGGCTGAGCATGGTGGAATTCCCTGTGCTGGCACAGCTGGCGGAGCTCCCTGCCACCCTCCTGCTCCCGAGCCCACAGACACCTGCCCCTGCTCTCCCCAAGGCTGGGCTCAGCCCCAGGCACCTGGGCACTTCCCATGACAGCCGCTGCCCTCCGGCATCTCACCTGGACATTCCGTAATTTCTGCCCTAGCTCTGTCCAGGGAACTCCTCTGCAGTGCTCCATGGTACTGGCATGGCTACCTGAACCCTCCAGCTCTCCTTCCCAAAAGCATTTTTCTGCTGGGATGGTTTATGCAGTGTCTGGTCCATGAAAGACTTGGAGGCACTATCACGAAACCAGATGCGATGTAGAAGTGTGCTGGAGTAGGAAGAAGGTACAGGCTTACAGGACTCTGTTGAGTGAAGCCTCACAAGGTCCTTTCCACTCATCCAAGGCAGAGTGCCAGCAGGCACTCCCAGCCCCACCAAACTTCACAGGGACAGAAGAGAAAAATCTGCTCCACATGAAATCTAACAGTCGATTTTTAGCACAACTGTAAAGGCTCTGCCAGAGCAGCAATCCTTATCTTCACCTCCCATGCAGCTCCAAGGTCCCCCAAAACAGATCAGAGGGACTTTGCACATCAGAACAGCCTGGTTACAACAGCTTCCCGGTGGATAAGCACCAGATAATGACAACCTTTCCCACCAGCAATCCACTAGAGAAACTTCACAAGCCCAGCTTTCAGGTTTTAGTTCTTGCTCTGCAAAACCAAGGTCTATATGGGTGGCACGTGATGCCTTAAGGTGGTGCCCAAGTATCTAGTTGGCAATGCCAGCCCTGGCTGATTTCGAGCATGCACAGAACACCAAAGCCAGCACAGCATACCTGACCCCTTAAAAGTGAATTATCTCCCAGTTGTTTCTTATAGGAAAGACAGAAAAGATAGGGAGGATGGAGAGTTTTTCCCCCTGCTCTTGTTAAAAGAGGCTTGCCATAAATCTTTTAAAGGTAAAAAGCAGAAGATCTGAAATCCTCCCTTCTGCTATGCAGAAGATAAGCTGTGATTCAGCATGAAAGTCCTCATAAGTTTTTCCTAGTTCCCATTACCACAGTGCCCAAATATCCCATTGTGAAACAAAGTCTCCCCCAGCGAGGTGCAGTGCCAATGCACAAGAAACATCAGGGGGTTTACAAAAGAGAAGAGCAATCCTGGCGCCTGATATTCTGAAAATGCTGTGCAGTCGACCTTTGAAAAGCAATTCTGAAATCTCTCTCATCAAAACAGGGGCTCCTAAAATCACTTCTCATATTTTAGAATGTTGGTCAGATCTCTGCCCTGGCAGCTTTGCAGCAGAATTCAAGTTTATGATCTGTATTCCACAGTCTTTAGCTGATGCAATTTAATGCACACTTAAGACCCGGGCAATTGCAGAGAGCATGCAGAGAATTCTCTTCCCACTTATCCTGCATGTGTTTTACATTGTTTAGCTTTTACTGTATATTCCATGCTATTAATGCCTTATGTTTCTACAGCATCTCCCAGTGAAGGGCTCAATTCACTTTAGAAATTTAACTGAAGCTGCAGAATACCACCAGGACTGGCAGAACCCCCTGTTCTGTAACCACTTTGACAACTTGTAAGTTGCCTTGTAGCTACTGAGCGGTGCCTTTCTGCTCTTGCATGAGGCTTGTATTCTTCTGCAAAAGGCTGCTAAACTGGTGCAGGACCAGACTAGTTTATCCCTGCAGTTCCTCTGGCAGGCACTGGGTAAGTGACTCTGAGGTTTGTACCCTTTCCTTAGTGCAGAGCCAGGGCTGCATGTACTGATTTCCTTGGGAAGCACTGGAAAGGGGAAGAGCTGAAAAATTCACTGCTGTGCAGCCAGCCCTGCTCCAGTTCTTCTTCCCTTGAGAGTAAACCCGTGTGAGGACTTTACCAGCACGACAGTCCCAGAAAAAAAGGAAATTCTCCCAAAGAGGCTGTGAAATAGTAGGAGTCTGGGAACCAGCACTGAGCATGCCGACAATGAAATGATATTTTCTCTGCACAGAGCTGACACACATTCAGGTTTTCCTGGATACTTCTTTTATGCTCCTACAAATTGTGCCTGGCAGAAGCAGAGCACTTTATATATTTGCCCAGGATTCTGAGATATTCAGCAGCCAGGCTGGGAGCAGTGATTGCTGGACTTCTAGCAATACTTGATTTGTCACACACACAGGGATCAAGTCTACAAGAGTGGCCCTGCAGATTTAAGCCTGCTCTGTGCTTCTGCAATAATCCCAGTGTCTGAGATTACTGTGCACGTGCACATCAACTGTGCAGAAAACACACACCGGGTGCTTCCTGCAAATGCCACATTCACTGTGCCCAGAAACAGATTTCTGCAAGACTAATTACCTCAACTTGACTTGTAGCAAGTCTTCTTGCACCTCAGCCTGTCAGTGGGATGCTGTCATAAATCTACAGAGTTCTGCAAACGCCTAGGACAGATATCATTTCAGTTGAATTAAAAAGGTCACCCAAGAGCAGCACAGTAGCACCACCAACTCAGTCACACAAGGTATTTGTCAGCTCTTGTTCCTGTGTGTTGTTCTCAGATATGACTCTCTTTGGATCCTGATTGGGTTACTGCACTTCCAGCTATGACCCCGGTACTCAGACATATGTTCAGCTTTGGTTAAATTTGACTTCTCGTTGTGTTATACAACTGAGCTTTACTCAGTGTTATCTTTTGATTGACTCCTCCACTATTCCCCTCCCAGCGTATTTATCTGAGGCCAATGACAGCCAGCAAATACTCACTAGAACTCTTGTCTTTGGCAGCACATTCTGGCAGTGTTTTCAGGCAGTTTGAGAAGTGGGTGTCACTTACATTAGCTCACTCTAAAATCTTGACTCACCCTTCATGCATATAATCCCTCCTGCAAATTCTAGGCCATGGATTTTAATAGAGTTTCCAAAGTAGGTGTGAGGGCCACTGGCTGTGCTAATTTAGTTCCTATTGATTTATCTTGTCTCTTTTCACGGCAGCAAATTGTAAATGCTTCCTTTGCTTCACTTGGTGTTTGCTCCTTGCATGACAAGTCTCTAGCATTGATGGAATGTGTTAGTGAAAAGTGCCTTGATGTCTGTTTTCAATATTGTGGAGACAGAGACATCATCTAGTGACAGTCCCACTTTGGGAGAGCTGCCTCTTTCAACCTCTACTTATTTACTCAGAGAGGAAAGCTGGGCCCTGTAACATGAAGGCTCCATAGTAGAAGTCCCAAAACAATCTCCACAAGAGATGAAATAAACCTGTCTTTAGGATTGGAGATAAAACTAATCTACTGACCCATCACAGCCTTTTACATTCCCTGTAGCAGAGGCTAAAGTGGTAAAAACCATTAATTTCTTTCTCTGAAGTCAAAACCAGTTGTTGTGGTCTCCTTTTGGTCCGCAGCAGAATGCACCCTCCAGCGAGAATCCTGCTGCATAACTTAGTCCTTTATGGATTCTACTTTAAAGTTTAAAATCCAATTTTACCTTCAGTTAGAAGTAGCTAAAAAGTAGTACCTCTTGTTTTGTCTTCAGTTGAGCTCCTATCTGTAGAGCCAGAACAGTCTTGTTCTTTTGAAATTGCTGCAGTTTTAGAGAGGTGAAAGGAGCCTGACACTCAGGTTCACCCTGAGCCACCACCATGCTCCAGGGCTTCGATTAAGACCTTCCAGGTCTAACCAGGTAACTCCTGGTTAGTTGGTGGTGAGTCCTTATGTATTTATTCCCTGCAGATCTCAATGTGGCAGCTGGAGGCAACTCTGGGACTGTGCAAAAAGGAAGAAGTGGAACACAGGGAAGTGTGTGCCATGTTGTGTCTGGCAGCCAAGGTGTCCGTGTGGAAGCTGAGGACTTTGCATCGGGACCCTGTGGCCCACCAACTGGTTTGAGCAACAGAGCTTGACTAGCAGGAATATGTGGTGTGGCCAGAAGCTGGGAGGCAGACGGAAGAAAAGCATCTCCCTCTTCCAGCAGCAGCAAACTATCATGTGGCTCAAACCACACCAAGAAATCACTCTTGAATTCCTGCTCTCAGAAGTCATTTAGGCGCTGACCTCCAGACCTGCTCAGGTGTGGGGTGGAAACCAGAAGTCCAACTTTTAACTAGGTCTTGGTCCAGTCCTGAGCTCGCTCTGTCTCACACGAGGAAGGCCTGTGTTCTGCTGCTTTTAGTTCTCACTCGTGACTTGGGTACTAATCACATATTTTTTGCAAACATAGCACAAAGTATCTTCCTTTAGGGAAGGGGGCATTTAGGGGGAGCCTACAAAGGTCATACATCTTCTCTTTAGTTATAATTATCTATTACATCAGTGTTGGTCTTTAATGAATAAAACAAGTGACTTTATAATTATACCTTTGAAAAATAAAATAAAAGAAAAGATTACATTTTTTAGCAATGCTTTTTGCAGTATTCCTCCCCTGCCTCCTTCACTGGGAATCCCAGCATGTGCCTCTGAAACAGATATGCTGGGACTGGCATTTGCCAGACTCAAATCCACAAACTTCTGGTTGTGCCAGTTTGTGAATTACAGACCTGCTGTCTGAAAATGACTGGTTTTCCAAGTGAGGGCAGTCATCATTTCAAAGGCTGAGAAATAGATCAGCATATGTGGATTTTATTTATAAAGATCTAATTAAATTTTCTTCTGTAATTTCAATATGCAGCATGCACACGCAGTGTATATTTTTTGGCCATAAATACAAGCAATGTACCTTATAATTCCCTTCCTCCATAATGTGCCTGGGTTTTATGCTGGTAAAGTGACATCTTAGCCTTTTGTAGCCCGTTGCAGCGCACTGTAGATTTTTTATTGTAGGATACAGTCTGCTTTGGAAATCATCCAACAAAGTGATCTGCTTCCTTTTAAAAAATAACATAAAATACTGCATTTTTCGTAACGGGTATAAAGCCATGCAGAAATCCAAGCAGGGAAAATAAACACAGCATTGCCAACACCAAGCACTTAGCAGTCCTGTCCTAGGCCACAAAATCATCAGTTTGCCTTATAAATCCTGAGATTTCAAAGAAAAGTAATTTGGGGTTTCCTCTATTTACCCTTCTTCCTTTTAAAACTTTTGGGTTGTTTTCAAGCTATTCGGTACAATCACAAAAGTTGTCAATTTACCTTCAGCTTTAAAGAATGCCAAAGCTCTCACGTAATTACAGGATCCGAGGAACCAGAGCTTTGAAAAACAACTGCAACAAAAGCTGTGGTAAAACTGCAGAAGCTGGTGCTGCTGCAGACTGGAATCCGCTACCTGGCTCAGGGCTGACACCCCCCCATCCCTGTTCCCCCCACTGCTGAGATGCTCAGAGGAATAAGTAGGAGCTAAGCCTGCCCTGAACTCATGCAGCAGTTGTTTGTCTCTACTTCTCTTCAAAAATCCCAACTTTTAAGCTTACTATTTGACAGGCTTTCTGCTACCAAACCAAACTGCATACTCAGGCTGAAAAGAGTATTTCTGAATAATATGAAATATTTGCTTCAACCTAAAACATAATTTCCTTTAGCAGAGGTTTGGATTTCCCCAACCCCTCCCTGGAAACTATGAAAAAAAGGCACTATCGATCAAGTCAAAGCAGGCACCACTTCCCCCAGTTTTTCTGTACAAGCCCTACTATGACAGCTGCCATTCCCACTGCTCGTGTGGCGTTTCCAGCGCCCAATGGCAAGTCTCACCATGTGGATCCAAGTGCTGGTCCAGCTCGTGCTCACGACGACATCCATGGGCTTGCTTAAAGGAAAGGCAACAGCCTGATTGCCAGAGAGTGCTCAGCTAAGCCACAGCGCGTGACTCGGACTCACCAAGGCTGCACAGGAGGATTTGGGGCTGTTATGGTTTTGTGTTCACAAGTCACATGGAGTTACCACAGCTCTACAGGGGAATTCTTAGTTAGGGGGTTTGTTAAAGGGTAGAAAGAGGCAACGTACCCTCTGCTGTGGCACTGCAATGGCTCCTGCAGGGATAGCAACTTGTGAAGGGCTGGGCTGGATTCCACCATCTGCACCCAGATCCTTAAAGTTCACAGGATGGGCCAGCATATGAAACACTCAGGCTTCCCTGGTAAAAGAAAAATGTTTCACTGTAGTCGAGAGAGCCAGACAAACAAGCATTAAATGATACATCATCTGTCTTCTTCAGCCCAACCTCAGGCAGGACTCAAAGGCAATGCACTAGCGAAGCCAGCTTGTTACCTTGCCTTGGCTCTGCCTGAGGTGTGTGGAGCCAGTGTTCACGGGTGTGAAAGGAACACGAAATCCTGTGCAGAGCCTTGCCTGGAGTGGTGAGCAAGGCTGCTTTCAGTTTTCTAAGACACTCATTAATTCATTTACCAGCAAGATTCGAGCACAAGACCATTTTTGCCTTCTGTCTTTCATGACTAGCCAGGGATAGGAAAGGCACTCTGATCCATCTCACCCTCTTGGCACTGCCAGGGCCAATGCAAAGGGAAGGGAGGACCCAAACCTGCAACCCTTCAGTGCTGGGATCATGGGATCTGTGATTTTTCTGGAGAGAGAAGGAAAGGCCAAGGCTGTCTATTTAGTCTAATTCAGATGACAGGGTGAACTCTGGACTCATTTCAGGTCTCTCTATCCCCTTCATTTAAGTTTGATGCTGTTGTTGGTTTTCCTGCTGTGCACGGGGATGCAGCCAGAGGTGCAGCCTTCACATGGCCTGGCATCTCTGTCAAGGCACACACACACTGGCCCATGCCTATCATACACGTCCCAGGCCAGATACCTCATGCAAGAGTGTGTCAGATCACACCCAAGCACAGCCTGTGTCACTCTGCAGCTCATTTCTGCTTGGATGTGGCCCTGGTGTGAGAGGCAGAAGTGTCTTCACCAAAGCATCCAATACACAGTTGAAAATTGGGCATTTGGAAACCAGTTTTACCATCCAGGAGTGTCTGGCTCCAAGCACAGATCCGTTTTCAGATGACTTGTTATCAAGTACATTAATTAAAGGGCATCTTTCACTGCAGCATTCATTGCCAGTAGATGGACTGCATGCAGCAGAGATACGCTTTCAGTGTTGACATGTAAGGGTAGCATCACTTCAGCAGTGATAGGAAGGTGTTGATGGGATAAAGCCCACCCTCCCAGTAATTCCGTCGCTGTAATTGTAGCAGGCCATGAGCCAGGCAGGCAGTGGTTTCCTCTGTTCCACAGCCCCAGCATTAACACTAAGCAAGAAAGCTCCCAGTGGGGTTGCAAAGACCTCACTTTCTGCTGGGTGCTGTCATTTTAGGTGCAAGCTAAGCAGCGAAAAGCAGATAGGGAAAGAAATTCAGGATCTGGTTTAGATGTCCAATTCCTACCGACAAATCACCTGGAGTTTGAAGGATGCGCATCCACCTGCAAAGCTGGAGCCTCAGTGCCACTGTGGTGTGGCAGCACTGTGGGTGCAGCAAAGCAGGGAGAATCAGGCCTGTTTCCTCACCCTCTTCATCAAATTACACTGCCCTGAGCCTGACAGGTTCACCTTGGTGAGACAGAGGCAGCGTGCTGGAGCAGTTCAGCAGCTAAGGGCGGCACAGCTCCCATGCCCACAGCCATCACAAGGGACCCCACTGGCTCACAGGGCACTGTGCCCTGTTGCTGTCAGCTCACAAAGGTCTTTTGCTCCAGGAGAAAAAAAAAAAAAAAAAAAAAGCACTCTGGTTCTCTGTGAATTTCAGTTGTTCCTTAAACATCCCCTTACATCTACATCAGGTCACACTGTGAGTCAGTCTGACACAGGAAGGCCGTTTCGCAAGGCAGCCTTACGTGCCATAGCCATGTGATCAATCACACAAAGCAAATAACCAGCTCCAGCAACTACCCGGTTCTAGCAAGGGCAAATGTCACCGTGGTGACAGCAGTGAGCCCATGAGCCTTCCCACCCACACAGGGCAGGGTCTTCAAAGCAGATGACAGGACCCTGGGAGAGATGGGGCTTGTGAATGTGATCCTGATGCCACATCCCCAAACAGTGAGTGTCCTACACAGAAATGATTTAAGTCCTGAAAAAAACAAAGCAAGTTCTGCCCAACGTTTAGGCCAAAGCAGGTCAGGCAAGATGTAAGGCTCCAGAAGCTGTCCTAATATTTACCTGTGCTCATGTCAAGTCATGACATTCATTTGTTCGTGGTGGCTAAAGACCCTGAGAAGGTGGCAGCTCCCCTGGCTTAGTCGAGCTGTTGTGCTGCAGCATGCAGAGTGTATAAGGGAATAGTTTGGGGCCAGTAAGAAGCAAAGAAGTGTTCAGGAATGTCTTGCTGAAATAGCCACTGAACTCTGAAGATTTTGAAAGTGGCAGTGTAAAGTGTTTTACCCGGCTTTAGCCCTCAGCTTGTAAGGGCAAAGCCACAATTAGAACAGCCTGCAAAACCAGGGGAAATAGCAACACAAACTGCCACAAATCCCCTGGGAGGAGAAATCTTCCTCTCGTGCCTGAGCAAAGACTGAATGCAGATGCAAAGGGGCAGAGGCTTCTGCAGCCTCTTCTGTGAGGTTTCCCACCAGGTCAGCTGGCAGCAGGAGGGCAGCCCTCCACGGGAGCCTGTCCTGCAGTGGCTGGGGATGGAGATGGATGCGGGGCAGGCTGGGGACAGGCTGGGGACAGCCTCTGGATCTGCCCTGGGGACAGGCAGGGAGGTGCCTTCCAGATCAAGGCTTGTTTCTACAAAGTCCTTCTGCAGTGCATGGGCTGTGTCCAGGTCCCAGCTGAGGGCGGGTACCTCAGGCCAGGGTTCAGATCTGATCAGGGTGGGTGGGACACAAATCTCCAAAGGTGTTCCCAGAATTACATCAGCCGGCACTCGCCCTTCTCTCGCGGCATGTGAGAGGTTAGACTTGTCTCCTCATAACCTCTGCTCCAAACGAAGTGGCAAAAACATTAAGTAAGAGAAAAACAAGTAACAAAATCTGGATGGTGAAAGAGCCCATGTGTGAGGAAAACACAGTATAGACCCAATAGGGCAGAGAGGAAAAATTGCAGCTAAAGCTGTAGCTTGGGACAGCGTGGATCAGCCTGACCTGCAGTAACATGTTTGGAGCCCTGTGTCACAAAAGCTCCTTTTCTGCAAGGCACCACACAGCAGTCTGTGCAGTAAGATGTCCAGCAATACCCGGTGTGATGATGGCAGGTAGATCCTCGCTCAGGAGCAGCCAAATGCTCCAGAAGCACTTAGCCATGGCAGAAATAGAGCTCCAGCACTCTCCACAATGAGCTCTCTTGCTAATTGAGCAAGTGAATGCTTTTCTGGAAGTAAAACAAATATATCTGCAGACAGGCTAAAACAATAAAGGAAAATCTAAAAGGCTGAACAAAATGACCATAAAGTCGGTGAAAGGAGTTAAAATCTCAGAAGCAGCTGCCTGCAAGTGGGCCGTGGAGGCTGCACAGCCAGCAAAAATGCCCTGACTCCATCCTCCTGGCTGGCTGAGGCCCTTCACCTGCTATGCCAGGGAAGAGGAGGCAGAATGAGAGGCTGCAGAAATCAAAAAGATATCTTAAATAGCAATAAATGATCAAAGCCAAAATCTGCATCTAGGATTTAAAAAGAGAGAAGTGTGGAAGCTCTGCACTCACCTTGCAGAGGAGCAAAATGCCAGGGAAAGTCAAAGCCATGGGGGGGCTGAGCTGTGAAGAGAAGGACGAAGGGGACCTGGGGACAGGAGGTGACTACAAAGGCACCCATGAACACGGCAGGGAGCTTGAGCCCCTGCCTGTCACTGCCAGTAGAGATTATGGAGCTCCATCTTAGATCTTTTCCAAAAAGAAGCATGAAGACTTTATTCTTCCTATGGTTCAACTATCTCAACCATCTTCAGATCTGCAGAGCTACAGGGTGGGGATGTAAAACCCTTCAGGGTTGTGTCACTTGGAAGAGACAGCTGGTGACAGCCACTTGTTGGGGAAGGTCCCAGCCCTTCATTATGCATTGATACCCGAATTTGCAGAGCATAGGAATTAGTCACCAAGAATATAGCAGAGCAAATCACATTTCTCCAGAAGAGAGGTACCTGCAAGTTGGCCATTTTCTCCACAAGCCTTTGACAGACTTTTAAGTATTATACTGAGATCCTCAGCTTCAAGGAAAATTAAGAGGTGCCTAAAGCCATTTATCCTGCCTACGTTTAAGCAAGATGCCCAAATGTTGGGGTGTGCCTGTATCCCTGCAATTCCTTTACCGTTGAAAGAAGAGATGGGCTCCTTATGCCAGTCACAGACATAACCTTCAAATACACCATCAATGGAGCTACTCCCCGGCAGCCATAGAGGAGCTGGAGGGAGCTGGGTGCCTGGCCTTGTGGAGCAGAGCGAGCAGCCCCAACGTTGCCACCTCTGGAAGAAATTGCTTAATGCAGGAACCCACCTCCATCCTGGTCTAACTGCTCAATTAGATGTTAATTATTCCCTTGATGTTCTGTTCTTCCTGACACCGCAGTGAGAATTGCTGCCTGTTGCATTACTGTGGTGCTGCTGAAGATGCTTCAGTCGAGGGACTGGTTTGGTGTGATTAACACAGACCATCTCTTTTCACATGCTGTGGGCCAGATTTGTGTGGTAAAATCCAGAGTCGTTCCTTTGAAATGACACATTTCGTAAGTATTACTGAAAACTGCTGACTTATTTCAAAAGGGTTATTCTGGATTTACAGCAGTGAAACTAAAAGGAAAGTGAGAATTTGTCTATCCTTGACTTATGAGTAATACAGTATCCTTAATTAGGAGTAATACAGGGTGTGAATTTAAAGCACAATAGTTATTATTGAATTACTCCTCAGAATACAACCGGATTAGAACAAAAATACTCTGGAATAAAATGGTAGGATTTAGGAACGGGTACTTCAGAGCAGCATCCTGTTATTTCCTAACTCTGGAATAACAAGTACAGCAGTGAGGATTGACAAGATGGCTGGTTTACACTTCACCTTCTGGACATCAGAGAAACTACCCTCCACCTTATTTTCTTTCAAACCCAGTTGACTCTCCTGAGAAGAATTTCTGTTCATAAATACAGTGTGAAATTCTACAGGGTTCACCTGCACCACTTCCTTTCAGCATTAGCTTTTATTGCTAAACTCCTGATTTACTTAAAATGGAAAAAAGAAATTAACACCGAAAAGAAAAACAAGCATTTGTAGGAGCTGGGCAACGTTTTCCATACATGCTTTCCCCATGAGTCAGGGTCCATCCTGTGTACTGACACATCCTGCAGACTTGCACTGACTTGTGGGGCAGAGCTGTAGCAGCACACAGCCCAGACACACGAAGACACCCAGAGAAACCAGGGAGAAAACTGCATCCCAGCAGCAGCCATACAGGGCACAGTTTCCCAGTGGGTTTTTTCCCCCAAATGTCAGCATGCTGCTCATTTTGCTCCATGCTATGAGACCAGTGTATGTACCTGAAAGCAGCTCCTTGCTGCTGGACTCAGGACATTCTGGAGGAACTCTGACACCTCTGCAGAGGCTGCAATTCTAATAAAGATAATCAGCAGTGCCCTGGGTGTGAGAAGCCCTCAGCACTTCTGCTGAGACTGGGAGGCACAGGATTGTCTAAGCCTGAGAAGTGATTCAAACCACAGCTGAGCACTCAAAATGCAGGGTCTGTTTCTGCAAACCTCAGTGCCTGGACACATTTATTCCTGAATAAAATGTGACTTGATACTACCCACTTTATCCCTTCTGATAGTCTGGTTGCTTTAAAAGACAATTAGGCTGACATAGAACAACACTCTGTTTACTCTACAATGAGTTAGGCAGGAATACAGATGATGGAGGGAGTCCATCCCTAAAATTAAACCCCGGAAAGCACACGTTGAATTGGGTATAGTAACCACCAGTGCATAGCAGGTCAGTGCTCAGAAGACCCAGTGGCCCTCCTGCTGAGGACGATCTGTGTAAGTATCTGTCAGCAAGATTTCCACCCCCAAAACATCGGTGTCTAATCCAAAATCTAGGCAGTTATGTTTCAGTGGCTTGGACTGTGATTTATAGCGTGGTGCATCAGCCCAAACCTCCTGAATGATCTTAATTAAACTCTGAGGGTGAAAAATTAACGACCACAGTTATTTTATTATGCATGACCATTAAAAAAAGTACTTAAAATTTACATAATGCCTAACTGAAAATTATTTAACAGTCACATTGAGACTCGGATTATTATTAATTATTTAACTTGTCCTTTATCACCGGGGAGGAACAGGCAACACTTCGGCACCAAGTTTGTGTATGAGGAGAGGGAAGGGGCTGCTTTGGTGCTCTTCTGCCTCTCCCACAGGTGGCCAGGCTCCATACCTGCTCTGGTACACTGCAGTAATGCCAAATGTCTCCTCCCCCCCAGAAATAGCTCTTTACACTCTGTCTCCAAAAATGCCTTTACTGGTATATCTAACATACACTGCATGCCACTAATGAATCTCCACGCCAGCCCTGTGTGGAAACAATTGTTCTCAGTGCTGAGCAGGACTGCGTTGCAGGTTTCACAAACAGGCAGGAGAACATGATGGGACAGGAGCTTCCCTGCAGATACCTGCCCTGCAGGTGCTCCTGAAAGAGTTCCACTTTGCATCACCACCGTGTGCAGAGGACTCAGCTTTACCATCGCCATCCTCTCACTCGGGGATGTCTCTGACACCTGCCTTGTCCCTGCAGGGGACCCAAGCGCTGAGCAGGGCTGCTGGGATGAGGCTGTTTTCACCCCTTGGGTGCCTTCAAGGCACTGAGCCTTGAAGCAGCAGGCTGGTGCTACCCAACCCCCTACCCTGCTCCTGAGGTGAAATAACCCCTCTCCACTCTCTGTGTGTTGTCTTGATTTCTCCCCGAGGGAAACATCCAAAACATCACCATGGACCTCTGAGATCTCAATCCATTGCAGCATCTGACTTACTGCAGAAACGGGCTCTGCCTCTGAGGAGCTGAATAAACTTCTTCCTGCAATCCCACCCAGCACCTGAGAAGAGTCAGGGAGAGTCACGGCCACAGAGGGTCTCCTCAGAAACCTCCCTCAGCCTTTTCCCCATGGCCCATCCCCAGCTTTTTCCCAGGACACACCCTGGACACCTCTGCCAAGTGTACGCATTGTGCTGGGGCTGGCAGGCTGCACAAGGTGGGGATCATAAATCACAGTGCAGGACATGCTGCAGCACTTGCTGAGAACAAAGAGGAGCTTATTGACAGGTCTGTCCACAGTATCGATACATCAACCCAGAAGAGATCCCCCAAGGTAAAGACAACAACCTGCTTTATCAAATTATCACCTTAACGAGCCAAGACTGCAAACAAGAGACAACCGTGTGGGCTAATGCCTTGGTACAAAACCAGACAAAACAGACTATGGACTGGCATGAACCCTGCAAAACACGGGGCACTCTTTATACTGATTTTCCTTAAGAAGAACAGGAAGAAATGTGAAAATTGAGAAACTATCCCCAAAATTAGCCTTATAAGGAAGCCAAGGAGTGCCGGGTAAACTATTACCTGCTGCATTGCATTTGAAAGCTAATATGGAAAATTATTACACCAGAAGAGTCTTTACTACTAGTTTCATCATCTGCAAGAAATCAGGCAGAGATCAGCCTGGATGCTCCCTCCTAGTCCTACTGAAACAGCCTCCAGCCACATGCCACGTGGCGTAACCTTGCTCTTCCTTACTATTGACATCAGACCAAGAAGCCACAGCGGTGGACTCCGAGCTCCTGTGCAGCTCTGGACTTCACAAACACAGACTAAAGGTCTCAAGAACTTGATGAGAGGATTTAAAGAGCACGAAGAATTTCCAGTGATTCTCAATTTAAATCAAAACAAAACAAAACTTAAATATAATAATAGTTGGAAAACTGATGCTTTTGTAATTGGTGCACATGCTCCAGCCTACGCTCGTTTTACTCCCTCTGTTCAAATACCACACTGAGAGGGCAAAAGGTGGTCTGCTGAGCTTATCCATAATTTTTTTAAACAGCTGCCACAATGTTTCCTTACTACAAAAGGGCTATTTATATTTCATATATAATGGAAATCTTTTGTTTGTTGAAAAATAGATTTTCATTCATGAAAACCATGCAATCACCCCCTTGATAAGAGTTGGTAAAAGGGACAGAGTTTTTAAAATCTAGAATAAAAGGTACACTGTTTCCTTTCAGGACTTTCTAAAGGAAAACAGACTTTCTGCTGTGTTGTCTTCTTTTGCATGATAATGACTTTTTTTTTAATTTTCATTTTGAGAAGAAGCAAAATGATGCTTAACCTAGAGCTCTTCTTTACAGGTCCCAAAAAAGGGGGAAATGCTCTCAAGTCTCAGATGTGGAATCTGAGGCAGAGATCATTTAACAGAAGAGGTCAGACATCCTGTACAGGGACAACAGTCTGGAAACTACATTTTCTGGCCATCTACTACATTACCAACAGGATCAGTACACAGAGGAAGTTTCATTTATGATACTCTTTCCTTCTGGTCTGTGAAGTCACCAAGGTGACAGCATGCATGGGCTGTGTCCTGACACCGCTGGGGCCACCCCTGCCAACCTCCCCTGCCAGCATGCATAGGCAGCATTTCCAGGCAGCATTTCCTTCCAGGCTGTGCTAAGTAAAATGGTAAGTGGGAAGGTAACACCATAAAGTAACTTACACATAATTAAAACCCTTCATTTGACAGCCCCAAAATCTTTGTGCCTAGGTCTCAGCGCTACTGGGCCAAGGCTCAAAGAGCAAACTGAAAGATCTGGAGGCTGAGGCTTCAGTGGACCCCTGGCTGAGAAGAGGTGTGGTCAGTCAGTCCAGCAGATATTTATACATCAGCCTTCAGAGCACAGCAATGCTCAGTTGTCCTCATATGTTTGTATGCCTGGGGAGAGGTTTCCAGTTACACCAACTTACTGCAGGGTGACACTAACAGATCTGATTTCTTGAGGGAGATAATGAAGTCCAGGACTCTCTGGCAAGGAGCAGAAATGTCAGTATGACAAGCTGATCGCTTACTATACCATAACTTAATACATCCTGTGCATGTTTGGGAGGATGTTTTTGATGAACTAGCAACCCAAATTAGCAAGGAATTTTTAGCATGTGCCTGGTCTTCTCATACGTCAGGTATCAGAATTCACCTTGAACAGGGAGATCATTCCCTAAGCATGACTCCATTTGCTCTAGCATTGCAATTTATGACTCCAAGGTGCTTGGAGGGATGAGTGGAGAGGTGGGAATGTCCACAATTATTCAGGGAAAGCAGATGCTATCAGATGAGACTACACCATCAGTTTCCAGATCACACAGCCCACTTCTTAACAGGAGAGCAGAAACAGCTGCCAGCACTGTCTGTTCCCAATAACCAGGATAAAAGAGTGGACAGTAATATCCTCATCTCCAAAACGCAGAGGACAGTTTGGAAGCGACTTTGGAGTGCTGAGTCCAGACAGTTAACAAAGTCCCTCACTGTAAATCCCTCCAAGGGCAGGAACTGAGGTTGGTGAGGTTTTGTTTCTGGCAAAGCAAAGGACTCTGCAGGGGCAAATTAAACATTGCAACGGTGGAATTAAATATCACAATGGTGGACTTCAACATTGTAATGGGGATCACAGAGGGATGAAACAGAATGGCTGACACGAGTGTTGGCAGTTTATGACTCAAACTGCCAAGGAAGAGGGCAGGTTTGGGCCCACAGCTTTGTTATCCTACTGTAGTCAGATCCTGTTTACAAGACTGGTGAACACAACAGCTGGAGAAGTGAAACTGTTTACTTGTGGTAAACTGCTGATGCTCACAGCTTTTGCTCCATGTGCCTCTCGTGTTGCTTTCCCATCCTTCCAAATATAGTCTTCTGTGACAGCCAAGGTCTGGATGGCTTTTAAGCAGAAGTCTCTTCCCAAAGGGCACTGTGCAGTGCAGTATGGCCTTTGCATATCACTGGCACTCAGGATACAGAAAGAAATTATCTTTCTGGAGATTAGAGAGGAATCCGTACAAACTCAGAAAGAGGGAGATTAATTGCTGGAAAGAATATTACCAAACCTGTGCATGATGTGAAGTGCATGCTCGTGCAGGGTGTTTACGTATGCGGATGTGTGCATCTTTACACAGTAGGCTTGGTGGGTGTATGTACATACAGTCTGCCCAGAATTTCACAACTTAACTGGGTGGAGAGCAAAGAAGGCTGTGGGTAGAGAACAGAAAGATGCCTCCATTTCTTCTATGAACTGGAAGATCTGTTAATCTGTGGAATTCTGACACCCTAGCCCAGCCTGAGTGAGCCCGACTGACCCAACTCACAAATTCAGCTCCTGATCCTCTCTTGTAGCCATTGGAAAGTCACAACCAGAAAGGACATCCTTTCTGCTTCCTCTTCCAAATGTTATATGGATTCAGATCTGGAACTACTTAGAAGAGGAAGAAAAATAATTTCCAAGAGCCAAAAAGAGAGAGCAGAAGACAGAAAAGGAAGTCAGGGATGTGACAGAAAAGACAACCTGCAATTTATCAGGACAGAAAAGGTACCTCAGAGACTGACAGGGTCCATGAGGCTGCCCACAGACTGAATATGCTTTGAGAAAAGCAGCTGAACAAGCAGACATCAAGGTGACAATAAAATACAAGCTCCTCACATAGAGTACAAAGTGAAATGTTGGTCCGCTGAAGTACGTGGAGTTTTTGCCATTGATTTTCCTGGGGACATAGATCCACCCTGGTCCGTTATTTCTTCTGCTGACAACACTGTAAACACTCTCACTAAGTTATAAAGTGGAAATGTGCCCAAGGCACTGCTCATGATGAGCTATGTTGCTGTAGGTGGTAACTAAACTGTAAATAAAACTGTAACTCTTTGGACTTTGCCCCCAACAATGTTTTTTCCTGACTAGAAATTCAGGCATGATACAGAGCAGGGAGAACACACTGACTTTTAAAACCCTCCTAGGGCAGACTGACATGGAAGATCAAGCTGATGCCAGGAACACAAGTAACCGACCTCTCCATCTTAGAAGAAGTTATTTGTGCTCTGCAAAGCTCTGGTGTATAAAACATATATGAACAGATCTGAAAAAAAAAACCAACAACAAACAACACTCCCCCCAACACCCCCAAAACATAACATAACAAAACAGAACAAACAGACAAACAAAACCAAAAAAAACCCCACCACCACCCCCAAAACCAAAAAGCCCAAACCCCCAAACCAACCCCCAAAAAACAAGTAAAAACTGTGACATCAGCTGAAAAAAAGAATGTGCCAAGTAACAGCTCTCTGGGCCTAGAGCTTTTCTTTTTTTTTCTTGTAAATCTTGCTGGAGATGAGTTGACTTGGTTTTGGAGTTGGCTGCTAAGCCCACACCTCCCAGATTGATGGACTCACCAGGAAGCTTCCAAACACCTTTACAGAGAAGGCACCAAATCTGCTTTGCAAGGAAGAGCTGACGATTCTGAAGTTGGATCTACCTTTCTGCTGTTGCTCAAATCTGGGCTTCCTTGTGACAAATTCTTCTCTTGTTTTATTTCCCAAAGCAGCACTGTCAGAGCAGGCACCTGAGTGAAGCCAAGTCTGGGTGCTTATTTGGGGAAGGGAGAGCAAAAAGTCTCATCTGCCCTCAGCAGTCAGGTAATGGAAAGAAGAGAGGAATGGATCCAGCATATCTTGTTTTCAAGTTTTAAACAAGAGAAATGTCAGTAAGGACATTATTTTGACATTTCTAAAACCTAGCACAAACCCCTGCAGAATAATGAGTTTTGAAATGATGATCCTTGAAACGAGTCTTTCTTCTCCAGTGTGTGCTGCAAATCCTTGCATTTCTAGCCTGTGTCACACAGAACAGTACAGTTTCATGGGACAGGTTTACCACATGTCAGGCTGACCACGAATACTCTTTGAGCTATGTGAACAAACCCCTCAGCCTAACGCCAGCAGTACACAGACCTACACCTGAAAGACAGACAGGTGTTTAGATCTCCTAATCTGAGCTCCAAATCTCACTCAGAGCCATCTTGGGTTCCTCATGCATCTTTTGATCTAATCCTTGTCCTGACTTGTATTGGTGATATTGCCACTGGCAACAGGGAAAGTCAGGAATGTAAGAACAAAGAATCATAGAGCAGAGAGAGACCATCCAGGCCATAAAGACCAACTTCATGAAAAAATCATGTGCCTGGAAACTTATCTGTCTTTTCTGCCTAGTTCTTCTACCTTGTCAAATAAAAGTTTTTACTGGCACATTTTCAGTTTGGTCAATGAAAGCCTGTTTGGGTTTTTTTTTCAGTAAAAAAAAAATAAAAAATCAGATCTATGATACCAAAATTCAGTATTTTAATCTCAGATTAACAGAATAACAAGTTATTAAAAAATGCCTTTCCTAGGTCGATGCCAATTTAAGTCAGCGAGTGCCAGAGTAGCTGGCATCTCAAAGCCAAGCTTGAAATTATTTCCTACGCCTGTAAGAGCTCCTTGATTTCCCTGGCCTTGACCAACTGCCCAGTTCCTGAGTATCAGTCCCACACTGGACATTACATGTGGAGGGTGAGCCCTTCACTCTCCTGCACACCTCTGCTTGTCAAGGCAACAAACAACAGAAATGCTACACTGCAGTGTTTCTTCCAAATATTTTATCTTCCAAAGGATATTTATCTTTCAAAGATAAAATAAGAATGGATGTACTCTCTCAATAGTGGGACTCAAAATACTATAGAAACAGATGCCAGTAAATCAAATAGAAAAGGCAACATCTACTACTATTTACTGGGAACCCTATTTTCTCAGTAGCATCATACTTAAAATGCCTGCTCCTGTTCCCATCAAAGTTAAGAGCAGAATTCCCACTGGCTGCCCTAAGGATCAGGCCCACTATATATTTTAGAAAGTTAGATCAGCAGCTTTCAAAGTCTCTAGAGGGTTTTTATGATGCTGCCTAATTAATTCAGAAGCAAATAGATTATTTCTCAGGAGGTGAAAAGCAGGAATTATTTAAAAGCTGCCTTTAGGCAAACTACCAGGGAATAAGAAAAAATGTAACTACTGGTTATGTCAGATTTCATTTTCTAAATCAAAATTCATTGTGTCAGCTCCTTTTCTTTGTTGTGATTCTTTAAAGATATAACAAGAACCCAGCATGTGTGGGAAAAGAAGGTGCTGCTTTGCAGAGCAATGCAGCTCCAGATACCCAAGGTCTGTATTTTACTGTATACTTTTCCCCACCTAATAAATATCCTCCAAGTAGGAGTATGTGGGAGAGGCCAAGGCAGTCAAGGAAATAGAAGACAGAGTTGCTTCTCCCTCACCTCCAGGTTGCCTCTGAATGGGACAGGACAGCCTTTCCCACGTTGAATTGTGCAATACAAGTGATACTGTGGGTCACTTATTTAAGTGGCACATGACTGTAATCCTTTAGTTTAATTTATGAATAACAGAAGCCTTATCCTGAGGTCTTGGCTTTAAATTGGTAAAGATAGGATTGAGGGGATAGCAGAGCTACAGATAAAGTTCCATGGTATGTGAGTGACAGGGCTAGAATTGGCCAAGGTCCTCTGCCAACAGAGGCCAACAAAGTCTGCCTCCAGATTTGCAATTGCTGTAGCTTGGCACAGATCTGCTCAAGCAACTGAAACTACACCTGTCCACACCAGTTCTGGTTTTGGCCTGGGAAGATGGCAAATGCTTTTAGAAATTATGTCTGGACATCAGAAGACCAAAAAGGGATTAAACACCCAAGTCCTAGTGGAAGTCAATAAACTCTACTTCCATTACATCCCTTGAAACAACCCAGCTGAGATGGACAGTGATAGGAGAGTTCTCATCTTAATACATCACCTATTGGTAATTCAGAAAAGCTTACTCAGTATTAGCTCTGTGTGTAAGAGGTTTGTGCTTCTTAATCCCATCTAAACCTTCTAAGACACTGCTTTTTAATTCAGGATTTTACAATGGAGAGTGTTAAACCCTGTCCTGTACAAAGAAGCCAGCAGTGCAGGGCTGGAGAGCAAGGGACCCCATGAAAAGCACATCAAGCCCAGCACGCTGCAGACCTCAGCTCTCTGGAAGCCCCTGAGGCCCTGGATGGGCAGAAGGGAGGACTGGTGGGCACAGCACAGCCTGGCCAGATCCTGCTGGAGCGAGTGGAGATGGGAAGGGAGGTGACTGCTGGGGTGCCAGGTCCAAGCAAGAGAAAGCCCAGGGTACTCCCCCCAGAAAGTGCTGCATGTGAACTCCTACAAGAACAACTACACTGTTTCAGGCATGGAAATAACCGGATGCCAACAAAATAAACCCAAAACAAACAGAAAAGAAAATAAAAGAAAAGCATCTGACCAAAGCCTTTTATACTTTTATGCAATATTTTTTCTTTTTTTTTGCTTCAGTACTGCTGCAGAGGCTTTTCAAAACTGATTCACTCTGCTTTGCCTGAAGGATGTGGGAATCATTCCTATGCACAAGACTAGCAAAGGCCTCTGCATTATTCAGTCTCACTACACTGTCAGCCTTGTTGGTTCTCTCCACGCACAGTACGAATTTCACCCACAGCAATAAAAGCCCAGCTTCTGGAAAGCACTAGGCTGGAATAATAGTGTGTCTCTGCAGCAGCAACTGGCTCCCAGCACGGCTGGGGTGATGGCTGGCGCTTCCCAGCCACGGTCTAGGCTTACAGGGGAGCACTGCTGCTTAGCTGGTTTTTCTTTTGGGGTGAGGGGTGTTACATGGTAATTTTGAAGATCTTTAAATATTCAAATGTGGGCTTAGCCAGTCAGATTCAGAAAGTGCTTAGAAAACACCGGCGTTTGAGAGGGCTGGCTCAACCTCCTGTTTTTCTGGGATACCCTCCAGGTACCTGAGGACTGTAAAGCAGAGAAAAGGAGAGTGTCAATAATTCACACTTTTACAGGACAAAATTCAGATAAGCCTGAGCAAACCAAGCCAGCCATGTACTCTGCTGGGGCTTAGCTGCTTCAGTCCTTAAATATTTTTGGCTGATGGCTCCTTTGAATTCTAAAGGAAAATTAAGAAGCTTGCTGTTTTAAGAGGCTTTGCAAATCTCCTTCCTTTAATTCTCCTCATGTACTCTGTCTGGGTGTGTTCTCATTACAACTAGGAAAGACCTGAAGATCTTGTTTCCATGCTCTTCAGTGTAGGGCAGATCTGAATTCAAGCCCTAAGAATGTGAAAACAAAAAAGCTAACTAACATTGAAGAATTTCCTTACTCACCAGCTTCCCCTAGTCTTGCCTTAGAACTTGGTGACTCTACTAATTTCTGTATCTTTTCACAACTAGAGAGCCAAAATTGTATTTGATGTGAATGTGCTGAAGACAAGTTATTTACAATATCTCTTCATAAGAGTTGTCTATATTTGAATATATTTGCTGCATGGGCCTTAAATGGCCTTAAAGAAAATAAAGGGCTGACCTGTGGAGTCAATAGGAATCATTTTTGATTACAGTGGGGTTTAGATCTCAAGTCTGCACAGCAAAGCAGGTACTGTGGCAGTAGAAGTGAGAGTTTTGACTTCAGTCAGATATGGCCAGGGACAAAGGACTAAACCCCTTTGTGTAATTCACTGACCCTTCAAGAATATCTAAGAGATGCAAAATTGCTTTACAAGTACTACACAGGTGAAGTGCTGTGCAGAACACAGAGGTGGGCACAGTTACTTTTCATGTGTCCTCCCAGGAAGTTGGGGGTGCGATGGGGAGATGGAGGGACAGGAAACATCACTCGTTCAGGCAGCTTCCAATTCTCCTCTCTTCAAAAAAGACAGACAAAAAAGAAAAGGAAAAAAAAAGAAAAAAAACCCCAAACTTGACTGCTGAGAGGAGACCCTCATTTAGTCATTATTGTGGAAGCCTCAGCATAGTCTAAAGGAGATTCAGACAAGGACATCTACTTAAGATTATTTTATAGCCTTCATAACGCTCACAGCGAACTAACACAAGCAAGGACTCATTTCTGTTACATTCAAGAAAGTGTTTATGTTGGCAGACAGTGTATCTCTTCAAAGCCTATTAATGCAGCATTACAAAAGACAGAACAGTAAGTTACTCAAACTGGAGATCAAACCTGTTTACTTTGATGAAAGAAGTGGTTAAGGGCAACAAAAGGTGCAGCAACATCTGACAGCCAATGTGCTGAGCCCAATCCTGCAAACGCTTCCTCTTCTGACCAAAAATCTGAATTACACAAACTAAAGGAATACTCAGAGCAGCACTGTTATTTCTAGCTGGGAATAAAACCAATCAGGCCATTTGTCAAGGTGCAGCCATGCAAAACACAACGGCATTATCTGAAATGACACAAATAAATAACATTTCATTGAAGGTTTCCAGTTGCTTTAGCCACATGTTGGCAGTCACACTTGCTAAGCAGAAAATGGTTGGTTTTTAACAGGCTCTCCTGGGAGTGCTGGGCAGGAAGGACAGTTTAAAACAGTTTATTACTATTTTCTCACTCCCAGTCTCCCTTGGGTGGCTCCTGGATTAGCCATGCCAGGAGAGGGACACGTGGGCTGCCTCCAGGCAGGCCGGTTCGCTCCAGCAGAGCCTCTTCCTTTGTGCGAATGTGACCGTGCTGCTCTCAGCAGGCAGCCCCAGCGTCTCCGTCTCACATTCCTGACACCGGGACACCACTCCCATGGCGGGATGTGCACGGCGCAGACATCCAGGCACGTTGCGTNNCAGGCACGTTGCGTGGAGCCAGCCTGAATAGGAATCGCCGGCGCTGAGCCAGAGCTAATAAGGCTGGCGAGACCCGAGCTGACTCCTGCAGCGTGAGCGTAGGGAGCCAGGTCAGGCCAGTGCTGCCCCAGTGCTGCCCCACCACACTACCCTCGCCCAGAGCCAGGAGCGCTGGGAAATGTGGCACAGAGAGTAGCTCAGATCCAGCAGTTGGGTGACACAGAGCAGCCAGAGTATTCTATCCTACTTTCCCCAGTACTCATCTTGTTTCTTTCCTCACCTGAAGCATCCTGGCCTCTAACACATAAGAGCAAACTGACCGTGTTTGAAATTAATTTATAATAAAATTAAAATACTCTGATGAATTCCAGCCAATCTGCAGTGCAACAGTTTTCAGCCAGATGGTCATGGTCAGGCTATCACGACCATCTCGGCTGATCTCCTGATTAACGCGGGTCACAGAATTTCCTACAGCCGGTTGTAGGATTAGCTCCGAGAGCTGTTAGTCACCAAGCATGGGGCCAGCGTGGTTCTCCATCACCCACATGGTGGCTTGAGCAGTGCAGCCAAGCAGAATGGGGCTTTTTGCCTTCTAGACAGCATCACTGCCGTGCCAGATTCAGAGAGATGCAGAGGGCTTCGGTGCACTGGCAGCCTGCTGGGAGCTGTAGAAGGGCATCGGCTCCAAGAGCTGGTGCTGAGCTCCCGCAGCCAGCTCCCATTGGCAGGGGGCTAACTCACAAAGTCCTGCCTCCATTTGTAATGAAATCAAGTGGAGTTTTGCTTAAGTAAGGGCTGAGTCAGTCATGAGTCAGGATTCATGGACTTGGCCCAAAACACACATGCGTTTAAAAATAATTGCCCTGAGTGCTTGGATAAATTTTCGGCAAACTGGGGAGATGCGAATAATTTTGGTCCAGTAGGAAGATCAAAGAAGGCTGGGAACATCCACATTACCCAGCCTCATGGGCACTGTCCAGCCCAACCACAGAAGCTGTTTGCTTCCTAGGGTGAGAACCTCAACCCATGGGTGTCAAAGAGTGAAATCACAGCTACTCTTTGATGTATTTATATGGGTGGAGACTCCAGGTCATGCAATGAAATGGAATTACTCACACCCTTTTGTTCCCAAGGATTAAAGCCTTTATCTTCATATTCTCAGCAGGAATATCCTAATGTTTTGGGAAAGAAACCCTAAGATCTATACCAGTTATACACTACTGTTCTTTTAAATATATATGATATGTGGTTAGCCTTCAGGACAGAATACAGCGGCATAAGAGCAAACAAATGAATGAGCAGTAAAGAATGGTGTATGACTGTGAACTGAGCACAGCCTATCGGCGTGGGCCCCATCTTTTTTTTTTTTTCCCTCACTCCCACGGAGCACTCATCACTTGTAATCATATGGGAAAACTGCACCAGCAAAATAATGTATTGTTAATATTCCTATGTTGATTCTTTTCTGCCTGTGATATCTTGCCTTAGCTTGAACAGCCTCGGGCACATCTATTACACTCAACCAATGGGAACAGTTCCTTATGGTTTGAAGGTAATGAGGAGCTCCATGAAAGTGTTTGCTTGGTACCAAGTTCATATCTTAAATGATGAGCATGACCCCAACATATAAAATAACTCTAGGAACAAGAACAATAACTCAACAGGTAGTGGCTATTCTGTAGTAACTATTTTTGTGCTTGTCTCCCTCCTTGGCAGACACAAAGTCAGCCAAAGTAAGTTTTCCCCTTCCCTACAAAGGGGATAGCTGCATTGCCTCTGCTGAGGTGAGGACACGAACAGGGCAATTGTGGTGAAGAACCTGACGTGCAGGAGCTTGTTACCCTGCGGTAACTCGCTTGTATGTCAGAGCCCTTAGCACAAGCAAGACTCAGAACAAGTGCAGGGTGTAAGCTGGGAATGGAAATATGTAATATTGGGCAGTCAAAGCTATAGAATCTCAGCAGCTCTGACATAGATCATACAGGCAAACCCTCGTGCTGTGTACTGAAATCATGCTAAGCCTTTTGGCATTATGGTGAATATTTGCTTTGGTGGCATCTTGTGATCTATCTTGGGTTGCTAGAAGAGGTTTGAAACAGAGCAGCTAGTCCAAAACTAATCATTTTTATTGGCCTTCAGTGGGTGCTGAGAACCACACCAAAGAGCTCTAGGTGCTGTATGGACCATCCAAAGGAACAGCCATGCTGCAGAGCATGCCACTGAAGGGAGCAGTATGTGTCCATTCAGTCTTAAATCATGTCTTACAGTATCTATGTGCTTCTCAGTAGTTTAGCAAATCAGACCTTAACCAGAGTTTCTGTAGGACTGCACTACACAGCAACAGTAGAGAACATAACTCTATTTTCATTCTCCAAGTCAAGCAATTGGATGAGCATTCAGGATCCACTGCAAAAGAACAAGTGCTCATGGTTTCAAGGCAAGGTCTAAGTATCTTGAGCACACCCCGAAGCAAAGACAGCAAATCCCAGTCAAAGACTTAAATTTCAAAACCTATCTCGTGACTTTATGATGTTAGCTTTGGTTTTGAGGGGTTTGTTTGTTTGTTTGAACATGTGAGCAAGCTGGAGAATTAGTAAGGCCCAGAACAAGTTGGAGAAAATTACCAATGATAGATAGTCAAGAAACTGTGACTGATGAGGACGGCATGATGCACAGCAGCCGTGCCACGAGCACTTCACTCGCTGCTCAGCATTTTGCAGACATATCTGAGAGGATCTTAATAGGAGATTTCATGCTCTAGTCCTCCATTGGACAACCACAAATTGCACTCGTCTGCCATCAGAGCAGACCACTGACCATAGGCTCACAAAAATGCTTTCACATAGATCACAACGAGAGCCTCTTCCTTGTCCAGCCATTACTCGGATAATCAGCGTGACCCAGTTGTGACTGTAAGAGGGCCAAGGACTTGTAAAAGACTTAAGCATATGCTTAAGACTGAACCCAAGAACAGCTTTAGTGAAGTTAAGCACATTTATGAGTGATTTCACAGAGCTGGGCTGAACTCTGCAACTGCTGGCCATTTTTGCTGATTGCATTTGCATCAATAAAAGGATTGTTTCAAGAACAAGTATCAGCTGTGCCTTACATGGAAGGGAAAGGTGAAGAGAAGAGAAATCAAGGAGGAAAGTCGGTTGCTAAGGAAAAAGGGTCTGAAGAAAGACTTTTTGGCTCTTCCAGCAATTACAAAACCTCCCCAGCTCCCAGAAGGGAAAGCTCAAGTGAGCTGCCTGTCATAGTTGTGACTCTAGTGTTCACAAAGGTCAGTCTGGCCGCAGGAAAACACAGGCACAGCCAAATGCCAGGCATTTGTTTGGCTTTAAGAGTCATTTACTGCTTTAAAAACTGCAAATGAAATGCAGCATGAAGCTGGAGCACCCCAGGACTTGAGCTTTCTCCAGCAGCATGGAGCACGTGGGAGGCTGCCTTGTGCCAGCAGTGCTTGTGGCTCTTGGAGGTAATGCCGGGTGTGGGTCTGGGTAGCCCACCTACTCCCAAGGCATTGCCCAGTCTGCATCCTGCTGCAGCCCTGGGAACAGTGCTGAAGACTCAGTGACTTGATAGGGGGTCATCTGTGGTGGAGGACAGAGGACAGGACAAATTACCAATCTGAGATATGGCACTGGGACCTAATGAGCAGGACCAGGACTCACAGGACATGATTTTTATTCCCAGCCTGTGGCATGATCAGGGATAAAAGCTTGATTCCTCAGTTTCCCCTTCTGTAAAATGGGGTTAATGGTATTGAGCTCTGTAAAGCTCTATAAGAGATACTCTCATATTTCAGGAGAGGTAACAGTGCTATGCCTGGCATTTATTTACACTCCAAGGGCATGAATGCCTTTTTCTCTGTCAGCGTGTGGTACACTGGCCACAGGGCTCCACAGAGCACCACTATAACAGAAATCACCAGTTACACAAATAAGCACTGTGGGTATCAGGATCTGAACTACTGCATTTGATCAGTTATCAGAAGGATGACCACACTGCAACAGAATTTTTTCTTTTCTCTGAGGGCAGGCAGCCAAAGGACCGGCATTTACCAAACAACGCACAGACAGGGCATCCCAAGCATTCCTCACGGGAAGCATAAGCCTCTGCTCCAGCCCGTGTGCAGGCCAGGAGGGGCCCACGCAGGTCACCCAGAGACACAGACTCACAGAGATCGCACTTGAACTGCCGAACTCAGGATTTGGCCCTATTTATTCCCTGTGAGGGTGCTGAGAGCATCCACAAGCAGATGAAGGCCCTGAGCAGGTCCCCAGCTCTCACACCAGCTGGCAGCTGCTGGGCAGCTCAGCCCTCCCCACACAGGCACTGGACTAACGAACTGAACAGATTCTCTCTCAATAGTTTTAAAAACTTATTTATGAGTTAATTTAAAAAAATAAATAAATTCTTCACTAACTGCTGTAACCCTTCAGTCCTTTCATCCCTTCCTCCAATTCTATAAATCCCAGGGGGCAGGTCCTGCAAGCCCCTGTAGCCTCCTCTGGAAGGCTGAGCAATTAGAGAGCTGATGGCAGGACTGGAAAACGCAGGCGAAACGCTCAGCTCCGCGGGGATCCTGGCAGCAGGAAGGAGACAGCTCCCTGGCTTTTGCCAGCGACACAGCTACTCCTGACGGCTCCAGTCACACCAGTGTGCAAGACCTGGAGCTGAAAGGATCGTGCTCTGCAATAATGCTCCAGGCGACTGGCTATATTTATCCTCGGAGGGCAGAGGCCCTGCCACAGCTGGCCCAGGATCAGCACGCGGGACCAGACCCACACCCCCAGCCAGGGAGGGATTCCCAGGAGTGTGGGCCTGGTCACGGAGCTGCGCAGCCCTACAGCCAGCCCTCTCCTACGTACTCCCCCGCGGACAGCTTCCACGGACACTTGCCGGGTGGGCTAAGCCACCCCCTGCTCTGGAGCAGATCAAACTGGATTTGCCACAAGAGGGAGCAAAGTTGCCGGCCGGGCACGATGGGGAGAGCTCAGCCCCAGGCTTGGGGACCCCAGGGCTGGGGAACCCCCTGCCTGCCCCTGGCCTTTCATCACACCTTGAGAAGGTCAACATGTGGCACTTCCAAGAAATTCTACCAAAAAAAGGTCGCAAAACTACAGACCAGGCAGAGGAATGAGCCATGAAAACCAATCAAGCAGTGAATGCCGAACAGCATCTCCAGTTCCACAGCTATGTATGTGTGCATGTGTATGCATAAACATATAGATATAAAAACATATACACGTCTATATCAAATCTTTCATTATTCCTTAGGGCATTTTATTGTTTTGTTAATTCCCAGGATGTAATCTGTTTTGCATTAAGTGGGATGTTAAGCATCTAATTGTCAAGTGCTGATAAGCCATGGGAAATTTTATTACGAGATAGGCATCAGCTGAATGGAGATAAAACACATCAGATGTTAAGGGGCGATTTCCAGGTGAGATCAGTGCATGTATTGGTGAATAGCAGAACCCAGGGCATGCCGAGGATGAGCTGCAGGAGTGCTACAGGTGGAAATGGACAGATTGAGGAGTTCTAGATCAGAATCTGCTATTGTTGACTGCTCCATGTTCCCAGCTGTACAAGGCACTGTTTGCACCTGGGCTGATGTCGTCACTTGGAAAAGGCCTCAGACTTCATGTATTTCATGTAAAACCTGTCATTTACACCTACAGTACCACAGCATCTAAAAATACTGTCAAGTACCCATAAGTACCAGAGCAGAGACTGTAAACATGTTTTTCTTCCCCCTTTTATCTCTTCAAATAAGGCAGAATTTGCAGCTCGGGTTAAGTCTGCCAGCTGGGAGCCAGCCTGTTTTCAGCCAGCCCTGCACATGTAGTTCATGGCCTTGTAAGTGAAAATCAGACATATTTTTGCAATTCAAGCTGAAGTTATTGTCAGCCCCAGTAATTGCTTATCTTGTGACTGCCAGCGGTACCTTCCGCTTCCTCCTGCCCGTACACTCACACCGGCATCTCGCACCGTGGGCAGTGACGTCTCCGAGGAGAGCCTCTTCTGTCTGCCGTAGGGGCCCCGGGCTGCGTGACTCACAGCACATGTTGCCATCCCATCTGGTATCAACATCCAACATTAGGGTGCCACAGGCTGCTCTAGTTCCTGGTCCATTGGCTTTACTATTAGAATTCTTTAATTGTCATTAGGCTGTTGAGCAACTTTGGAGCGGGACAAATGGAAGGGAAAGGGAAGTGTGTCCCCTTGGCACGGGTGCTTGGGCAACAGCTCCTCCGCTACGTCAGCTGGGTCCTACTTATCTCTGTGACCTCCTGGGACTTGCTGCTCTCTGTCATGATTCTGGAACAGCAGACGCAGATGCAGAGATTGGGTTTTGTGATACTAACACACTTGGAGTTTTTTAACCTCAAGTATTATTTGTTTTGCTTGGCACTTCCTCTACGACCAACCACACAGAGGCTGGTCCTCCGGAGCAGCCCTGTGGTTAAGAGCTTCCGAGTAGAGACTGGAAGTGACTGTGAGGCTGACACCAACCTGCCCCACCACGATCACTGGCTCTTGTCTGGCAAAGCTCAACAGGTAAAGAAAAGGCCTTAGGAGTTCTGTGAGCTATATGCATTTACTGGGAGACAGAGAAGAAGAGGAGAAATACTGTCTGTCTGCCTACGGCAGAGCTGGAGCAAAGGCTGCCCCAGCAACTGCTCTTGATGGACTCAGAAACAGCCCTTCCAGGGCATCCAGCTACTCCAAAACAAGTGCTTAGCACATCTCATCACTGTTCTAAATCATGCCAGCACAGAGGAGAGATTCATGTCCCAGTTTAATGTGCTCCTGCACTGCTGAAACCAAGGTCTCCTTGGCAGCCCCTGCCCCCTCAAGGAGCTTCACATCAAATGATTCTCCATGTAGTGAACCAAAATAATCTTTTCCTCCTCTCTGGACTGCCCTGACAATTTCTGATATTCTCTAGGGACTAGTTGGAATGTCTTTCCTACGCCTAATTATTTTCTTTTCACTTTGTATAAAAGATCACCATTTTCAGGTTCCTGAAATCTCCCGATTATAAGCTGTTAAAAAGCAAATTGCAGTTAAGTTCACTCCTAGTTCTTAAGAAGTCACTTTTTTTCTTTTCTTTTCCCATTTTTTGCCACAGAAGGTGGGAGAGGAAGCCAAGAAGGAAACATTGTAAAATTCCTACGTATTTTAGGGACAAAAGCAGTTGTCTTTTCAGAAGGCATTTTTAAGAAACATTCGCTTCATCAGTTGTCAGGCGATTCTGTTCTGCACAGGGCTGCTGCAGGCAAGGTAACGGCACAAACCACTATTAGATTGTACATAAAAATAAGCTTACATTCCCAGCTGAATCAGAGCTGCTGTCAAACTAGGGCTCTGACAGTCCTGACTGGCACTCGGGGCTGGTGACTCAGCAGCCACCGGTGACTCAGCACCCACGGAAATCGATGGAAGCGCCTCCAGCAGTTTTTGTAAGAGCTGAATCAGGCCCTAATTGCATTTTAGCCTGGAAAGTGAAATGCTCTTCTGACAGCTTCTCTTTGTAGCTTCAAGCCTTCTTTTGTATCTGCTCTAAACCAGCTTCAACTGTCTTTTGACAAAGACAGCATTTCCCCACTGGCTTCTTGACCCAAAATGGGTTGAATTTCAACACTTGGAGCTATTTGAGCTCCAATCCTCTATGTGTTGCTTGCAATTACTGTAGGGATCTGAGAGACTTTTGACATTAAATTGTTTGGCTTCAAATCAGCATTCACAAACAGAAAGCCTCCCCCCATCTCTATGTTGGGTTTTTTTTTTGCCTCAAGGTGGAATGTAGATTCTTTGGGTCACAAAAAGCTACCTACTGCTACTAGGACTTCTCATACACTGTCATTAACTCATTTAACATACGATCAGACACCACCACAGCAAGCTTACCATGACACATTCACTGGTTTGAAGCAGACTCCACAGGCTGATGGTCCATTCCCTGGCCACTAATCCCCATTCTTCCCCTTTACATACAAGCCCTCTGCTATCTTAGGTGAATTTTTTACTGACAAAATATCTTAGAAATACTTAAATGCCTGCCAAGCTGTAGCTATTGAAAAGCACTGTTGCTGCATTAACTAATAAGTAAGAAAGACTGAAAAAAATCAGATGACAAGGCAATTTTTTGCTGTCCCCCTCTCAGATCCTTCTCTGGTGTGGTGGAGCTTCATCTGCCTCTCAGGTATTTGTCAATTTTCTTTAGGATGAAATTCTTACTGGTAAAAGAAGGTTTCTAAAAAAGGGGGAGGGAGGAAAAATATGTAAATAATTTTGCTCTGCTTTATTGCTCCCAATATTCTGGCTGCCTGACTGCAGCCCAGCTCTGTGTATCTTTCCCCACACACCATCAACAGGAACCCCAGGAGAAATGAATGGCTTAGCTCTACCACAGCAGTGGGGTCCTGAATGCCAGTTTTGACACCTGAAGCCCTCCTGAAGAAACACCCTCCTGAGATACCGATCACCTTCGGGACTGAACAGAGATCACTGAGGACCTAGCATCAGTTTTTGCACTGCCAGGGAGGGGTGGCAGCAGTCAAGAAGTGATCTTCTGACATTTAAATCATCAAGGCCCAGCCTGTATGTGTCCCTCGTGCCGACTCCAGACCTGCCACTCTGTGCCACCATGAGCCACTCGGCCTGCGTGTGGGAAAAACACAGCACACCCACACGTGGAGTCACAGGCTCCAGTCCCAGCTGAGTCAACTCAGCCCCTTACTTTTGTGGAGAAGATATGCAGAATCTGATGAAGATAAGCAGAATCTGATGGAGCTTATCACACGTGTAAAGGGCAGGGAGTGGCTCCTTGTCTTCAAAGAGCAGATAAGGCCATCAAAGTGATTGCCATCTTTAAATACTGCCTACTTACTCACTAGACCTGATCGCTGCCTGAAATTCAGACTCAAAGCCTCTCACTTCAGTGACCCCGTGGATGCAGTTACTGCTTGCCACTCCTGTTAGCTTGCAGTCAGCGCAGCCCTGGGGAGAAGAGAGTCATTGCTGCCTTCTGCTTACACATCAGCAACACCTTAGTTAGAAGCTTTACCCTGAGATGCAGCTGTTGTACCTACACGAGGTAGTACACCGAGCCTGGGGAGTGGAAGCCCCAGGAGGGCTCTGAGCAGGGACTGCCTCCCTGCCCTTCTGCTTCCCAAGAACATCACACAGATACGTTTGGGAATGTGTCAGGACACACTGTGGGTCTAGGTGGTGAAGATGGCCACCTGAGAACAAGAGTCCAATTTAATCCCAGGGGCCCATTCCAACAGTGCAAGTGGAAAGAAAAAAGCAGGCAGGCAAGATGACAAGTTCCCCACCCTGGTGAGAACAAGAGACAGGAGGCACCACCCTCAGAAGCAGATGGAATGCTAGAGAGGAGGCAGAAATGGATGAAAACAAAGTGAACCTTCTTGGTTGACTCGGAGCAGGAGTAGGGACAAGACAATCTTCTGCCAAGGGCTCTGTTTCACCCAGCACCACCTCACAAGGACTCAGATGGAAAGAATTTTACTTGCGGGCAGAAGGGCAAGTCAGATACAGTATCCAAGCACATTACCCCACCCTTCCCTGGGCTTGTCCTAGGTTTTGATATGCAATGTGCAAATCTGGAATGCATTCATAAATAAATGTCAAATTCTCAGATGTATTGTCAGCCTTATAGAAAATAAGCAGACAATTAAAAACCCCACTGTTTCTTTGACTCATGACCTAAGTCACATCTCAGCCTTAAGGGTTTTTTTTTATATTTAACACACACACACAGAAATACAATCAATACTTATCAACTTCAAGAAGGCAGCAAGATGATACTAGAAGAAACTTGAGAAAGCAATCTGTAAGATGTGGCAACAAGAGGCTCAAGGAATCTCTGTGCAATACGCTTACGTGATAATGATACTCAGATTGCTGGTTACTGAAATCACAAGATGTCATGAATCCTCTCCCAGGCTTCCCATCTAATGATTATGTAATTTTGCTGCATTTCGGATACTTAGCTCCATCAGGTGACAGCAGAGATCCAGTGGGATCCAGATACCTCTTACTAAAAATCTCATATTGGACTGACACATTGAGCGTTAAAAAACAAAGTCCATTTTTTCCAGGTTTGCTCCTGTGCCTCTGACCCATGGGAACACAACGGTCCCACCTGGTGCTTGGCATGGAAGGAAGCAAGTTCTGACCACCTACGCCACAAGTCATTCCCATGTCCCATTTCTTTTTGGCTTGAAAGGAGTGGTGAGGGCTGCAGGCAAGATGCCGTTTGACTGGGCAGGTTGGGCTGCGTTCACCGGCACCGCTGCCCACTCCTGTTCCTGGGAGCCAGACAGGCTCTGCCCTGACATGAGGTCCCAGCAAGCAGCTCCTCTGTCTCCCAGAAGTAGTTGTATGGTTGTGCATTTCCCATGAGGATAAAGACACTCCAGAATCCCACCCCCGACCACAACAGATGGAAGACAACAGAACCTGTAGAAGGCACGTAGCCCTCACACGCTGAGGACACATTTGCCAGTGTCACCCTATGAGGCTTCATCTGAACCACAGTGGAGTGCGCTGTTGCCATGGGCTCAGGCAGAGGTCTGGTTTAAAACCCTTCCTTTCCCAGGATAACCTCATTCCAGACCCATTTTGGTTTGTCACAAAGCTGGTGGCAAGCATCCAGCGATTTTAGCAGTAGATGTGTTTTAGCAAAGCTTATCACAAACAGGGTTAACTGGAAGACTATAGACATCACCTACCCATCAAACACAGCAAATAACCCTCTAGGCTGGTGCCTTCTGCTGGTCACTCAGCAGCAGACTCTCAGGAGTTCAGCAGCAGCTCTTCGTGCCAGTGCAGCCCACTGCAGGCAGCCCTGTGCCCGGCACACTGGGCACACGCACAGACCAGACGACCTGCCCGGCTCTCTTTCAGCTCTATTTTCTATCATTACAAAGTTCCACCATTTTATTGTATTTTATTCGCTACTAACAGGGTTTATCATTAAGGGTTGCCACTGGAGAACAGCACTAATACCTGATACAGGAACCAAAGCCAAGGGGCCAGCTGCTGCTGTGTGATCTTTAGCATTTTTCAGCAACGGCAGCGGACAAGCAAGAGCAAGCAGCATACACCTGAGTAATTTTGCAAACCAGGCTGTCAAGCTCCCGTGCCAGAAAATCGACCTGTTGCAAAATGCAACCCAAACACCACATGGTTGTACGGTCGGCACTGCCTGCTCCTGACTCCACTTAATAAAAACTAGCCATCTCCTTTGGTAGTAAAGCAGTGTGGTCTGTAGTTAGGCTGGTGGGAGGAGTTCAGCACCTCTCCTAGACCACCTTTTTCTAAGAAATTAGAACTTGGTCACAAAATTTCATTCTGGAGTGTCATTAAACAGAGACACTGTCTTGGCTCGAATGCAAACACCTTTTGGAAGTAAACTGAAAAAACCTCCATTCTAGCACTGAAGTGCCTGGACCACGATACCAGTATAACCATTATCCCAGAGAGATTATTCACCTTCTCCTCTGTGCTACCTGAGACAGGCCCACACAGCAACGATAGCCCCATTTATGGCTCACTGAAGGGCAGTGGGAATTTCCCCATCACCCTCCTATCAGAACATAACTCACTGCCCAATTTTCATTTGTTTGGGTTTTTGCTTTGCATACCTAAATCAAGCTCAGCAGGCCAGCTCTGCTCAGTACAGCACGTGAGCATGAGCTCTAGTTCCAGGATTTAAGAATGGACTCGAAAGCTTGGCTGGGACAAGAACTGAGCATCCATTTTGTTCAATATTCACAGTCCCAGGGGTGCTGGAGCTGCCTTTGGAGATTGCCTGCTCTGCAGTACTGCTTTGGACATGTGGAATCGCCAGCCCTTGTTGGCAACCACAGCAATCCCCCTCCACACTGGGAATGCATCATTAGTTGGGGAATTTGGATACCAGTGGATGTCCTTAGATTTTCCAGACTCTTGCTGTTGATAAAGCAGAGCCTGTAAAAGGACTCTGTGGGGCTATTTCCTATTTAGAAAATAAGAGAAAACAAAAACTCAGCAACTTAGTTCACTTCGGACCTATTGAAGACTGAAGGTCAAGCTCTAACCTCAGCTACTCCACTGCTCGGCCACAACACATGCTGAAAAGTTAATGGGATTACTTCAGACGTTCCCCAGCATGGCTGAGATCAGACACTGGCCCACACTGTCTGGGGCTGGAGATATTCTGAGCCAGACTCTTCACCCTCAGCCTTGGGAACATTTTCATAATGGAACATGATGTTTGCACAAACTGGTCCAAAGGTGCCTTCTCCGTCTGTAAATATGTCAAGAGCGAATTGGCAAGGCGATTTCTCCATCCCTGGAATGCGCAGGAAATAGCTGTGACTATACTTATCCATAAAATAAATAGCTTAATTCCCACCACCAAAACGGTCCCTGCCACGCCGTGCTCGCAGCAGCGTTGATAAAAGGCCCTCATACACCGTGCGCCCTGTAAACGGCTTTTGCATCTCAGCCCGAGCGTTTCATTACGGGCTCATTAAAAGATGACTGTTCCTTCAGACTGGCTGTGGTCACACAGCAGAACTGGAGGTAATTGGAACCACTTCCCTGGTCTTGTATAAATGTGTAATGTAGCAGTCAACGTAAACCTTCGCTTCGGTTGCCAATGTTGCCATACAAATCAGCACACTAGACTTGGCAGGAGTTCAGCCAAATTTGGCACAAGCTCTAAGCCAGTTCATTTCACAGTTGTTAAGAAAAACAAATCTGTATCATGAACGTGCTTCAGAGCACTCACGTTTCTGTTTTGGTTTTGAAAATAATAAAAA
>VWZY01003874.1:172948-202928 GCA_013399075.1 Chloroceryle aenea | reverse complement strand
GGGGCGCGGATTCTACTCTGATTTACTTTGGTGTAAACCCAGAGTAACTCCACTGGCTTTGATTCTTCCGGGATCATGTTGATCTGTATTGGATCACACTGTGGCTCTCAGTCTGATTTAAGGGATGATTCAATTAGGAGAGATAAGGTTGGGGTTTTTTACCATCTCATTAGCATCAAAATCTTATTCACACTAATTAACGGCATTTTTAGCAGGGTTATTGATTTTGTAAATTCTGTGTCAGAACTTTTATATTAACATCTTGTTTAAAAAGTTCATTAACTGCTGGCACTACTCCACTCCAGATTAAGACAAGCAAGCAAGAACATAATTTGGTTTTAAGTTTGAAATTTCTAATTTACATCGACTGAGGACAAGTGTTATTTTTTTGCTCTGTGCATTTTTTTTCCCAACAATATTGTATGGTATCTGTGAAAAGCTGTCACTGTCTTAAATTTGGGTTATCTTCTGTAAGGGAGAGACACAGGAAATCCACTAGTTATATTTTGCAATGTCACATAAAAGAAAATAAATTAAATATCGGTCAGTAGGAAGTAATTTTGTTTTGTAAAGGATTTAAAGAGAAATCAAAGCTGGATGAAAAGCTCTGTTTGGTACTACAGCAGGTTTGCAGCAAGCCATTTAGCATTCTCCCATTAACCTGGGCTAACTTCAATAGCCCATGCAGCAGTAGGTTTAAAATCTGATTCATTTCAGTAGTGAGGACGTGATGCTATTTGAATCATGTGTATTTTCTTTAATATAATGTTACCTAAAGGCCTAACACTGCACTCTGTAGACGAGGCAGCTGGTGACAGCACTACACAGAGGCCAGGAACTGAGCAGAGAACACTCAGAGCCTCATGATAACACCCAACACCACTCACCTCCTTAAAACATCTAACGATGTGTTTCCTACTGGCTGCACTGACATTTAGGAAATGGATTTTCTATACTTTAGGTGCTTATAAATAATACACTGGCTGCAAACTGTGCCCACGTCAGCTGCCAGAACGGAGCGTCCTCCTTTGCAGGGACGGGGGCTGAGGGTTTGCCAAGGCAGCACCACGGTGCTCTGCAGAGCCCCCAGCCAATCCTCCTCCAGCTCCATGGTAGCACACAGATAGACATTAAAAGCTACTTTACATGTTTCCTACTTTAAAAAACAAAGTAAAACACGGCAAAGAAGCAGAAACTTTGAGGAAAAGGATGACAATCCGGGAAAGCAGCGAGGCTGGCTGCCCAGCCACATCAAAGCCGTTTACAAGGCACAGTCACAAAATCGGTGAAGATCAGCCATTAGAAACTCGTGTCACTCTGGCTTTCAGAACTCGTAAGAGCACGTGTCGGGGAGGGAATGAGAGCTCAGCTAAAACATGAGGGGCTTAAGAGAAAGATATTCTAAGCTTGCATTCCGTAACAAAGAGTCAGTATAATAACAAGGAAGCCCTGTTAGATGAAACACCAGACAGAGTGGTGTTTGTGTGGCAACTGCCAGTAGCATTTGTCACAAAATATCCCCCAATACTCAATAATTTGGACAAATAACATCTCCTGAAAATGAAGCTGTGCTGGAAGCATAAAATAGCAGTTGCCTAAAATAGGGGTTTCTGCACAGCAGTTACAGGAAAAGAAAGAATGTGACAGGCCAGTACCCCACGGGCTGGCTAGTGTGGGACTGCTGGGCAGGAAGGGACCAGAGACCTCTTCTCTGCTATCACACACCCACCACATTACGTAGTCTCCTTTTTAGCTCAATCAAGCTCCATCTAAATAATTATTAAGGCATTTCTTCCACCTCCCTTCTTGCTGAAGGTGGCTGCAGAACCTCTCTGATCTGTACTTGGGAGACCATCCTCTAGTTTCCAGCTTAAAATTATCCAAGGCTAGCTTATAAATACTTGTCCTCTGGCCAGAACTGGGGTTCAAACTGATTCAAACCATTGAAATTAATGAGGTTTTTTTCCCCATTGATTTCAATGAGCCTTGAATTAAGGCCCTGTGTGTGGACAAAAAGGTTTAGGGCAGTTTTTGTAAAAGGAGAGTTTTATCCTGTTGATCTTGGCCTCTCTCCTCAGCCTGCTGTGAACTGTCTGCCTTATTTTAACGCTGTATTCTCATCCTGCTCTGGTGCAAAACTCCTATTGAAATCCAGGACAGTCTTGCCAAGTTGTTATTAATTACCGTGGTTCTCGAGGCTCAGTCCTGCAAACTGATCTGCATGAGCTCAGAGGTCTCTCTTCAAGGATCTCCTTTCAGGACTTGGGCTCTAGGGCTACAAAACCAAGCACGGAATGGACCGACCCGATCCCGTTCAGCTCCGCCTGCCACCCCGGTGCCGCTGTGACCCAGAGGCGCACGCAAGCCTGGTACTGCTGTTTTCATTGGAAGGCAGGAGGCCAGCAGGGAAACGGTCCTGTCTGGGCAGCCTTGTCTTGAAACAGAGCTTTCCAGGCCAAAATAACCAGCCTTTTGCTTGTCAGAGTTTAAGCACAATTCAGCTGTGCTGGAGGAGGGCAGAGCTGAGCTCCGTGCTTGAGGATGAAGGGAAGAAAGCCGTGTTTCTCTGGGAGGGCTGCAGGCTGAGGAAGGAAACAACTGCTGTCAAATTTGACTTTTATGGCTGGAGCACGGAATATTTCTTACCCTAAGAAATAGCAAGATGTTGCGTAGGATGAATGTGAGATCAGAAGTATATTGATATGTGGGCAATTTGGGGTATTTTCAGCACTGGGAAATCCTTCTTTTATTACAAAATGGGATGTGAATGAGTTTGCCCTGCTTTCGTTACTGAAAGTAGTGCTTGGTGGTGCCAGGACCACATTAAAAGCAAGTTTGGGATACACTGGTGTTGTTCGTTTTAGCTAAATGGAGAAAAAAGCTGGGAAAAGCTGCTTTGCAATGGAAACAGAAAAATCTCGATCGTTATTTAAAAGAAGTGATGAGCTTTTCAATTAGACCACAGGCATTTTATAAGGCAAGCAGGTCAGGATGTGCGTTACTCCCTGAACCTGAAATGTTAGAATAGTCATGTCATGTATTTGCATAGGGTTATGCAGGATGAGTTTAGATCTCACTGATTTAGTCAGTCAGATGCCTGTAAAAATAAATAAGAACCTAAAAAAGAATGACATCAGCTATTACTGCTTATTCTGCTCCAGATTTGGCAGGTAAGAATCAGCAAGAAACCAACTGCATTATGCTGCCTGGGCTCTGCGCCTATTTCCCATCACGTAGGGAGCCAGGCCAAATCCTTGACACAATAGCAATTTTTGCCCAATGCCAACTATTCCCAGCCTGGCAGTGTGAATGCAGAGCCGTCTCCTGAGGTCATGGAACTGTAATGGCATCCAAACTGCAGCAAACATCCCTACTTTAGGAGGTGAAACGGCTGTTGCATGCGAGACCATTTCCACCGAGCCACCAGATTCAAATGCAAGCTGTCAGAAGACAAGTTACAGTGACAACAGAGCAGGACACCCTTACCGGACTCAGCTCACGCCAAGCAGTGTGTAACGTGTGGACCAGGGGCCTCCAGAGAGCCTGGAAAACAACTGGGCCAGAAGAATTGCTAAACACCCCAATATCAGGTATCTGTGTGAGCTATGACATAGCAACTGTCAGTCATGTTAAGTGACAACTGACTTCTATTTAGATGTGCTCCACTCAGTCAGTGCCCTGATAATAAAAGCACTTTACTGCACTGTGTCCTTTCATTGGGACAGGGACATCTGACAATGGCACAGTGAAGAGTTGAGCTGCTTGATTGCTATTCACTGCGAGCACAGAGAGCTTTTCCTCACCTTTATGCTTGATCATCATGTTCTCTATACTGAACAGTGAGTAGAATGACAACAGCTTAATAACATAAACATACTGAGATGGACAAGCTAAAAAAATTGAAGTTTTTTATCTCCCTGCCACTAACCAGCATGCCCTGCACATGTTCTGTCTCTAAGGGAGACCCTTGTCTTCATGCTAGAGACAGTCAACAGCAATGGAGATGAACCTGCTCGGCTGGGAAGATGTCAGGACATTTCTAAATAACTCAGGAAAGTCAAAGTGTCCCTAACACTCGCCGTGTCACGGTGTCCCCAAAGGTGTACGAATGTGCTGGAGCACTTAGAAAGGCAAAATGCAACAACAGTGACCACCTGTGTCCACAGTGTGCTTGGGCACACAGTGGCAGTAGTAACTGGGTATTCTCACCACAAACTGTGGGACACCCCTGGCTGTGCAAAGCCAGGCCTGTGTTACGTCCTGCTCAGGGTCACGGTGCCTACACCCCCGACATCACCACTGACTGCCATCAACAGTGTTTTCAGATGAAAAGGGGTTCAGAGGCTCTGTCCTGCTGCAAGGCAGACAAGCCACAGCAGGACAGCACAGCTGTGATTTGGGGGAGCTCTGCTATCTATTTTTGTTATTCTAACATCTTCAGTGCTCACTTCCTGTGAACATTTTAAGCACCATTTCAAGCAGCAGCCTCCGTGATGCTGCTTTAGACAACCTGCTCCTCTCAACCACCAGTACCAAGGTCTCAGACTGCCTTCAGCAAACCTGCTCATATGAGCCCTACCCCAAGAGCAACCTTCCTCCTGCCCCCACAGTCGCCTCTCACTCTCCCTGTGCCCTCCACTGTAACACACCAAGGTAAATCCGGAGCAGCCTAGGGCATCACAGTTCAATATACCTAACAACAGGCCATCTAAGAGCTGGCTCACGTGTCCACACAGGACTCACCACAGCTTTTTCTAAAGGTTAAGCAAGAGCATTACACTGTGGCAAAGCCAGCTCCCATGGACTGAAGGGAGCACTCCAGAGTGCCAGCTGAGCGCAGACGCTGGCCCCAGCAGGTGCACACAAGGCCAGCCCGTGCCGAGAGACCACGATCTGCCCGCACGGAGGAAGAAAGGGGCCAGGCTGCTCGTGTCTCTTGCTTCAAGGGCATAGTACCTGCACAGGGTGCTCCTCTGCCCTTGTTAGGGAGCTCCTGTCCTCAGCTCTTCCTGCTCAGTTGGATGGGAAAGGATTCTCAGCGCCAAATAAGCCTGAGGCAGAGAGCCAGGTTTCCAAGCCCCTTGCCGAAGGGGAGACCGTGCTTCCGCTTCTCTAAGTGCTCTGATCTTACACTAGCAAGGCTTCTAGAGGCTTTTTCCTCCCACTGCACATTAGCAATTCATTGAGTGGTTTCTACAGGTCTGAAAGGGAACAGACAGACAAACTTTTAACATACGGAGAGATGGAGTGGAAGAATTGCAGAAACTTCCCCAGGAGACCACGATTAACCCCAGAGCAATGGGGTCAACAGCCTGCTGCACTCTCCGAAAGATGGCACAGCCCGAGAGAGCTGAGATGGTCACAGGTAAAAAGCTTGTATCTACCAGGGGAGAAGAACTGCGCATCTTCCAAAGCTCCCCAGACTTCTTATGCGACCTCAGGTAAATCTCTTTTGGTTCCTGTTTTCCCTCTCTGTGAAGCAATGATAAAACTTCACAGAAGGCTCAATTCATTAATTCTGAAAACATTCAAATACAACAGCAAAGAGTCTCTGAAAATATGCAAATCCACAAATAAACCAGTGTTTGTAGGGGAGGAGAATTCAAGGGTGGAGCTGACAACATCCCAAATTTGCAGTCTCCCCCAGCAATTTCCTCCTCCTGTAGTTTCCTGAAGAAAGGCTGTTCTGATACACGCGCTGCTCTTGCAATACGAATTGGTTTCAACAGCCTAATATTATTTCTAAATTTACTAATGCTGGATACAAAACGATCTGTATTCATGAAAACCTTTTAAGTTTACAAGCTCTCGCATATACAAACAGAAGCTGTTCCCAACACTGTGCTGTATTTAGAAGGCTGCTTTGAAAATCTGGCTCTTAGGATCACCTTTGGTTGCTAAATAAACTTGTCTGGAGATTAACCACAGCCCGCATAAAAATAGTTACAAAACAGTTTTATGACTTTGAGTAGAAAAGGGTGTTGGTAAAGAAGCATGCTTGATTTTTTTTCACTGAAGTTGAAATGTAAAAAACCAAAAAAACAATATAACCTCTGTACGCAGATTCTTCATGGTAAATAAATAGCAGAGAGATAGAGAATGCTAAGTGATCATTTTTAGAACATTTATTTTTGGTAGGATAAACACTTTCAGACCCCAAGCAACTTCTCTGTGTGTACAGAATCTCCAACTGTGAAAAGAAAACAAATAGCAGAGTTTCATTTGTTGTAATCAGGATTTTTTTCATGACTGTTTAGAATAAAGCTGGATCCCATTCGGAGTGGCTTGGAAATTCATTGTTTAGGCATTAGGCTCCAGTGGTAAACATCCTACAATATGTGTATAATACAGCAACTATTTTTGTACTTCAAAGTCTTCCCTCATAATTTGGGAAGGTGCAGGATACAAACAACCTCTTCTTTTCCCTTCTAGGGAATGGTGGCTTCACTGCTTGTCTTCACCTAACAGAGATCCCTCAGCGTCCCACACCGACTCCAGCTACTCACGCAGATATCAGACAGAAACATCAGGCAGCAAATTGCACTTGAGAAATAGAACTCAAGATCTTGAGAGATAAAGGTATAATGGGGGGACTATACAGTCCAGGAGCCTTATTATTCCCCCATTCCTCTGGGCACAGGGTTATATTTTATTACAGGAATTCACTGTTGACTCTTCAGGATTGAATATCCTGCAGATGAGGAAATGTGGGACAAGGACAGACCTTCAGCTGGTATGGAAGCTCACATCCCCATGGCCAATGTCTGACTGCAGTCCCAGTTACCATGATCCCCTTCTCAGAGGAGGCGACTTCCATCACTTTAGACAGAGAAATGGGAAGCTCAGGAGCAGAGCTGAAAAATGTATCTTCTTATTTTGAGCAACCTAGTGGAAATCTGGCCGCTCAACACTTCTGAAAACACTCATCTCAACTGTCCCACACTCAGTGTCCAAGGAACAACGGCCAATATGAGTCAACAATCTGGGAAATGCTGGCTTGCCAAGGTCACGTAAGTCTGTGGCAGGAGAAGTAACAGGATCATCTGTCTCTTCTCCTGTTTCTCAGTCACAAAACTTTCTTCCTCCCCTAACAATTACATATGTGGGTTTCCTTAACAGTTTCTTTTTACATTCCTGTTTAAACAGCACAGGGAAAAGGAAGAGGAGACTTGACGTGGAAAATTAGTTTTGGAAATGCTGAGCAGTGTGGATTTGCCAACTTCTGCTCCTCCAGTCAATTCACTGTAGACACTCTCAGCTCTCACCGAAATGCTATTTTTAGGCTGTACGTCAGATTTCACAACTGAGACTGACAGGATTTTTCTAAAGGCTTTTTCCCTGAGAATTAAAAAGGGAAAACAACGTGGGAATTTTGCTTCCCTCTTTGTGCTGCCAGGGCTCCACCACAGCTACTCCAGGCAAAGTTCCAAAGGGACCCAGTCCCACAGGAGCAGGTTTTTTAGCAAGCACCAGGAGATTCCCAGCACGAGGGAGATGTGCAGGTCTTTCTCAACTAATGAGACACGTGATGCCTGAAAACATTCTGGGGAGATGCTCTGCAGCAAAACAGAGCACAGATGCAGAGCAGGGCTTCAGAAGATGCAGCTTTCTAACAAAATCCTTCAGCTGTTGCCAGAACTGCCAGGCTGCTCCTGGGAGGCAGAGGCAGCTGTGGAGCTGCGGGGCTGGGAGTTCCCATTGCTGCTGCCCCTGGCACAGCTCAGACACGGGGGCTCCCTGACCTTCAGCACCACTTCTTCCCACTGCTCAGTGGTATCCACTGAGCTGTAGCCTTTAAATGAGAAGGCCAGAAGTGCAAAGGTGGCACCTTTTGTTAAACTGAAATACCAGCAAAGCCCCCGGCAGCAACTGTTGTCGCTGTTGCATTGTTTGTTGAGCGCCTGTCGTGCTGTTGGACATGGGCATTAAGAAATTATGGTTTCTACATGGTTCTCTCCCAAAGCTAACAGCAGTCTAAAGCCAGCTTCCAGCTATGTTTGCCATCCAGATATAAGGAACTCGAAGCAGATTTAACTTTTGGTTTATTAGAAAGAGACTCTGTGCTTAAGATCTTTGCCATGGCTGTTTTGACAAATTGACAGAACGGGGCTGCAGTGAGGAAATCTCATCCACGTAGAAACCAATGGCTCAAAACAAACAAACAAAAAAGGTAAAAGACTTGCTATTGCAATGTAGCTAAACATTTTTACTCACTATCCACATGGATATTTGAGACTGCCTGATGATAATGCAGATTGCTTCAAATATTCCAGGGCCATTTATCCATAGGAGGATTTGGAGAGGTAATCCAGCTAGATTTCAGTTAGCAGATCAATGTGTCTGGACTGCACCATTTTACAGAGGAAAACGTAGTGTCACTGTGCTAGCTGAGGGCGGTGAGTTCATGCAGGTGTAACTGAGTGCAGAATCCACCTCCCAAGGGTTTTCTGGTGCTTCCTGAAGCTGACAAGATTAATTTAGTGATGTGGAAATCTGTTGCCAAGCCCAGGTCCCCAGAAGACTTCATAGCAATAGGAAGATTAAAAGCAGATGGTTCAGCAACCAAGGTTTTGTAGTTAAACTTTTAACAGACTTAGAATTCTTGGGCTTCATATCATCATCTTCATTCTTTCTTTCAATTCAGTGTGTTTTAGTATCTTTTGAGCACTTCCACAGGACACGAAGCCAAGCACATTATACTAACAGTATGACCTCAAAAATATGCATACCTTTATGTTAGGCTTAATAAGAGGTTAAGGAAATGTTGATTCTAGCTCAGCCAAAGCTCTGTACAATTGGATCATCTCCACATCGTTGTTCATTTCCACAAAAGGATGCTGGAATTTATAATATTAAGAGAGAACATTTCCACGGGGGGCTTTAGCAGATGAGCCTGTTAAGCACAATTTAAACGTGGCTGCGGTTGACAAAAAGCCATCTCCATTAAAGTGAGGCATTTGAAAAGGGTTAAGGGTGGCTCCTGGGAGTTGATAGCCCCCCGCTGCTCCCCAGTTCTGTCAGAACCACAGGACCTCTCTTGTCAAGGGTGGTGGAAGCAGGGGTGATGTGGGTCAGGCTGTTGGCACCCCCAGGTCTCTAGAGATCTGCGATGAGAGAGGAGCAAGGTGGAGCAGCTAGAACTAACAACAGTTCTGGAAGTTACTTAACAAACATAATTTCTCTGTCCAGCCTGGTCTCTCTCCTCTCCCACTGCCCTGAAAGGCCAGCCACAGCTCTGTTATCGTTGTACCAAGGTCCCTAATTCAGGCTCCTTTCAGGTAAGTAGGATTTAGACCCTTGTCAGTCCAGCTCCAAACCTCAGTGCACTAGGGTGATCTCCTCTCCAGGTCTTTTAGTCTCCAGTACCAATCCTGAGCACTCATGTGAGTGGGGCAGAAAACAAGGTGCATCCAAGCAAGAAAGTGCCTGTCTGAATCCTTAGCAACTTACTCCCTCCAAACTCCCAACTGACATCAAAAATGAATGGAGGATAAGTGTCTCCCACTTGTTTACTGGAACTCTTCCCTCTGCCAAAGTGGTGGTTAAAACACTCTCCCTGACTTTCCATGTTTGGCCCAGCGAACACCAAATACAAGTGAAATGCACAGAAAAATCTCTACTGGGCAGCTCTTCCTCTCCAGGATCTTAGAAAACATCTTTATAACACAAGCCCAGAATCACAACAGACTTCATGGCCACCCCATGCAGAAGCTGAATGCTAGTGCAGAACTACCAAGGACGTGACGACCCTTTCCTCATGTTGTCTGCACTGAGCAGCCTCATGATTTGCTTTCTAGAGGTCGTTTCAGTTAGCTCTCACAAAGGCACTTGGGGACCAAGCAGAAACAATTTCCCTCCGTGAATGACAAAAAAGAGCTTTGCATTCAGAGCCTTTCTCTCTCAGAGCACGCTGTGACAGTGAGGCAGCCTTTCACACCGCCAGCCTCGGGTCCCTGGCTGCCACGGCCGAGGCACTTCAGAGCCAGGCTTCCATCTGACAGCTCAGGCCCATGTCAGCACACTCCCTGCTTCAGAATAAAGCAAGACCAACACCTGACACTGAAGCGTTCAGCCAGAGGATGCAGGTGGCCTGATTCTTCCCACCCCTGGAAATGGACTTGAAGGAACATTTCAAGCCCACCCCTGAGTCTGGTTGCCCCTCTGTTGTGTGGTTCTCCGTGCTGCACCAAGTCCAGCTTCACCCTCTCCAAATGTCCCTCTGAATGCAGAGTTAGTTGCAAGGATAAAAAACTGCACCTGCAAAAGCTGAGAAGGCCTGCTTTGAAAAACCAAAGTCCAAAATGCATTTGGATGCATGAATATAGTGGCCAAACCTCAACTTAAATCTTCCATATGAAGTGTAAGGAATCAAATAACCATCCAGAAAAGATGTCTGCAAAATAACTTGGCTCATAATATCTTCATTTGGGTTAAATTAAAATGATTGTAAATCTTTGGCGCACAGCACGAGAGCTTCGTTCTGCGTAACGCTGTACGGATCCCATCAGGCTTTATACCCAGCACAGTCCCACAAAAACACTTTGAAAACCAGACCGAGTTGCTTTTCCTTGGGCAACCAACCACAAAACTGCAAGAAAGCAGAATAAGCTCCATGAGTGAACCTTCTCCACTGCAGTTCACCAGAGCTAAAAGAGGCAGGGGAGCAGAAGGGGCAGAAGAAACATTCCTTGGAACAAAGTGGGAAAGCATCATTACACAGTGATCTCTTGGAGCTGTGTTAAGCCTCAGCTGTGCATGAATTAGAAGCCAATGCCAAGCTGACTATCTCACACATAAACATGGTTTATCTAATGATCCATTTGTAATGACTTCCAAGCTGTGACTTCCTGGGCATCCTGGAGGTTTTTAAGGAAAGAAGGTATCCAGCCCCAGAGGCTCCTCACACACAAACAATTGAGCCCTGCTGACTGCAGGTCAGCTCTGTGGGGAGCAAGAGACTTTGGCTATCATTTGCCAGGCTTTTTGCTTAATCCAGAGGATCGAATAAAGCAAAGGTGGTGAGAAATCACCTCCATTAACAGCCCTGTTAAATCCTTGCTCATCACTACAGATCAGATTTTGATAACGAGATCAGAATCCACACATTGGAATGGGGATTTACAGCACAACACGTGCAGTTGCCTGTGAAACCCATGCTAATTCCTGTCACTCCTCCCCTCATTTTGGATCATTTTTCCTCTACCATCCTGTCTTGACAACCCAGTCCCTAAGGGTATTCACAGAACTGGTGTGAGTAAAGCCCAGGAAGAAGAAGGGTGTTTGCTGGCCCTGCCTTCACAATCCAGGCTCAAGGATGGGCCGAGCTGGGTGAAATACAGCCACGTGAGGAGACTGCTCAGCCCCTTCCATGCACAGCACAGCTGCTTGATTCCATAAGGGAGAGCCTACCTTAAAGGCACTGTCCATGTGGCACTCCTGGACCACCAGGAGATCACCTGAGCTCTGGTCTTCATCCAGTCAGTACAGGAATCTGTCATGGAGACCAAGGTACACTCTGCCCTGAGAACTGCTTCAGGCTCACCCCACAGCACTGCTTTTGTGCGCTTCCACCACATGAGGAGCTGCACCTAGCTCTGAGAATGAAACACACTGAGACTCCCTGCTTCACTCCCGAGCACCAGTCTGAGCTCCTCTGCAACCCCTCAGCTCCTCCTCTCCACAGCACTGCATGCTGCAGGAGCTCAGCCCTAGCCATGCAGGTAGAGCAGAGTCACCAGTCATGCCTGGGTCTTACTAAAGTTCCTCCTTGACTTCGTGAGGCTTGGAATTAATCACTCCATTTCTCCAGCCTAGTTGTAAACAGAGTATTAAAATTCCCACCTCACAGTTGTATTGGCACCAAGTACCAGCCTTAAAGAAGGTTTAAGAATCTTTGCTAAAGGTGGCACAGAAGGGCAAAGGTTAATGATTAACTGGCACAGTTCTGCTCATTAGTTCTTGTAGAGGAAGAGTTCAGAGCAAGTTAAACCCCAACACATGAATTTATTTCCAGAGCTCTTTCTGAAATTGCACCTTCATATTGGTGCCAATAAATCTTACATTCCAGCCATGCTTCTCTAATAGATACTGGCATAAATTCTTATTTCTAGTTGGCCAGATTCATGACAAAGAAAAAGGGAAGAATAAAGCAAAAGCTGCAGCTAGCATTTATCTATCTCTGTCCTGCAGCATTCTTTCTCATTTCTCCTGCAGCTCTCATATTTAGAGGCAGCCAAGCTCTCCACATGCAGCTTTAATGGAACACCTATCCCCCCGCATCCAGCGGCAGTGTTCAGCTGGGACTACAGCTGCAGATAAACCCCACTACGCTTCCTGAACAAACACAGGAGTGACGGTGGGGATGATACCTTGTACTGCTGAAACAAGAGCCAGCCAAAGATTTCAAAGTGCTTTACACACATTCATAATTTACGACAATCCACATCCTCCTGAAGGTGATGCTGGATCCTCACTTTGCAGGTAAAGAATAGAGGCACTGAAAGATGAAGGGATCAAGGGACATGAGTAAAGGAGCACTGAACAAGGTCCTGTTCACAAGCCCATACATCGCAGCAGCTGGACTTTGGGGTGGTTTCTGCAGGCACTGTAACTGTTGCCATAAGCTTCTAAAGTTTGCTTTATCAATTTCTCAGTTGTATTTTCCTAAATTACACTTTTGGGTATATCCCACCCTTTTTACCCTCATCATCCTCTCTGACCTGAACTCTGTTGTTTCATACCAGTATCAATTACAGTCTATGTTACGCTGTCAGTGGTGATGCTGGAAAGCAGGGGCATCTGCTATTGCCACATCATTCAGGTGTGATCTGCTGTGGTGAAACAGCTACAACATTTTAACTCTTTTCCATATGTCAGATATTATTAATAACTTATTAAACATACCCTAATTTTACTGACTTTCCTGCCCAGGCTGTGTACTTTCTGACACTGAGTTAAGGCTTTAAAGAGATGAGCTATGCTTTCCAGGGGGAATCTAGGGTACCAGTCCTGGTAAGCAGGGTCTGTTCTAGTCTTGGGTTTCCATTCAGCACAGTTTCTGTTCACAAAACAATCCTCAAAGTTTCAGATCCTGGATTAAAAGTTTTAATTGATGCAGACAAAAAAGTTCAATGAGGTTCTGTCTCTTCTGACAGAGCTCTCCTGCAGACCATGAGATTTTGCTCTTCCACTTCAGTTCCATACAACACACCTTCCCCCTCTATAATGAGTCCCACTGAAATGAAACAAAGCAGCCTAACGGATTCGCCTGTTGTGGTGCAAAGTGCAGAAAGGCTGATTGAATATCCAGCTTCAGAGGTGCAGATCAGCCTTTCTAATGTACCTCTTTAATGAGCATCTTGTACACGAACATCACAGAGCACAGGACAGGCTGCAGAGAAGACAACAACAAAAGGCTTCTACAACACAAGCGAGAGGTGAAGCAGCTCTGCAGTATGCTGAATTATAAATGAGAAAAGCAAATGTAAAGACAGTCTGTCTCATGAAAAGCCAAAAGCAGATACAACGCTTTCTCCAGCCAAAGTACAAGCTGAAAATAGAGAATCTGGTTTGCTTTTGAGCTGACCTGAAACAAAAAACTCTGCCCTTCTGCACCAGCTCACCACAGGAATAACCCCTGCACAGGGATTGTTCCAGCTAAAACCTCAGGCCTGTGACTCTGGCTGAACAAGGGAAACGACGTAGTCCTTGTACGGGGTGATGAAGGCACAGGCAATGCCCTGTCCAGGAATATCCAACCTCTGATCTGCAGGCCAAGACAAGGGCACAACCAAGCACACACACCAAGGACCAGAGGAACAAAGCAGCACATGGGGCTGAGACAAGGGACATGTGATTTTACCTGCATCTTCAGGTGCTTCTCTGGAGCAATTCCAAGAGTGCCCCATGAACTACCCGTTGGGCTCTGGTCTTATCCAAAATACATCCCTTCAGATTACAGTTTCTTAAAGAGAGAGCAGTACCTGAGACCAAGCAGAAATTAGTTACAAGTTCACAGAGCTTGAGAGCATGTCCCAAAAGGCAGAACTTTCCCCTCCCAAAATCGAGAAGAACTTCTTCCTCAAGGTTATATATTCACCAGGTAAGCCACAGGCTGATAGCTCAAAGGAAACTGCAATACTTAAGACTCAGTTCTTGATAAATATACACAAAAAGTGATACTACAGATGCTGGTAAATAATTGTGCAGTAGGATTGAGCAGAGACAAAGGAAAAACAATATTATGGAGACAAAATAATGGTATTTTATAATTCAGAAGGGTAAGATACAAAGCTGGGAATTCTACTGATGGACTTCAGTTAAGGAATTAGTCATCATTATACAAGAGCAATGTGAATATCCTAGTGCAGTCTGTAAGGAGAAAAAACATCCAAAGCTTGGCTACATTTTAGCTGTATCAGTTAAAGTTGTACAACACGCTGTGACATCAGATAGCAAAACTTATTCCAAGCAAGTAGACAGTGCTATTAAACGACAAGGATTTGGTTTAATTGAAGCTGGAGGTTGCTAAAGTAGTCTCTAGTAACCAAGAAGATCACTGGGGCAGAACAAATTGTTTGACTCTGTTTTGTGTGTCTGCATTTTACGCCTTCCAGACGCTATACTAAATGTAATAATAACATTGTATAATGAAGATGGGTTGAAATAATGAGTTTGGGGTGAGAAGGTGAAGCAGTGACTTGGGTAGCAATATTTCACCAGAGAAGTAGAGAGAAGCTGATAGAGTTTCTGCTTGGAAAGGGATGAGGAAAAGTGGATCACTGCAATAAGCTAACAGAAAACCTCCAGAAACAAAGGCAGCAGTTTGGATCTGTAGGACAGCTTTACCCAGACGCAGTGAAATGCTGCAGGATCAAGAAAGCTTAAGTGGTACTGTAGGCAAAGAGTCAAAGCTCTAGGAAATGGTGAAGAAGGTTTGGAAAGCACAGACAGACAAATCCAGATTTTTCACAAACTTTCACTTGAATGGACAGGCACCGCAGCACCGTCCTTTCCAACAGAGCCGGCCCAGGGACAAGATCAAGAGGCTGCTTTGCAACATGACCACATCCTCACAAGTACACTTACCTCGGCATCTCTGTTAGCAAAGCTTTACTCCTCCACATCTCCGAAAGAAGCTGCAAACACCATCTGAAGAGATCTATGGGCCTGGACAATTCACACCAGTTGGAATCTGACCCACCTATTTAATGTGCAGGAATAGGCACGACTCCTTTCCTGCTGCATTGACTAAGATCTCCCCAAGCCTACTCTGAGAACTCTCGAGGCATTGGGGTATTGACCACAGAAAACTGAGTGGAAATCCCCAGCCAGGAATAAAACATATGTTTAATAAATGGCTCTTCAGAAAAAAAATAACAAGAAAGAAAGAGGGGGAGGAGGAAGAAAGGAAAAGGTTTGTAGTTGTGAGATCATAAGAGTCTAACCAGATAAGTGATGACTAAGTGTAATCTTGTGTTTCAACGAGATGAAGAAAAACATGTTTTTGAAACTGTTGAGACTGGTGTTCCCAGCCAACAGATATTCTTTTATTGGCCTGTGAGTGACCCTTTCAACTTGGGCTTTCCTCCAGCCTGTGGGTCCACGGTAATGATTAGAGAGTAAAAAATCCCTGCTACTGGCCAGCTGTGCTCCAAATTACCTTACTCAACTGTGCCTATAAATGTAATTGCTTGTTTCCATGGAATTACATCAGAATGACCTGCTCACCCCTCATGTAATTCATATATCTGTGATCCCTGTCTCTGCAGATAAAAATCTTCCTTCCGCGCATGTATGGAAGCATTGTGAGGACAGAGTCAATTCTTCATTAAGCAGGGAAATGGAGGGAGCAGATAACCCAGACAGAGCAAAACTGTGGAGAGTGCAAAGCACAGGTAAATTATATCCTAAAATTCACTATAGGAATACGGAAATAGGGAAGAGTTTTGTGCTGCTGCTGCCTATGGGCCATATATCAACATAAACTGGCAGGTCCACACCAGCAACTATGGATATGTCACACTGAGCACAGCTCAGCATCTCCAGTAGTTAACACCGTGGGGACAGTCTGCCTACAATTCACACTCGTGATGTACAAGTGGTGTGGTAAAACACTGCAAAAAAACCCAAGCCCCAATTCAGGTGAGAGCAGAAATTTCTCCTGCTAGCCCAGGGGAAGTGTCTTTCAAGCTGAATAACTGAGTCCTCTCTCCTGCTTTAACTCAGCCCAAACCCACTTAGCATTCACTGCTTCTCATGACCTTTTTCTCCTTTCCATCTCTGTCATCACAGACTGAAGGAATGGGTACTCATCCTTCTTATGCTTAGTGAATGCTGTTTCATCCCAAAGCAGCCCACAGCAGAGGGGGCTTTCCTGTGGTCCAAGCAAAGGGGAAAGTCAAGTACAAGCAGAGGAGGATGTTTTAGTGGCTCTGATGAAAATAGAGTGCCCTGGTGCAAACTCAGTCTGGGCCACAGCATGGGAGGGGAAGGACAAGACGACAAAGCCTCAGCTGGCTGGAGGACAGCATTTGGCAAGAGTCTGCGTGATACAGATAGAAAATTTTGGAACTAAGACAAGGAAACCCATGGTTCAGTTTCAAGATGGGTCAGGTCAGCTGTGAAAAGAGATACAGAGAGGAGAAGAGGTGAGAATTCATCTCCTTTGCTTCTAGAAGACAAGCCAGAGAAGAGGAAAATCAATGAAATGTGACAGACAGTGAAATAAAGAACATGTCTGGGAGGGTATCTTCTTGGTAACAAGCTAATATAAGTAGACCTTTGTTTTAGGACATGAATGTGACTTCCACAAAGATGCAAGCAAACTCCCTTCATTCAAAGGCTGCCATAGGATGGACATTTTCATGGCACTCCCTCCCTGCCCCACCAGACCCACCACCATTTCCCATCAGGCCCTTCACACGGCAGGGCAGTCCCACTCCTGACAATGACTGAGGTTCAGGACTATTGTAACCAAAAAATAAAATATGTTCCCATTAAAAAATGGGGATGATAGCAATTAATTCCACATTTTTGTGAATAAATATCACGAGTTTTATGCCAGAACAATTTGGCTTATTCACAGAAGCTAACAGTGACACATAAATCTATTTTCCCTGTTGCTCAACAGACCATCTCACTCTGATGACCAGATTTTGCAATGGAAGAAGTTTTTTCTTTCTGTCTTTCACTCAGCACCTTAAATGGTCCTTGTGACCCATCTTCATGCCAACCTGGGGGAAATCTCACTCAAAGCTACCGAAGTGAAGGTAGTTCTGTGGCTGCTTGGGGTTTTCACCAGCCACTGACACCAATTATTTTGTTTCCAAGAGCTGCCCACCATTTCCCAGGAGCGATGTCATTCATCTGAAGCCAGTGACCAAGACCTCTTCCCTCTTGCGTAGCCAAACCCAGCAAACCAGATGTGCTGTGAACATTCCTGCCACCACGGCTACGCCGACCAACCCATCCTGCTCTCCCTGTCACACATCTAGGGAAAAAGCTCTCCCCTGGCATCTGTGATCCTGGGTTACAGAGGAACAAGGAAGGACCAGCATCTGAGCAAAGAATGGTCGAGCCACTCAGAAGAAAAGCTCCTACACCCCTGTCGTTTCCCAGCTGTATTTACTTGGTTTTCCTCCACTGATTTCAGCATATTGAAGTGTAGAATTCCAAAACCAAAGTAAAGCTGTATGGACTCTGGCTGTTTTGAAGCTTTACAGATGTCTGCTGGCCTTACGTGGGAGAAGCATCACTATTTTATTGACCAAACTCTTTTTTGCTTTAATATGGAAAATCTCAGTGGCACTTCACTCCATTTGTGTTTTTCCTTCTTTAGTCATATGATAATGTACACTTATAACCAGTGAATCATCCCCCTGAAAAGTCATAAAGAGAAAATAGCTCGTACGTATGGCTCAGCGGTCACTGAATCACTGACGACAGGTATAATGGGAATAATTATGTACTGCTGAGGAACTTTACCCAAAGCCCAGCTCAGAAGGCTAGTTTCAAAACTTGGGATCCAAGGTTGTGAGTGCCAGGTTAGGAAACAGCCAGGAGAATTTCACATTTGTGTTATTGCAAGGAAATATCCTCTCCAAGTGTCTGTTATGTGTTGACAAATTGTTTATACTTAACCAAGCAATAATAATGAACAGTCTAAATAGACATTGATTTTTATGTTTTTAATTCACTTTTAGTGGGGAGAATATCCTGGCAATAGAAATATGGATGTCAGGCTTTGGACGCCGGCCACTGCTTTTGAACTCTGCTATTTTAAGCAGTAATATGCATTATTTGGTACAACAACATATATTTTTAGGGTCTAATCCTGGAAGTTCCTACTCCAATGAGCTCCAGTCTTCCAATCAAAGTTTCTAGGGTTGCACATATGAATGTGAATTTGTAGCAGACTGTCCAGACACCATAAAGGTTTCAGGCTGACTGTAGCTTGCCTGCTGCCTCCTAGGAAGTCGCAGTGAAAGTACAAATGTGAAGCAATTGCTCCAGAACATGAGTGTAAAACCCTTCCCTAAGCCAGCTCAAAGAAATGCAGCAACTACAAGGCATTTTCATGGCATCAAGTCCAGCTATAGAAGGGGCCGAGCACAGTCCCAGTGCCAGCTCTGGCAGCGCCCAAGCTTCTGCACATCTGAAATCACTGTGGAGCCAGATGCCACCGCCCGTAAGAGAAGAGAGGGCAGCTATTTTGTTCTCAGATCTACTGAAGCCTGTTGGAGAGAAAAGATGCTCAAGTAAGGTACGCAGTTCAGGACACGAGAACGTCCTCCTGCAGCAATGTACCCATGTCCACCCCCCTTAGTGTATGATACACATTATCTTACACTGCAGAATTCCTCATACAAGGAAAACGAATAAAATGGATTGTGGATGAATGAGAGCTGCCACGTGCAACGTGAGCCCTGCTGTCTGCCAGTGGCAAACAGAAGACCCTAAGCACCAAATATGCTCTTCCATCAAATATCCCAGTGATGAAAGAAAATGATGATCAGCACCATCCTGCCTCAGTCACAGCAGTACAGAGCTGTACACCAGCACTGGCATCTAAGCCAGTTAAGCTATAATCACCCATACCTGGGAGGGAATGTGGTTACAGGGACTCCTTCAGTGGAGAGAAACAGGCACTTTCTAAAAGCAACTATTCTGATCCACCTTAGACATCAGTCTCAGGATAAGCTGAATCACCCTCTGGAGGTTGCCCTTTCTCCTTGTCACCTGCAAAGGGAGCACAGCTCCAGCCATGACCAGCTCAAACATAAATGTCTGACTTCTGGATGCCTTGAGTTATTGCAGAAATATCTCACCCTTAGCTGGGTTAGTTGTTGAAAAGAGATGAGTGGCCACTGCTGTTGCATTTCTGGGAAATGTGAGATATTATATAACCTGTTAATTTATTCCAGAGTTTCCCTTTATGCTTTAACAATACTGCTCAGTATTCAATTCAAGTCGTTACACTTAATGGCTTGTGGTCAGCTAAGCTGATCCTGCATTTCTGTGCCAGCTTAAAAAATAAACAAAATGGTGTCTACTGAAAGGCACAATTAGAAGGATTTACCCTGCTCCTACCCCAGAACCTGCACCAGGGCATACAAATACTATTTCAGGTCAATTCAGAGAAGATGGGAAAGTTCTTTACATCCTGCTGTAGGAGATTCTGAGAGTTGAACAGTTGGTTCAGATGAGAACATCACTCTTTAGGTGACTGACATGCTGGGGACAGCTTCAAATCAACACTTCTTGCACTTCAGAAACATCTAGCAGCCTCAGAGAAGATCAGAGATGCAATGTGTTAGGGCCTGCACATTTACCTAGGGCTTATCTCAGCTAATACTGTGAGCCTTGTCCTCACTCAAAGTACCACTCAACCAGAAAAGCTTTGAGTTTGGAGGATGCTTTTATCAGGGACTAGCTATCCTACAGAGGAGCAACATGGCATCATCACCCTGACAATTCCCTGTACGGCTCGCTGGAGGAGAGTTACCCCCACTGCACTGTTAAGTCTGTGAGACCCTGTCCTGAGGAATTCATAACCCAAACTCCCAGACAAGGTGTGGCAGGAGGCACAGAGACAAAAGGAGGTACAGCAACTCCTACAGAAGTATGTTGGTTGCACAGCTGGGAATGGTATTTAGGACTCAGCTGGTGAAAAAATAATCTCAATAAACTTGCCAAAGATGCTCCATATCCCCATATACAAGGGGAACAAAAATCAAATCTAGAGATATTTTTCTCTCTCTCAATGTTGCCAGCTCTTAAGCAAAACTGAGATTACAAAATCGTTTGAAAGTAAGATGCAAGGTTGACAAAGTTGACTCTGAGGTTTACTCCTAACTCCCTCAGTCCTTCTGCAGGCCTCTCCCACTATCCACAGGTTCAGGTGCCAGTGGAACAGCCCCTTCCCTACGCAGCCAGTCACTAACTGAGCAGTCACCCTGCATTGAGACACTGCCTGAGCATCAGCTTGAGTGTCAGTGACTCATGCGGCCAAACCTCGAGCTCTGTGAAAGTCAAGACATCAGCAAAGTCCAGCCACTGCAGGTGACAACAGCATAAGGAGCTCTCCCAGGCATGTAATCTTAAATTATGACATAGAAAGTATGGGCCATGCCAAACAGCTCTGGGTGAGATCACCAGTAAAGCTTCCTCCTTGGCATCTGCACCACCTTAGAAAGCAACCCTCCCTTACAGGGTCTACACACACTCAACTGCTTCTATCACAGTTCATAAAGTAGACAGTAATTTCTTGCCCACAAAAGAGTTCTCCAGACATATCCAGTCTACAGACCTTCTCCCTGTGCTCAGCTTCCTGGTTTAAAAGCCATCAGCCAACTTAAACGTCTCCACTTCTTCAAAATCCTATTTTAATTTAATTTCAGCAAATTGGACTGTAACTGTTTAAAGCAGCTGTGTGGGTTGTGTGCTTTGAAGAAGAAACCATTACAGGAGACTTTAGAGAATTTCCATATATCCTCTGTTGTTTCTCTGCCCTTACGCACCTTTCCCGCCAGCCCCTGGAACACTGTCTGCCATCCCATCTCCTCCTGCTCCCGCATTCCACCTTCAATAGGCTCCTCTGCAGTCAAAAGCTTTCTCCTACCTCGTGGTGCCTTTATGAAAGACAAATAATTTCTGTTTCTTACAGTCAAAAGGGAATTGCGTGGCCCTGTCTTTAAAGAATGTACGGCGTATTTACAGAGCCTATTTCTCTTTTTTACCCTTGGCTTGGAAATCTGAACAATTATGATCTTAGGATGAAAGTGCATTTTTGAGTAGATCATGCACTGAGACAGGCAATTTTATCATAAGTGTCTACACAGAACCTTTGAGTGGTTTCTTAAAGGTATTGTAAAAAAAGCACACCCTGTCCTGAGGAATTCATTCCAAAAATTCAAGCTCTTTCCCAACCTAAACCAAACTCTCTGCTAAACAGAATGCAGTTGGCTGATTTGAGGGCAAGAGGGTGAGGAAGAGAGGGAATATCTTAAAGTATATTTTCTGCATACTCTTCCCTATAACTAAGCTATATAGTTTAGGTTTCACTCAAATGGAGACTCATGATCCTCTTTCCCTTCTGTGCCACAAAAAGCAGCAGTTAACTATTGAGTCATTTGTTTCCTCCTCTAAATGTCTTTAGCATCTATAGTTCCTGCATTTGCATCCTTGTAATCCACAGATTCATATCTCATAATATCAAAGTTCTTTTGTAGCATCCTCTGAAGCAGGATTTCCAAGCTGTGCAGTGAATATACATTAATCTGCAGATCAAAGCTGCCATTGTCATTCCATTAACAATCGTCCCTTCAATGTTAAACAACACAGGTTCAGCACAACCTTCACATTCAGCCCTATAAAAGCTGTCTGGTGAGTACCTTCATTGCATAGAGAGGGTTCTGAAACTCCCCAGTGACTCCAGCCAACCTAGTTATGGGGGCTGGGTGACACACTGGAGTTCTGCCCCATGACCAGCATGTCCCAAGGGAAAACAAAACAAAACAAAACAAAAATAAAACCACACAACCTCAGCCTGTGGAAGGGCCCCTGCTCAGGTTTTGGAAGAGCAGTCTTCTCTTCTGGAGGACAATGTGGTGCTCAGAGCTTGTGGTAAAGGTGCCACACAAGCACAGGAGATGAGTGGGGACGTCTGGCAGCAGTGTCTGGTATGAAAACAAACACCCATCTGCAAATGCCGTTACCAGCTTTGCCTTTCACCTTCGCAAAGGCACAGACATGATGGGTTTTGTCAGAAGACCCTCAGTGCAAGAGACCCTCTGCACAGGGAGGGCAAAATCCCAACCAGCCTTTGCTCATATTTTCTGAGGGCTGCTACATTCATGTGCTAATCCTGTCAAAGCTTTCTGCACCCTCTGCCATGGTGCACACGTAAATCTGCTCTGTGCTAGCAACCGCTACAGTCACACAGGCAGGAGGAGCAGCCTTTTTTAGCATGGCTCTGCTTTCAGGTTACCCACACACCCGGTCCCAACACACTGAAATACAATATCCCACCAGAACAGACAGGTGACAAATTCTCCTCCAACTGCCCCACGAGTGCCTTATCCCCAGCCCAAGCTCAGTAGCACAGTGCTCCTGCCAGCCGGCCCACAGGCACAGCCACGAGCTCCAGGGGAGGATGGCACTTCAGAGATTGGAAAGGAGGGAGAGATAAAAAGAATATAACCCTTTGCTTATGCAGGTTTCACAGGCATGCTGTGTTTGGTTGTGAGAAATTCCCCGTTTCCTTCATCAAAATGAATGAAGGACCAACCGTCTGCCAAGGAGGGTGGCTACAGTGTGAAGCAGGAGGGAGAAAGGAGGGGAGCTCCACGCTTCCCACTCCACATTCCACAGTTGCTAACAGATGAGAAAATCCGCTTCCCAACACCTACTGCTCTCAAAGGGAAGAAAGGGAGGCGGCAAGAGGGGTAGGGAGCACATCATTAAATTCCTGTGATAGGGATAGGGGAAGCCAAGTGCAGAAGTTTCATTACAGGGCAAAAAGGATTTATTCTGAAATCCCAGGCTGATGCACAAGGTCACTGGAATTCCTTGGCTTGCCACTGACTGCTGTGTGGCTACAGGGCAGGCAAAGATCTGTGCCTCAGTTTCCAAAGCTGAAAGGTAGGAATATGAGCATTTCCACTGCTTCAGCAAGGCCTGTCGAGGCTTGGAGGTTTGCAGTGTGCCGTGAGATCAAAGGAATAGTATGGCACAGAATAGTATTACACAGTCAGTATTACATATTCAGTACAAGTCCACACACTCACTGCAGCATCTGGAGGTGTGGCAGGTTGCTTAGCTTGCAAAGGAAAGCAGGAAAACAGATATTTCACAAGCCCTTCTACTGTAATTACTTGGTCTTGAACTGGTCCTCTGCAAGATGGGCATGCAAGGCTGAAATCTGCCATAAAGCATTTACCTCACGGGTACCAAAGTTTCAAGAGTTGCCTTAATAGTACCAGGGAAGGGAAGACACTGAGGTGCTGCTTCTCTTGGTGAAAACGCAGCTTTTCTTAAGTTTGTTGGTTGCTTCTCAACCACTTGCCCCTTGCAAACTTCTCTCTCTCTTTCTGTGGCACTTCACCTTTTTGGGAAATACAATATAAATCCTGGTATTTGGAACACTGCCACAGGTTGTGGTACCCTGGAAGGCCTCACGTTTCTGGAGAAATGAGGACTCTTTTGCTTGTCACAGGAAGCCAAGGTCTTCTTACAGCAGTCACCAACACAGAAGAAAATAAATGTATTCCAGGAAAGCACAGGCATGAGTTCAGAGTTACATACTGGAATCGGAGTATTTGTAAAAACACAGACAAAACCAGGATACAAATCTCTTGTTACAACCACCATGAAAGGTCCCTTCAGTTAGACAACTTGACTGGGAACCTCTGGTAGCAGATTGACTCTGTTCTTCTCCCTCTTTGCCTTCAGAACCTCGTGCTGCCCCCAGTACACCTGCAGCAGGTGGGCTCTGTCCTCCCCGGGGCTCCTGGATGCCACAGTCCCCCAGGTTCCCACCTCTCAGTCAAACGAAGGTTTTGCTGTTCACAGTAGTTTCAGGATTTTCACGTTTTCTAACTTGTGTATCAGACACCAAGTGCTCACAGTGCCCACACCTATCTCACTAAAATGCATCTCCTGCTTGTTATGAACTCCTCCTACCCCACCACAGGACACTACAGAAGGCAGCACTGCCATTCCCACAGACACACACACGTATGTCCCAGATCTCTTGTCTGTTTGAGGGACCACACCTCAGGTTTTTTGAGTATCTTAAAATGTTTGGCAGTGAAGAATTTGCCAAAGATTAAGCGCGGATTCAGTGCTCAACAAAACCAATGAATGTCTTTCAACTGACTTCAGAAAGCTTCACAGGACTGGCCCTCAACTGGTTTGTACAGCTCTGAGCACACACAAAATTACTAAATTACCAAAAACTAAAACTTTTACATGAGCACTCCAAGAATACGAAGCCTTACATGGAAAATAAAAAATAATTAAAAAAGGCAAGCAAGACATTTCTTCCTTGCAAAACCTTGGAAAAGCATTAAGGAAAGCCTACATTAATGGCAGCATTACCCAAAATCCTCATTCCAGAAACAATGCTTGTGAGCAGACAACTGCAATCCTGCACTGTCAACAGCAGAGACAGCCAAGATCTTATAAAAAAGTTTCTCAGCTGATGCAGACAGCAAATAAATATTTTGGGAATGATGCCAAGCGCAAGAGGAAGGACGATGAAACCAGATCTGAAAGAAGCAGGAAAGAAGTTTACATGGATAGTGCCTGCAAGTTGGCAACAGGACCAAGAAGCACCCTGCACCCCATGCACACACAAAAAGCCATAGGTAGCTCTGCATCCCATGACCTGAAGGTTTACCATCGAGAGGCCCAATGGCACAAGGTACACAGCATGTTCATTTGCTACCTCAGTCAAGTGGAAATGGGCATTAAAACCTCAGTGGCTGCAAACTAAATCAGAAATTATCACGACATGAACTACTGCAGAAGCTCTTCACACCGAGTAACAAATGTATATGCCTGCTGTGGGATGGGGTGGCTGGTCCCTCACTTGAAGTCTTTCAAGCTGAAGTATTCCAGGGGTCCTGTGCCTGTCTGGAATATTCAAAATTCATTTCCTTCTAACTCTGTGAGATCCTTTTTGATAAAAGAAGCTTAAAGTGAGCCTGGATGCTGTTCTCAGAGGCACGTTCCAGTTCAGCCACATGTCAATGGCTGTACTGCAGAGAACACTGGATGAAATGCCACGGACTGGAGTATGCAGGTGTTCAGGCAAAAGAATCACAGGGTTCCCTACGGGCCTTGAAATCAGTGAACTGTGCAGAGCAATTAAACACACTCACAATTGGAGATGACTTTGGTTTCCTTTGCTGAAAGCCTCAGTGTGCAGCTGGTCACCTCTTACTCTGAAGTTTTGTTCAGCAGCTCTGAGCATGAAGGCAGAACAGAACCTGGTGTACACGTGTGTGTGTGTGTATGTACACCTAGACAAGTACACACAGGGCCTTTTTGTGTGAGACCACAGAGCAAAACAAGAGAAAAGGGATCTGAGACATGGAGATCTCATGGAGCATTTGCAGCTGTGCACCACAGCACAGTGACCTGCCAGTGCCATGCTCCGTGGTGATACTCATCAGAGTTTCAGCTTTGCAGCCAAGCAACAGCTAAAGAGAAACTACAGTTCAAGTAAATAGAGATCCGGGATCCGGGGAGCTCTCTGCATCCCTTCTACCAGGCTGTTACTGGTAAGTAATTCTGCCAACTGAATTTGTTGACCCAGCAGTTCTAAGCAGAAGGTGTCCTTACTCCCAGTGACCAAAGAAATTAAGCTTTGCTCAGTAGCCTGGGAATTATTTCATTTCTAATTTGGGAAAGCATCTCTATTCACAAAAGCACTCAGAAACATGCCTGAAATTACACAGTGTTTACATGCCACTCTGAATGACAAACGTCTGAAGCATATACTTAAGAGCTTTCTTATGATGGGTATTTGGAAGTATACTGGGAAGCCATGAAGAAAAAGATTATGCTTGTCCTCTTGCCAGATCTTTTAAGGAAGACAAAAAAAAAAACCAACACAAAACCCCAGGCATCATTAAATAGTAATATCATGCTGCAAACATAAACTAAAAGAACACACTGACAGAAGACAGAAGAGAGTTAACAAAACTGTATGCTGAAATAAGGGACAAAAAGGATACAGGGCAGTCTAATGAGTACAGAGGAATGGAACACTGCATCTGTATGGCATTTCTCACCCTCATATTCAGTGTCCCCATCTCTCAGAGAGAGAAACCGAAGCAAAGAATGGTTATATGACTTGCAAAATGCTGCATCAGCTGTGGGAAGACGCCCTGGGAGCCTGACTCATTGATCTCTGCACCAACACACCAGCAAGAGCAATCGTTTCCAAGCCTCCACCCCAGGTCACCGAGCTGATAAGGAGGCAGGGCCACCACTGTTTGCTGTGATGGCAATCATGTGCCCAAGCCTTGTAGATACCTCTCTGCCTCCAGAGGATGACTATTTCTGATAAAAGGTTTAGAGCACAGTACAGCAAGCCCACACATCTTACAGATCCCGAAGTCTCATCTGGAATGAATCAGTATCAATTCAGACCTTATTTAAACATATTGTTTAAATACAGTTTATCCCTCTTGATGCTGGGTTGAGAAGTTCAGTCTTTCAAGTACACTCTTTCTTACACCGAAATTTTCTTCTATTTAGGAACAACTTGAAAACACATGAACTCAGAATTAAGTGCTCAGATATCTTAATCCTATTATCAATAATCTGCAGTGCTTTTCACAGGCCACTGGAGTGACGTGTCTGCGGGACTGTGCACACCCTGACACAGCAGTACAGCAGTGTCTGGGAACAGTTACAGCAGGGACCATATGAGTTTACAGCACACTGAGACACATGCGTGATATACACAGCTTCAGGATCTGGAAAGAATGCTCCCAAACTTCCTGAGCCAAGAGAATTAAAAGCAAAATGTATAGCTCAGCTCTATCTCTCCATTTTTCTAACATTCTGTTTGTGACAAACAGCAGCTTCTTAGAAATTCACAGTTAACTCTGAACAATGTCANATGAGTTTACAGCACACTGAGACACATGCGTGATATACACAGCTTCAGGATCTGGAAAGAATGCTCCCAAACTTCCTGAGCCAAGAGAATTAAAAGCAAAATGTATAGCTCAGCTCTATCTCTCCATTTTTCTAACATTCTGTTTGTGACAAACAGCAGTTCTTAGAAATTTAACTTCGTGTAAGTTTGTCCTCTGAACAATGTCATTTGCTGTTTCTCCTCAAAAGCATCTTCCATTGTTCCGTACATTAATTCCTTCTTGGTGAAATACCTAGTATGGTCAAATGAGTGATGAATGGCAAACTTTCTAAATTTGACCATAAACTTGTCCAGGAGTAAACCTTTTAAGGACACTTTCAGGAGACAGAAGCTTAAATCCCATTTTCAACAGTAATCTAGGGCCAGATTGTAAGGCTGTGCTGGCATTTAAAGATTTAGAGCCATTCCTATTTTTGTCCTAAATAGCTATATACCCTTCACAAATCTAGTTACATAATCCAAACCATCCACATGCTGAAGGAGAAAACCATACAAGAGTAGAGGTTTGGGCTTTGCAAGCCACACAACCTCGCTAGCAGAGCTTTAACAGGCCAGGACACTGCTCAGTGTCCCAACTCTGCTCTCCAGAGATGCTCTGGCTGGTGCTGTGCTCCATGGCCTTCTGAAGCGGGCTGTCAAAATCTCACTCCACACCTGCCAACCTCCTTCTCTCCTTAGTACAGCTGAGAATCACAGCCTTAATAAAAGATATCTAATAAACAGCTAATAGATGGTTTATACACATTTATTGGTGGTTAAGAATGTTATGAACATTTACAGATGTACTAAAGGCACAAGATGCTCAGCCTGAGACAGAAAAGCCTTTTGTCAAATGGACTTGTGCCTTGTCTGGAGCAGACACCCTGAATTAAGGACCTGATCTGGGGTCAGCTGACCATGCACTTCAGTTTGTCCTCACTGAGCAAAGCAAACACACAAGTACTGAATGGCCAGCAGACTAACAAGCTCATGCCTCAAATTAACCATGTGCTTAAGCATTTTCTGACTGAATCTGGACTGCAGCCTGAGGACCAACAGAGCACCTTCTGCCACCTCCAGGCATGCAGAAGAGTACCTGGCTCTGAAGAGCAAGTGCCTCTACTGATTTCCAAAGCACTTTTTCTTTGGGGGTAAGCATTGGCAAAATCCAGCTCAAGAGTACCACCTAGCCTTCCTACAACACTTTACAAACACTAAACAGTGAGCTCAACATCACCAAATTAGGAAGTTAGAAACCGTTGCACCTGTCCTAACAAAGACAGCTTTAAAAGACTGACTGATCACTAGGGTAGCTCTAGCTCTACCACAGCATCGAGGAGTGCAAGAAATACAGACCTTCCCCTCCTGTGTCCCACTTAGCCTCTGGTTACAGGGCAAACTCTCCTTTCCATGCTCCTCCTGTGCTATCTGTGCAAGCTTTGCTTCGTGCACTCCCTCTGAACAGCCACGCTGGAGCTGGGCTGGTGTGATTCACTGGCTCAGCAAGGGATGCCCAAGCCTTTGCTTGGCCTGAGAGACACCAGTGTCAGTCCCATGGCAGTGGTATGTCTTGGAAAGGAGATGGGTTGCTACAGCCTTTCTTCCCATAATGATGGTCTGGAGAAGCTTTGCATGTCTCAGGATAACCAGAGTAAAATGGAACAGGCTACACTTAGCATTTGATAACCCACAAACCACCTTGCTTCATACACACTCGAAGTGATATCCAGCTGCTGCAAAGGCTAACCATGCCCACCAGTCACTTCTGAGCTAAAGCAGAACACATGACATCAAACATCAGCATCTTCTTGTAGTTTAGCCTAGGAAACAGAGGATATGACCCCGAGCCAGGGAGTACAGGGCATGTCTTACACTGGTGGGTACCTACAGCCTAAAGCAGTCTTCCCACCTAGCCTGGTGAGTGGGAAGCATGGTAAAGAAGCACCTCTGTGGTGTGCTGCAATGGCTGCACTGCAGGGGCCAGAGATGAGTCCCCCTGAGCCCAGAAGCAGCTACACTGCCCTTGGAACTGCGCAGCTGCAAAGCAAGGGCAGCCAGGCAACTCCTGGCCATGAGATAGGAGGCCTGAGCAATGCTGGTTTGTGCCCTCTGGACTCACTGGCTGTAACCTCTGATCGCTCAGGAAACCCTACTCCAGAGCACAGTGTAAACATACCCAGAGTTATCCAACCTGGAATCAGGCCAGGCCTCTGGCATGAAATCCCTTTTACTTTGGAAAAAAAAAAAAAGGATCAGGATGATCTGAGTGAACAAGAAGGAACACGTTGCAGAGGCAATGCAGGAGATTTGGGTTTTGTTCTTAGCTCCACCTAACCCTGGTGATGATAATCCTTTGTTTGCCTTTTTTCTCTATTTAGATTTTAAGTTCTTAAAGACAGAGACAGTCTCTTGGTATGTGTTTATACAGAGTTTATATATCAGTTTGAGGGATTACTGCAATGATTAGAATAATCTTTAATGACCACAAATCACTGTGACCCCCATTTTATGAGTCCTCTAAGGACACACATGTCAAATAGGTGTGCAAAAAGAGGTTCTGAACTAATTACAAGGTATAAGATATACAATATTTCTCCATGCCAGTTTCTGTCCAGTACAGCCAGCTAGGAGTCAAATCCCTGTACTCTTCACAGAACCACAGAATGTTAGGGGTTGGAAGGGACCTCCAAAGACCATTGAGTCCAATCCCCCTGCCAGAGCAGGACAGAACTAGAGCAGATCACTCAGAAATGCATCCAGACAGGGCTTGAAAATCTCCAGAGAAGGGGACTCCACAACCTCTCTGGGGAGTTTGTTCCAGTGCTC